>LQNS02277717.1:11830128-11841601 GCA_001587735.2 Parhyale hawaiensis
CATCTGGATGTTGTCACAGACAAGTTTTGTAGAGCGCCAAGCGTGTAGTGACCGCGCCGTCTACCGCTTCATTCATTCATCCATTCACGCCATGATTTCGCGCGCTTCAATATCTACCCTGATTTTCTGAACTTATTTAATAGAATAGTACTCTGAACGGTGCTCTGTATTGTTTTTCTTATTGTTTTTCTTATTCGTGGTGATGTCTAAAGGAAACTGTGAATTGTGAAGTCGAGAATTGATTTCAAAGGAAGATGTGTGATCGGTGCAGGACTTTTGGCGTGGACTGTACCTATACCGAGCTGGCGGTGTTGACAGCTGGTAAGACAGAGAAGGGTAGGCTGCCGCAGCCACTAGCTACCCATGAGGCTGCAAGTAGTATACTTAGCTTTCCTCTGCCAAATATTTGCAAAAATCTATTTTCGTGAGCGAAAAATTCAATGAAGTGTTGACGTCAGCGAGTGATAGCTGTTCTGGTTAAATTTCAGTAAAAATGCAACGGTTTTCGACTCACACGTTTAATTGAGTTTATGAAGTCTCGATGTTTAGTATAATTGTTTGTAACATCACTAACCGGATGTGTTTGCTCACTTGGCTGTGGTTGTCGTTCTTTGGGAATACCGGTTCCCTAAAATTAATACCGGAACATTATTAGTTGAAAATCAATTGTTGCCGGCACCATATATTTCTTTCAATTTCAGCAAGGAAATTATTCGGATTTTTTTTTTTTTTTTTTGAGATCCATTCATTTTCTTGTTACCCGTTATCTGTATAACATGTAAATCAATCTAACGGGTTCGCTGTTTACGTAGCAGATAAAAAAACATAATTTGCAGCGGGATAATCGATCGAAGTACGAGAAACAGTTGAGGGATAAAAAGAGGTACGAATTAAGATGATATGATTCAGAAGTAACGCATCGCATATATGCCTGCACAAGTAAACCTTTTTTCATGTAATAGTCATTGAGTTCTTAATGAGGGATTAACTGTGGATTAATTTTCGTGTTCACTTAATGATAAAGATTAAAATTTTTTGTAGATATCTACAGAATAATAGTTAACATAAAGATACGTACCCAATCGAAACTATTTAGTGAGTTATGTCCGGTATTATCCGATGCTGTCCCCTATCGGGTAAATGCCTATGATTTTTTGATAGCGATATGCAGCTGGTTGAGGCGAGCTGTATATCGCCAAGCAAATTTCCATTCAGAATATATTGTACTTAAATAAACTCGGTGATGTGTACATCTCATGAGCCGGCAGGTCACTATAATGTATATGGATTACATTCATCCTTATGCAGTCCAACTATAATTAAATCTGGAACTGCTGCAGTGTACAAGAATTAAGTGTCATAAATCTGTAACTGCCTGTTGAAATGTGCTGGGTGCTTTAAGCCTGCGGCTATTGCAATGTGCATATGGTGTTGCAGTTAAGTCTGTATGTTGCAACGAATGGGGAATCGCAATTTATAAGTCTGTAACTACGGCCATGTTTAAACGGTCTGTAAGCCTGTATAACTGTTAGAATTGGTAGTTTGTGATAATTTTATGCATCTGAGCTCATATTTAGCTGTCAGATGTATATAAATATATATATACATGGGCGTTTGACTCTCAGTGTACCCGACGAAAATAATTCAAAGTTGCACGTACGTCGCCAGCTGTAATGCAAAATGAACGGTGCAGTGTGGTTTACGCCGCTATAAAACCGGTGCAGACGCTGATATAGCTGCTGCACAGGATGCTTTACATATGCACGGCGGCTACATCTGCTCCTAGCAGCACTTGCTTCTGTGCAGTGAAGTCTCAATGGAGCGGTTGTGTGAGGGACGCGTCGCTGCATGTTACCGACATGTTGACACTACAGCTCACTGGACGGTGCGCAGGATCTGCTTAGCATGGGCGGCACAGACAAAGGAAGCGGCAATAATTAGGGAAATTGTAGTAATTAGAAGTAATGCATATTATGTTAAAGAAATGCAATTCCAAGTATTGGCTCATCAGCAGGAATACCGAAACTGCTTTCAGAAATGGGCCTAATTTTTTAAGAAGTGAGCATAAATTTTCAGGAGATAACTATAAATAAAATATGTTCATATGGTTTAGATTTTTGTGCATCTTGCGGTTATTCGGCTAACTGCCGAGTGATATAATTGGGATAAGTCTCGGAGCTCCTAAGCTAAAAAAAGGACCTTGCTGCATTGTGTTCGTTGGTTTGTGGTGAAAAACTGTGGTGATTGAGAAATGCATGCAATAAATTGTAAACTTTACATAGAACGCTTGCAAATTATCAAACTTTGCTCAGTTTCAAGATTCCGCAATAATTCAAGCATCAATTCTGTTGGTATTATTTTGTCGTTAATATTACATGCAGGATAAATTAAATCTTGCAACGTACCATCAGTCAATCTCGTCTACTAATTACTTAATTGTCATTATTATATAATTATTTGAAGCTACTTAATTGCCTTGCGTATACCAACATGTACGTACGTGTAGGTATCAGTTACATGGCTGTATGACTCTGTACCTCTTTTTATTTATTTATGTTTTATTCTATTTATAATGTTTGAAAAAAGACACAACTTTTCTTTCCCATCTTCCCTAATCACTATTATCCATCTAGAGAAGCGATGAACTAAAGAATCCATGTCTACTTCTCCACGCACCATAAATTATCTATTTTCTAGTCACATATTTCACCTTTTCTAATTCAGTTTGTATCATTTTTCTCTCACTTCCGCTGCGCTGTGACAGCCCGGGCCAGAAGCCGCGGATTACAACGCGATTATCACTTGATTACAAAACAATTAGAGCCTCTCACCATCGGTCCGTTCTTTCTACAAAGCGAGGCAGCAAAAATACGAGAGGTGGCCGCTGCTCGTGCAAAAGTGCTGAGTCATGCACGGCCCGCGCCGGTCGAGTGTCTGCAGCCTGAACTGCGCAGGGATGTGGCTCACGATGGTGCTGCTGGAAACTTCGTAGGCCGGCCGTGATGATGTATGTAGTAGAATGTGATCCTACGTTGTACTGCACCCGTGCCACTCTTAGCAATTGTACGTTCAACATATTAAGTGGATGCCCAACTCGCATGTCGTTCTCTGCACTTTCCAGGGGGGTATCTTGGATACCGATTCAGTGCAAAGTGTTTGAATGTTGTGTAGCACCCAGTGTAACACGCATTGTTGATACAAAAGCTATGTGAACAGATAAAAACACGTACATACATTATTTACACTCTGCTGTGGCAAAGCGAGAGCGAGGATGTATAGGCTACAGTTTAGTGTGCGTCCACGAACTGGAGCATCACGTGCTCTGCAGGCTCAGCGCCTGTCAAAGTGGTGTTGCGTGAGTTGCGGGCACTAGCTGTGTTCCTGCCAGGGTTCTAGTTCTGGCCAGCTAGTTCTTTTGCAAATCGCATTTCTTGTAACCTAGTTCTCCCTGCAACCTACCTTACCGACCTTTGATACCTTTGATGATACTTTGGACGAGGTCCAGGCGACGTTACGCACGCGGCCCATCTTGTGCAGAGGTGATGCTGCAGGCCGTGACAAGCAGGGTGGATAACAGCGAGTTATCCCCACAGTTCACCTAAGAAAGTTGTTACCGAAAAGTTTGCGACGGCTGCCCTGTATAGCAAATACTCTGAAGACCGCGAGGCCGCGCACGCGCACGCTATTTTGAAGGAAGACCGCGCAATCAAAGCCCGGGTATGATTGACGGCGCAGGCGGTGCTTACAAACAGCGTAGCTGCGGCGACTGTCGACAGACACCTTACCAAACTCCTGCTCCCGTCTGCCAAACATCTGCCAGTCTGCTGCAGTCCTGCCTGTCTGTCAGCTGCTTCGCGTCTCCACATCACTGCCAGAGCTGTGCAACTGCCTGCTGCAATCTTGCCTGTCTATCAGTTAATTGCTTCATGTCTTCAACTGACAGAGTTGTACAACTATGAGATGTCACCATAGATGAGTAGTTACAGAGTGAAAATCTTATTTTTCAGTATCTACCAGTGAAAGCAAGGTTTAAAGCTTCTCAAAGCATCACATTTGAGTTACATTTTAGCGTACTAAATGTTTCCGTTATATAGGTAGAAAAATTCTATGATAACCACTATAGTAGCCCGTACGAATGGAGTGCCTGTATGAAACACAGCTGCTTATCAGTTCCGTGGTCGTAAATTCCATGTTATTGGCAGCCCAAGAACGTGTTCTAGCAAAAACAAGTTATTTCTATCAGATACTTATATAGAGTTTTGATGCAGCAGATCAATTGCCAGCAAACATAAAAACTATGGGAAACACAAAACTTTATGACTGCGGCAACCGTGTGCTACGCAATATTGGAAAATCGTACAGTATTCTCCTACTGTTTGTTGTTCTCGCAGTGCAAGGTATGCGCTATAAAGTTGGAACATTCTCCGATCTTCAACGCCACCGACAAATTTATACACGGTGCAGTCGAGCTAAAAAACTGGTATCTAAGGTCCTTCAAATATATATACAACTTTTAATTTTCTGTATGGACTTACATAGTTAATGGTAGTATTTAATAGTGCACAATATATAGAGCCAGTGGATGTACCCTTTGAGCTTCAGCATAAGAATATTTAGCTTATACTCATGAAATTACTATAGAATTCCACGTTGGAACACGAGTCCAAGACCCTTTTTTTTTTTTTTCTTCCCTGTGATAAAATAAAAAAGAAAATCCATCCGGAGGTACTGTGTTTCATCTTATGATTAAATACAGGTTTTCCTATTGCTGAAAAATAATCATTTTACCATCTAAAGCAAAGTCAGAGTGATGAAGAGGATGTAGACCGTCAGTGAAATATCTATATTTGATAACGTTGCAACAAAGAAGAAAATTGCCGCGTTCGTGGCATTTTTGTCGGCAGCTGCGGAGTAAAAAACTTTTTCCTTATTTTTCAAAGTCTCAGGGTATAAAAGAACAATTGTGAACCAAACCATTTTGGTCGATTGAAAGGTGTGAATTAGAAAGAAATTTATTGTCTTAAAGAGGTGTGTTACGGTGCTGTCAACGAATTTTTCATAGTAGGAGTTTCCATAATGTTTTTACCCGCCGTAAAGCAGTATTTCACGGCCTATAATTTGCCATTGAAGGCACTTCAAAAAGAAGTGTAATTCTAGCAGGAAGTTTGTCCTGCTGTTATTCTATTATAAAATAACAATAAGAATAGAAAGTTTTGTCCGATCATGGTAGAGATCATTTATTATGATGATACAACTATTTACAGGATCTATAGATGAACGAGATACTTGGGGTAGTTCTGCAATGCTAAGGGTACGCTTTGTTCTTGTAAAGTTAGAAAAATTTATCAACATTCTCTCTTTTCAGAATTGTGGTAGTCGGCATCTTAGATTTTGTATTTGCAATAGTGTAACTTAATAAAACATTCTGGGTACACACCATGGTTCGATGAACTAATAGCCACAATTATAAAAATGGAAACTTGAAAGTATAGTGAAGCTATTGCTCTCAGTTGGAAAACATTATCTTATATAGTGCCATCTTCATTTGGAAACTGCGAGGGCATACCATATTCTCTTAGGGATTTTGCTATAAAAGTATCCCCACATCGAGCAACAAATGCGTGTATCGTTGCAAGCACCATGAAGGACTTCGTTTCACTGAAGCAGGACCGTTTCTTGTTAATCCTGTTTACTCGCATGCGATACGAACTCTTAATTTAAGATAAGATAGTTTCCCGGACTTGGTTACCCTCACAATAGAGATTTTTGCTCAGCTGGTAGACGGAATCCAAAGTTCCCACCTAAACTCCCGAGCAGCAGACCATTTTCAAAATTAGCAGTTCTTGCTTACCTGAATATAAATCAAAAAATGCCAGAAAACTGCCCACCATATCCACCTCTGCAAACAACCCTATTGGACCAACCGTCTTCAGACCTAACCCCTCACGGGGCATCTCCTCCACATCATCCCCACCCTGACTCTGGGGTTCACCCCATGCCTCCACGACACCAACCAGCGCCTCCCCACCACCCGGGTATCCCGGATCCCCATCAGGTACCCCCCGGGACGGGGAACGTAGAAGAGTGTGTCATGTGTATAGGGTGTGGACAGCGGATCACGGAGCGGTGGTTCAGCAAGACTCAGGAAGGTTCCTGGCACAGCGCATGTCTCCGGTGCGTCGAGTGCCACCTGCCGCTGGAGGAGAAATGTTTCGCCAAACACGGCCACCTGTACTGCAGGGACGACTATTACAGGTTAGTCAACTAACGTATATATGTAGTTTGTAATATTATAGACTATATAATATATAAATTCATATGAGACAATAAAGGTTAGTCTGCTCAACGTACGAGTTGTTAATTCATGGACTGTATATTAGTGATGGGGCGAATATCCTCATCCGCGGAACATCCGCACCTTTTTTGACATCCGCATCTGCAACCGCGAATGTCAGAACATCTAAAGATTCGCATCCGTTCATGTCCAAAAAAATTACATCCGACCCATCAATAGACTGTACAATAGGTATATAGATCTGAGGCTGTGCAAGTCAGTGTGTTAATGCATGATTTGTTAGCTTATAGACCATAGCATACAATAGAGATGAGACCATGGGAGTCATGGTGTACCAAGAGTAATATTGTCAATGTTACTCTTCATTACGTTATTACTTTCATCATTATTGAAATGAACACAACAAGATGTGATAGGTTAGGCGCCGTACAGTATGATAAAAAAAATACTTCTAAAAGCTCTTCACATACACGATTTCAGAATAACAATGTAATGATGAGCAGCGTTGATTATGGCTCTTGGTAGCATGCAGTATTATTCCGAAGGCCACATAATATTATGAGGTTTAGCCTAGGGTAGGTGTATCCATATTAAGCATAATATATTTGCTGCCTAAAGGGCCAATTCGCCCTTATTCAAATAGTGCTATATAGTCTTATGGAAATTATGGTGTTTGAAAGTAATGATAAAAGGTTGAAAGTTTATTTACTTCTGTTGTGATAATAACCTTTATCGTGTTTGCCTCTTCCTTCCCGACTAGCCGCTCCTCAGGTGTTCCCCTTTGTTGAGGTCTCAGTTCCTTCCCTTTACCTCAGTTGAAACACAGCGTTGCGTCCCGGAAAATTTAAATTACCGTGCTGCTCGATCAAATCTCATCCAGTCATGATCCAGATGATATGGGGATGTGTCGCCTGTAAACCAATCTTATGCAGTCGATTCCGCTGTGTCTGTCTACATCGGCATCTACGGTTTGGTCGCTTTAACCTGCTGGTCATGTGTAAAGTGAAGTCTGGGCTAATGTATCGGCTGATCAGCACACTCTCTCCGCTAATGTTATTCGTTTCTCTTGTTTTCTATTACGGGAAGAAATTAGCCGATGACAATTATTTACTGGCACTAAACAGGCAGGCCCGTTTTTACTCCTGAGTTTGAATGAACTAATGAACTTTGTGAAATAGGTATGTCTAGGCGATGCTAAGGTCTACGGTTGCCAGTAAGAGTAACATTATCGAAAGTTGGTCAATTTAAATATGAACTGATCTACATTAACTTACATATCCCATTTAAATTGCAATAGTTGAACACAATTCAAAATTTATTTCATCTGGAATGTTTTATACTGTGATTATAATTATGAGCAAAATAATGATACCGAATCGGTTGATATAAAAACGGAACGCGGGCCGCAATAAACGAAGCTACTTTGCGTAAAAACCATAACGGTTGATTCCTTTCCCGTTGACTCGTCGGTTTGCGCGGTTGGCCGTTTTAATATATATATATATGTGATTCCTGTAAGCAGAATCGGTTGTTTTACAAACTCAAGCTAGGAAGAGCTGTTTTCCGCTTTACGCCAATACATACCTTCCTATATATGTATCGGCTCTTTCCCATAAAACCTGGTGTTTGCCTAGTGTGTTTGATGACATGTTCAGAGAGGACTAAAACCTACGCTTCGTTTCCGTTCTGAGAATAGATCTGTTGGAAAGTTCATTGTCGAATTTACCTCAGCTAATGTAAACTTCTAAACAGAGGTCAAATTCTCTTGTCCTATCTCTACAGCTGCTCTTTTTTTTTAACGATATCTCGCTATATGTTCTTCGCAGGTAGCATCGTCTCGCATTCTCCCTCCGAGGTCATTTTTAACTGCCATTCATTCAATTTCATGCCCATCGCTATTGTATATATTGTGGAATCAAAGAGTGTTGGATTTTTTCCGTTTCTTAGCAGCTCGAATTTTGTTTCATTAAAAGTCATATTATTTTTTACTGACCATTGGCAGATACTTTCCTAATATTTCTGGACAGACAGCACGTCTTTCACAGATTGCACCACAGCTCGTATTCGTGCAGCATCAGAAAATGACGAAGGGCCTGCATAGTTGCATCCGTAACCCATGTCATTGATCATGATGAGAAAGAGAACAGGCCCAAGCACGGTGCCTTCTGGTACTCCACTAAGTACCGGCTGTCTTGATGACACTTTGTTGTTGAAGATTACACTTTGAGTTCTATTTGTCAGAACTTCTCCAAGCCACGGAAGACATTTTCCACGGATACCCATACACGAAACTTCGAACATGAAGGTTCCATGGTTTACCTTATCAAAAGTATTAGCAAATCCAAGAATATTAAGCCTACATTCTTCCCTTGACAGAATCCCTCTACAATAAAATCCTAATATTCTCGCAGTTGTGAAGTATTGGAACGTTTATATGAAAAGCCGTGTTATTTTGATGTGAGTAGGTTATTACTCTCTAAAAAAATCAGGGGTGGGCAAACTACGGTCCACGCAGGCCACATCGCAGCCCGTGGAAGGGTTTGGGGCCCTAGATAGATTATCTCATTTTCAACACTTATTCGAAGACAACGAAAAATTGCATATCGGCAGCAAATACGATATTCCTATTTTTTATCTTTGATGCGCAGGCATCGGGTGCTGGGCCAGCCCGTCTGTCAATTTTTGAAAGTCCGTTGGGCACCGAGTCGGGACGTTTGCCCACCACTGGTCTACACCATACTTACTATGAATTTCGAACTGGTTTTGTGTATTCAAGCTTTAGTAAAACTCATAGCTTAGGAAAGAATGAGAATTTTGCATCTTCAGCCTTCGAATTCTTATGTCAAGGATTGTGCGTTTCCCTTTGCATTTGGGAACGGGTAGACCACCTCACAATAATCCTAATAAAGTAATACTAACACCTTTCTTTCTGATTCTGACGTGCTAACTTTGATTTTGAAGAAACAGGAAAACCTGCAGAGTACCCCTGAGCGATTTTCTCAAAATCTACTGTTATTTCCGATTTCACCGATATTATCCTCATTTATAGTCTATATAATATTTATTACAAATTCAGTATCGGTTTGGAGAATTCATAGTTAAGTAAAACGTTATAGCTCATTTAAAAATGAGAATATTCCATCTTGAGTTGGTGAGCTGTTTTGACTTGGATGGTACGTTTGTCGCTGCATTTGGGAATGAGCGCACAATTGCGCAATTATCCATCCTCATTGGAATACCTTTTGTGCAGAAATGAAGAAGATCTGCTAGTGATATTTAAAAATTTTGTTAAGCATACAGCTAGATACGCAATATCAATTTTCCATAGCCGTTCTGATATCACGTACCGGTATTATACCAGCATTCATAGTCTACAAGTTCGTTTCGACGTGTGAAATGGAATCAAAATTGTGCAAATGGCAGAGGTAAGAAAAATCATTGCGCAGAGACTTCCTTCGCCACAAAGTGGAAAATGCTCCACACGAACCTACAAAAAGAGAGGCATAAATGAAACTCTGCATGCCACAAGAATATTTAAAGAGAAAGACACTGGCGCTTGGAAGAAAGGATCGAATAGGATCCGTATTGCGCAAATGGCAGCGCCGACAGAAATGGGCTGGAAACTTTAGCATTTACGAGACTATTAATTGCGTTACACAAATACGAAACCAGATAACTAACTGGAACGTTGCATGCCTCAAGAAAACGCAAGAAGAAAGATATTGATGATTGGACCAAATAAATCTAATCATAATTGTGCAAATTATAGCAATTGCAAGCTTTCTTGATAAAAAGGTGTACAGAGTTTGATGAATTCATGTTTTAAAAAAAGTCATAGCTTATTTAAGAAGCGAGACTAGATTACTACTTCGTGACGTGGCGAATTGTTTTGTCATATATTGTGAGTTTCCCTTTGCTTTGGGGAACTGGAATACCACGGCGCAATAATACTTATACATTTCTTCTGCGAGTTATGAGAAGGATCTGCTGACTTTGATTTTCAATATTTTTTTAATTGCAAGGTACCTCCTGAGCGATTATCCGAAATTCACATTTTTTTCTGATTTCACAGATATTATCAGCATAAAGTCAATACCGGGAGAGGGCAAACTACGGCCTACGTACGGGCCACATCTGCGGCCGGATGCTCAAACATAAAGTTACAAGCATCGTAACTGTACAGCTGCAGGCACGAATGAAACCATGTAACTGCTGAAATTTTACAATTTTACTTTTCGATCTAACATCTGAGTCTGTCTATTATTTAGGTATGCATCGGTTGGAGGTTCAAACCACTTTGATCATAACTTTGTGACGATCAGTATGAGAAAGGGACAAAATCTGAGCCGCGCTATCGGTACTTCTGCAAGGAACTGTACAGTTTACGTTACCGTAACTTTACAAGGCGTTTGTGCATCCGGCCCCTGGACAGTTAGTAAATTTGTCCTGTTAATCTAGCCCGCGGAAAGTTTTGCAATCTCAGATACATTAACTCATTTCAAGTTCGTATTATAAGACTTTTTCAAAAAACTACATATCTGCAGCAGATATGTCATTTGGTATCATTGATAAGTCTGCATCAGGTGCTGGCTCCTCCCGTCTTTCAATTCCAAGATCTAATACTGAAAGCGTTTTACAGAGTAGCTGGACCAGCAGATATTCCACGGTTAATTGACGTCTTCACTTTCTAAAATGTTACGTCGTTAGCTACGCTATTAAAAATCGCACTAGTTGGTACCTGTGAAAATTTTACAGAACTAAATCTATGTTCTTCAGTGATATCCCAGACCCGTAACATGCATACGGAATGTAAAAATACATTCCAAGTCAGACAGCAAACCACAGTTCATTTACAAAGACAGTTGTGTCAGATTTGAATGTATGCGCTACGCCCCTAAATTTCCAGAATTATGACGCCACAGTTGCATCAAGCCACTGTTGCAGCGAGGAATCTTTGATATTTCCACAGTGGCGTGACGTAATTTTGACGTCACAATTCTGAAAATCTAATCTATACTATAATAAGAGAGCTGTCTGTCAGTCCATCCGTCCGTTTGTCCGTCCGCTGTCCGAAGCCTTATTTTCCCCTATCTAATACTGAAGAAAAAAATTCCGAGGTACCCAACTTTTTTGTTGCGGAGAGGGTATCTTGGATACGGGGAGGCACTTGGGCGCTTG
>LQNS02277717.1:11848163-11860130 GCA_001587735.2 Parhyale hawaiensis
AACTCAGGGGCTACCCGGAGCCCCAAACCCACAGCCGGCTCATACAAACAAAGAGGCGTCCGGTGGCCGGACAATGGGGGCGGCCTGATAACGCGCAGGCCACGCTATGATTCAGTTAATGAAAGCATAAGCAGAATGGATTATGCACGAAAGGAACGAAAACTCCAAGACTGAGGAGCGAGACTGAGCTTTTCTAACTGCTCTAACTGCCGGGGATTCGGGATTCAAAGCCCAGGATATAGAGCTCGGGATCCAGAGCGCGGGATTCAGCGGAGATCCAGACCCGGGGATCCAGAGCCCGGGATTCAGAAGTCGGAGATCCAGAGCCCGGGCCCTCAAATTTCCAACTACCTTATTCCTAGAGCGGGACGGAGAGACGGACAAAGATTGGAGCAAGGGAGCAAGCAAGCGACCAACAACTGTGTTTTATTATATAGTGGATTTTATAGTCAACTAGCTGGAACCAATGGAAATTTCACAGACGAGAAACATTGTTCTTCGGTGACATCTCAGGCCCGTGTCATGCATACGAAGTGTGGAAACTTGTTCCAAGTGTGACAGCGAAAATTCTACCTATGACCTGTAAGCTGTAGTAGCTCAAATTTAATTAAGCTTGTCTCCTTCTGTTCCCTTCCGAGACCGTATCAAAGATACCGTATATAATTTCTCCTATAGCCTGCTGTTGAAAGCGTTAACGATCGTACTTACTAAGGATGCAAGAAACGAAAGTTCGTAAGGAAGAATACGCAGAAACATAATATGGTTTTCATACATGTCGTACACTGTTTCTTTGGAAGCGTGGTATCTATTCGCCGTTTACGTTGAGGCATTACCCAGCGCACCCTAACGCCGTAACGCCGTAACGCACCTTAACGAGATCATTAAGGAAATTTTCAAAGCGAAACACGATATCTGTTATCGATGCGTGGTGGGCCAGCAACCTAGACAACGCCAATAATTGATGAAGGAAATATATTGTTATATTAAATATTTGTAATAGTTTCCTACATTAAATCTGCCTCGTATACCGGGCCCACAGTCCCCACACTCGATCATGATCGGACTTCCAGCACGCCTGTCGCTCATCTGTATTCCATGGTTCCAGTGAGGCTCGGGACGACGTACGAGTTGAACATCCGCTCATAAGTTGAACACGCGATTGCATAGTGCGGCGCCGGCATGACAGAAATGCCGGTTTAATGGCAACTTTGTAATTTAGCTGAAAAGAATTAGGCGCTATTTACACAAGTTGGTTTAAATTACAGAACCAAACCGAAAATAATGGAAGGGCAGAATTCTATAACGGACGTCTTTCATCTGTCTTCATTTAAAATCCTTAGTTGACTACATGCTGCAGTCTAGTCTTTGTAATTGGAACAGGGCACTTACTGAACGAATAACGGTGAGTCTGTAGCGAGTGCTGCGGGGTCCGAGTTTGAGTCTCAGATGCTCACAGCCTGGTAACTGCTTTATACTGCACGGAGCACTCCGACACTGAGAGGCTAAGTGAAGTAAACGAGTGAACGATTCTAAAACTAGCTATTGGTACTGATAATTTCTCCCGTTCTTCACACTACCAGATCTATAAAATTTTAGAATTGTTCCAAGAAATAATCTGGACATCATACGCAACACGTTTCAATACATTCAGTCTATAAATGCGAGTATGTTTTGTCTTTATTGATACTTCCCAAAATGCAACCTATAGGGCGATTTTTTTTCATGAATTAATCAATATCAGGCGTTAAAAAGGAAAGATAAAGTCTGCCACCTCTTCATAGAGGACAGATCTAACTTAATTGTGATCAGCTCATGGTTAGCACGGGCCATATGGATATCGTTAGAGTAACTGAGGTTTCCGTTGACAAATTGAATTTTATAAATGATAAATTGGATTTCATAAATGGCCAGTTGAATTCTATAAATAAAAATTTTGAATTAGGAAGAAAAAAACAAATCAGATATTCAAGAGGAAAGCCTCAGTCAGAAAAGTGATTGTGATTAGATGCAGCATATCTGCAGGAGCAGTTAAATCTGATGGGACATGGAAGACGAGGAAACAAAGGGGCCTCTAAAGAAGTTTGGTACTGCTAGGAGTTGAAGAGTGGTAGAGGAAGAGTTTCGAAGTTGTGGAGGGTGCTACTCCCAGTGCTTATCTACACGATTTTTGAACGTGCTAACTTTTTCTGCTCCGATAACGACAAAGGAAGTCTATCCCAAATGTTCACTGTCCTCGATGTTGATGTCTGCAATGATGAGTTGAATTTCATAAATGGCAAACTGAATTTCATAATGGGTAATTGAATTTTATAAATGGTAAACTGAATGTCCTAATTTACAAGTTGATTTCTATAAATGGTAAAAAAATTTGATAAATGACAAATTAGATATTATAAATGGCGACAGATTGAGTTTTCGAAATGCATTTAAATCAGTGTGCAGTGAGTACAGGAGTAAATACGGTACATTTTAATTCTTTTTTACTAAACTACCCGTCAATTTATTATTGGGCGTGAGATCCCCCGTATTGCAACGCTTAAAATTACTCAACCAATCTACCCGTGTGGGAAAAAATAGAGGTAATTAAGAACTCGTAATAAATCTCTTTATTGTTCTCGCTTGTGGTACTGAATTCGTTGCAGATGAATCAAGCCTGCAGCCTTGATTTTCTAATTAAAGAGCGTTCGACTGGGCAGCGAAATTAAACTTTCATGGCCTGACCTGTCAGAAACATCAGGCAGGTACGTTGGCTTCGACCCGTTGAATAGACTCTCAGGCGTGACCCTTAATCGGTTACCCTTCAAAGATTTAATTTTTCAGTCGGCTGAAAGTAATCGGGCTGCTTCTAACACACACAACACGATTCAAAGTGATAAAGCTAAAGCTCCTATCTGAAGTACCGAACAAGTGAAGCCTCGATATCTTAATGTTTGCTGATCATTCGAACGGGCTCTTATTAATTCGCCAACTCAAGGTGGGATAGAAGTTCAAGCGAAAGAATTTCTCTTCTGTTAGTATATTGCAACTTTTAAAACTTTTAAAAAATGAAGCAACATAAAAAAAAAGACAAGATGGACCGAGAAACCTGCAGTATACGGATATAAGATACGGGGATCGGAAGATCAAAGTCGAAAACGGTAGCAAATATTCGACTTCTTCTCATGCATAAAATATCAACTACCGCTATTAATTTCAGCAGAAGAAAAATACGTGAAATTGACACTGATAGCGGAGTACGGCAGCACAGTAGATTGAAAAATGTGAGGCACAGAAAAGAATATATAACTTTATATTACAGACATCCGCAGTACCATGACAGGACGCTACAGAAATAACATTTATTGAAAAGGTTGTCCATCTTAATATGGAAAGAAGATGTACATGCATTAGGTTATTTTTGGGGGGCTGGGTTTGAATGA
The DNA here is from genome assembly GCA_001587735.2 of Parhyale hawaiensis. Lineage (NCBI taxonomy): Eukaryota > Metazoa > Arthropoda > Malacostraca > Amphipoda > Hyalidae > Parhyale > Parhyale hawaiensis. The sequence continues at coordinate 11,851,583 of LQNS02277717.1, forward strand.
TGAAGTCTTCACTATACGCATCAATGAAGAAACTAGTAGGCCTCGTGGCGTAAGACCATCACCCGCGGGGGGAACAAATTTCTTGGCCGTCATTTTGACAGCCAACTAACTCTAGTCTTTTGGCATGGGTAACATCTAGGTGAACCCACCAGACCCTCTGCAAAAAATTATGAACAATGCTCAACACCTACCACTTTTTGAGTGGACAGATAAGTATACTGTATATACAATTCTTCAACGTTGTGAAATTGAATAATTTTCGTTTGCCGCTGCTTTTCCGAGTTAAGTTGCAGCTATTGCGCGGTGTGTTCTCGCCAAGAATTGTAGGATTTGCAATTATTGCGAAGTCTACAATGCTGATGTGCCAGCCTTGTAACCACGGCAGGGTACGTGTAAACTGTCGCCCTCGGTACATTTGTGTGTCTGTAGACCGTACAGTAATTGGAGTGTACGCAACGGACCACAGTTCAAAATTGACAAAACCTTTGCTAAATTGAAGACATCATTTAAACTTTTTTTTGTTTAACAACCGGTATCATAGTTACACCTTCCTATGATATAACCTGTCTATATTTTGCAAAATATTAAGAGTCAAATTTACCAACGCCAAATTTGAGCCTCCCAACTGATGAGTTGCTGAAAATTTCTTCAACTGCTTCTCATCAAAGTCTAGAATATATTTATACCATATCAAGAAAAACAAATATATATATACTTAAATCTTCAATGCAAACAGCATCACCTCTCTCACTTCGTTCGCGGATGACAACTATATTAATTTTAGGGAGTTGTGGTGTGTCGTAATAACTCCAAAACCGGGCTACCGCGCGCCCTGAAAAAAGGTTACCATAATCCGAAAAGTGGTTATGAGAGCGCCATCTAGCGACGAGCGGAGCAAGCTCAACGATAGTGGAATTTCATTTTAATTGAAATTTTGTTTATTTAAGTTCCAAGTAACTGATCTGATTTACTTATTCTGGTGTACAGAGTTTATTTGTAGCGAATTTAGTGCTCCTTTTATTCAAAATAGACGTTTGTGCTCGGTGATCTGCATCACCGTAACCCGTGTCGCAGTCGTCATTTGATCTATGATTGCAACACGAGTTGCGACTGACTGGGTCACCGGTGCAGCACCGGTAACCTAGAAATACTGATTGCGACACACCCGAGAATTTTCTTTTCAAACTGTGTCTTTTTCTGCTGCTGGCTCTTTGTTTCAATGTAAAAGAAGGAACTTATATGCATAGATGCAAATCCGACTGTTGGTGACTCTTGCGTGCTTGTTTGCTTCGATCGTATCTCCGTCCCGAACTGATGCATTAGAAAGGGAGGGAGTTTCATGTACTGAACAGCACATAAGTCCTACATGTTACCTCTCCAAATTCTTTAAGTAAGAGTATTGAAGAGGTGTGAAGTACCTCAAAGAGGTAGCAAAACCACTATACGTTTCACTGCCTTCCCACTGCAACAATTAATTTGTTCTCGATTGTCTCCTACTAAGCAAATTGAGTAAAAACTCATGGAAACAAAAGACAATGATATTCATGACAACAGAACCGGGGTTTCAGTTATTTTTTGCGGTCATTGACTGACAACTTTATGAGGAAACAGACTCACTATAGCTATGTTCAATTTTCCGTAGTGTATCATGATTTCTAAGTAACCAAACGCACATCAATGACCATAGAAAATGCCAGCTCTGATAGGTCTGCAGCGCTTTAAAAATTGACAAAAAAATTCCTATGGTATCGTGTATTCATTCTGCCGGCAACATGCAGCTGTTATTATTTCTTTTTTAAGAAGGGTCAATCTTGAGGAAGAATAACAGCTCATTGTTATCGTAGTTTAGAATGACTTTCGTCACACCGATATCTTATTGACTCTTCAGAAAACTACTTGCTTCACTGATACGCCAAGGCCTCTTTTATTGAACACGCATTATTTCCTTTGTCGAAAAATTGCCTGTTTCAGAAAAAAAAAATTGTATTTTATAAACGCTCCACAGTCTTTACCATGATAGCGGTTTTGGCCGCCTCTGCAAAAGACCTCAAAAGCAGCTTCTGCAGCAACCGGAAATTTTGTCAGGGTAGTCCACCATGCACAGCCGTACACGTACGGGCCTCTGTATAATTCGTCCCCGCTCCTCCGCTCGATCCCCTGGGCAGCAGAGCGAAGAACGCGCAAGCTGGACGATAAACGAGAGTAAGAAGAGAGAGACGAGGCAAATCATAGAGATGCTCGTATTGATTCAGGGGTCGTCGCCATCTTGATTTGAGAAGAGCGAGAAGGAGGGGGCTCTGCTCCCCTTCCCACCCCACTCCCATTCTCATCTGACCCCCACTTCCCCTCTTTTTCCCTCACTCCTCTCTCCCTCCATATTTCCTACCGCAACATGGTGTACAGAATACATGTTACTCTAATGCAACATAGCGTCTGTTCACCACGAAGCTAAAAACAACGGGAGTTCATCAAAGCGCTCTGCATTTAATAAAAGCCAATTAACATTCATCTATTTCCTGCCCCTCCACAAGCTGCAAAACATGCGTTGAAGTTGCCTTCCGTGGAATTTTCTTCGAACTCTACTTGTAAGAACCGTACTCTTCCAGCCTGGGCCAGGATACGGTTATATCACTTTAACTAAAGATATCACTTCTGATCGAGGCAGTGCCACTCACTTGAAAAACTTTGTTTCCACAGCTGGGCAGCTGTGGAAAAATCTTTGAGACGTTCCATAGAAGCCACTTTTTCCTATTATGGAAAGGATGCTTCTATAGCACCGGGTGTCTGGCCTGCATCTGAGACAAGAGTGTTTTTAATCTAGAGAAATATTCTTCATACTTTTTTTTAATTTGTTGCAGCCATCCCATGCACTACAAAACTAGAGCACACTGAGAGCGCATACCTCCGCCAAGCAAGGCAACGGTAACGAAAAATTCAAATTGGTTCTGAAACTATGATTTCCTTTATATCAACACAAAACTCTAATCATTTGTGTCATTTGATGATGATATCCGCATCTATAATTTTGTTGAAGATCTGCTCATAAGTTTTCGAGTTATGCTGCTAACTAACATTCCGACAAACATTAGTCAAACACACAAACAGACCAACCGATCATCACCAAAATTTAATCATTTATGCACATCAATATTAATGACAATTTCCGTAAATTTCATAAAACTCGGTTCATAACTTCCTGAATTATTTTGGTGACAGACAAAGAGACAGACAAACAAACTTGATGAAAATATACCCTTTTTGGTGGAGATAATATTGGGTTGTTTGCTTGTTTGTTTTCATTTTCCTTACTCGCTTAGTTGGTTCCTAACTTGCTTTACTGGTTCGTCTTGCTGTCCCTATAAGCAAAACATGAGTTAAATTTTTGTTTGAATGTAAGAGGGTAGGTGCTTTGTCGTTCCTTAGCGATACCGTGGATAGTGAATTTCATTTTCTTCCCACAGCAAAGTTTTATTTGCTCTAAGGTCATATACGCAAAGTGAGTAAAAAATAAAAAGATTTTCAGAGCCGTTCTCATTGCTTCCTGGTGCTGATTAAAGGTTTATTCGGGATTTATAACCTGCCTTGGAGGCCCGGGCATCTAGTAATAATAATATTAACAACGACATTACTTATGACTGGGAAGAGCGGTGAGAATGGGTGATTTCGAGGAAATTTTTCCGTCATTTCATGACGGAGTGGGCCACTATAGCAGCAGCAATATTTTTATTTTTACTCATTATTAATATTGCCCCGTATGTGTGTGTGTAGTAGGTGTGTGTGTGTGTGTGTGTTTGTGTGAAGAAAATGAACAAGTGCCAATGTAAGTTTCTTCCAGCAGTTTTGACAACCAAATGCACAAGAAGTGGAATAAGTGAAGCTGCAGTTAAAATACCAGAAAATAAGAATTAACATTTTAATTCTTGTTTAAATCACAGGTAATTTAATTTAAAGCACAAATGTTTTAGGCTGTTCATCTATGTATAAATTAAATATACGTGTGGTGCAGCGACAAATTTCGTAGGAGCTACCAAATAACCATTACCTAGCGTACATATATGTAATGTGTGAAAATCATTTGAATATAAATACACTGGTAGCATGAGTCGCTTTGAATAATCAAAAACAGAACATTTAGGCACAACCTTATGCAAAGCTGACATGCTTTCACTAAATGAATGATAATAAATAAAGTAACCATTCCGTTATACATTGTGTTGATTAATGTGAAACAGCATAAAAAAATGCTTCATTGATTAATACAAAGTAATACTGGCAAAATAGTCGGGCGAAAGCGTGATATATATCATATTATTAATGTTACTTTGCAAGTACATAACACAGATAACATGTTGATAAAAACAATCTCCCACATCAAAGCTAGACAGCCATAAATGACGAGAATTATTACAGTACTGAACTAGAGAACTCTGAGAGCGCATACCTCCGAAATTAAGCAAGGCAATGTTAACGAAATATTCAAATTGGTCCTAAAATCAGGATTTCTATTTTACCATCACTAAAATTTGGTCACTTAAGGCTCCTGACAGTAATAACAGCTTCTGTAATTTTATTGAAGATCTCTCAGTAAATATTTGAGTTATGTTCTGACAAACATTTTGACAAACATTCGTCAAATACACAAACAGACAAACCGATCATCACCAAAACTTAGTTACTGGTGTCTTTTAGCGTTTCCCCCGATTTCTTCAAATTTATGTAAGATTCATCCATATATCTCTTTGAATTATACTTCTCACTCATTTTTGATAAATGTTAGTCTAGCACTCAAATGTACCAAGCAATCAACACCAAAATTTGGTCATTTGTGTCTTTTACCCTTCCTACAAATTTCATGAAGATCCGTTCATAACTTTTTGAGTCATGTCGCTTACACACATTTTGACAGAGGCAAATGGAAATACAGATCAACACAAAATCTGGCCAATAGCTCCTAGCAAAAACCCCAACAATTCCTGCAAATTTCATAAAGATGGGCCCATAATTAACCTTTTGAGTCATGCCACCGTGAAAAAGCAGTTGCAGGCAAACAAATAAATGCTTGACCGGATTTCCACTAACATTTAATCATCTTTTCCTTTTAATATACCTAACAATCCCTGCAAATTTCGTAAAGATGAACCCTTAACTTTTTGAGTTATCTTGGTAACAGGCGGGCAAATTGACACACTCTGTAAAAACATAAACTCCTTGGCGGAGGTAATTATGTAATAGTGTTAGTATGAAAATCAAAATGCTTTACAGCATTTATAAAGCACTATAACTTTCGTAATGATGATAATTAAAATAAACTAGTTCCCGCTGTTACTCAAAGCCTGCAGTACAGCACAACATCCCGCGACAATGCTCTGGCATTCACTGAGTTCTTAGCCTCGAGCAGACACCGTCTCCGGAGCGTGGGGCCTTGAGACTTCGGACACGCAATATACCGTTACCAATACATCCTCGTTTCAGCTTCGCAATAACGAACTGTAATTTTATTACAGCGACAGTTAGTGACCGAAATATTCAGCAGCAGTTCCGTGCAACTATGTGTCTAGCTATGACAACGTGTAACTCAGAAAGCTCTTACGTATTTCTGTTTGACCATTTTCAATATAACAACCGCACGATTTTCCCTGGCTGCGGACTGTAGTTGAAAATTGACAAAACATTTGCTTGAGTGGAAATTTTATTTATACTTCTCGAACAGCCGGTATCATAGTTACACCTTCCTAAGGTAACCTCTCTAAATTTCGCAAAATTTCAAGAACTAAATTGACCAACTTTGACCCTCCCACCTGATGAGCTGGAAAACAGCGAAACGCGCGTTTCGGGTATCAAAATTTCTTCAACTGCTTCTAATATTATAATATATACATTTACTTCTAGTACGGTGGCCTCCCTTCATTCATCAAAGGGCAACCCGAGGAGGCGCACCACGTGCCCTCGCACCGTCATTTGTATCTCGCACAACCGTCAAATTCACCCCCTAACTTTTTGCTTGCTGCCCAAGACATCTTCCGCACCCCCGGCCCCGCAGATCCATCACTGTCACGGAGCTCTGCAATAACACCCAGTCTCCGCTAGGTCGTTTTTTACCCTCAGGTTTCTATGACAGAAATACTATAGCTCGCTTCTTATGTTGGTGGCGCGGCCTCAGTCACTTAGCATGCTCACTTTTACAATGGAGCCACCTGATTTAGGGAGATGGACGGGCCCGGCGAGTTGACTTTTAGGGCGCAACGTGAAGCCTAAACACATGAGGGAGGCACGCTGTAGCGGTAGGGTTTGTGTAGTGTTGTGTTTGTGTGTGCTTATATATTGAGGGCAGGCAAAGAAGAGATTTATGAGCGATATTATATTAACTGTGATAATGATAATAATAATGGCAATGAAATGAAATTAACAGTCATGGAAATAGTAGCCATTACGGCAGCACTGTAATGATGATAATACTAGCATTGGTAAGCACAATAATGATAACAATATTACTTGTTATGTTGATAACGAGGAAAATAATTTTAATGATTATACCCACACAGAAATGTTGTACGCTACGCTACTACTAATCTAATATAAATAGTAATCAAACACTATTCAGTATAGCACAGACTAGCGCGCATTCATCTATTTATTTTTCTGTTCATTTGTCCATTACCTGTCCCGCTAGAAAAACTCTTCTTTTAGATAAGACTGCCGTGGTTTGCAAGAAAATTTATTTCGATGAGTGACGGAAACATATAGTTACTTTATGGTGAATGGATCCAGCTAACCGTGTCTTTGACATGGTTTGATAAGGAATAATTAATTATTTGAGGACTCCATTGGTTAATTCATAACATAAAATTAATTTGCCTAATCTCGTATCAGACAACAAAAATTTCGATGTACAAAAGTAGGAACATCTTGTATATAGGATATGCGGCGGGGAAATTAAATGCAGTGATGCTTCTCTGCTTGTTAGTATTATTTGATTTTTTTCGTATGTCCTCTCTATGGGAAGGAAGGAGTGTCCTGCTCACATAACTTGAAACAGAACACTCATCTTCAATGGCAATTGAAGTTCGCTGTTGTAGCGTATCCTTCAGCAGCTTATAAGTGTGATCAGTGAAGGAGAGGCATCACAAATTCTTCGCTGTCATTTTTGACAGCGCGGGCCATCTAGTGTACTAATATGCAACAAATATATGTACTTATAGGTAAACAAAAGCAGGCATTTTAAACAAACGAAAACGTATTCTAAAAGTACTTGAAAATATGACCCGATAAAGAACTGAAAACATTAGGCTGACAAGCAAACCGCAATACAAGTCCACAAATATACACTAATTCGTCATCAAAAACATTTGCCAGAAAACAATAAATTATCCCCTTATAAGCGCAAAAGAATATATATATAATTGGAAGCAAAGATATGAAAGTATAAGCGATGGAATATGTGGAGTATTAATCAGATAAAAATATAAACTTATAAAAATATAAACTTGCAAAAACTTACAAGCAAGCGTACATTTAAACCTATGTACATTCAGAAATATGAATTAACAGACAATAAAGAAAAATACAGTCTTGTCAGGAGATTATATCGACCTATACGGTCCACTTTTATTGCACGTGTAATGTGAACTCGATGATACTGGCCACGTGGTGAGCGTGGTGACTTCCACGAGTGCCACGCGATGCTCACTTCACTAGTGCGATAGATCACGGCCGCGCGATACTATCGACGGTAGAAGCAGCGCGTTATCGCCGTCGCTAATAAAGAATTCAATAAAGCCTTATAATGGACATCGGCAGCTGACGAGCGATGTGCTGCTGCGCACAGCTTATGTGCGGGTTTCCATCGAGGTTGACACTTTTTCTATTCCTTGCAGCCCACTTTCCATACATAAAATAGGTACATAGTTATTCATATAATGTCAATATATAGCTATCATGATAAGGAAACATTCCTACTAATATATCAAAAGTTTTGAAAATATGCGTAATGAATGTTTAATATATGTGTTTACCATGGTGAAAAACACTCGTTACTTTGTATATTATCTAAACTCAAAATATATGTGTCGTGAATTTATATACTCAACTCAGTCATCTTTAATTCAACTGCACTTTGCTTCAGCATCTCTCTGGTGTAATTTTCCTACAACTTTACTTTTTTCTACTTCAACAATCTGTTTTTTTATATAACTTCACCTTGATCCACTTTGCTCTGTGTTTCAACATCTTCTACGTTAAACTTCCATCTGTATATCAACATCCTTGCATTTCGAATTTCACGTCCCTCTGAACTTCACACTAAATTTCTTATCAAGCTTCCCCTATTTTCTAACAATTTTTCTCTCAGTATGTTACTGCACTTTCACATCTTTTCATTTCAACTTCCCGCTTCACCTCAACATTTTTCTCATATTTATAAGACACTTCTACTCTACACCAGTAGAATCTAAAATCCCAAAACAATTTCTAGGGTGGGCAAAAATTTTTCTACCGCATCTACTTTTATATCCTTGAACCCAAACATCCCTCGACTTCAAGTATTCCCAGG
>LQNS02277717.1:11860173-11870428 GCA_001587735.2 Parhyale hawaiensis
TACGAGGAAGCAGCGGCAGAGGTAGCGCGTGCTGCTGCTGCTAATTGGGGAGGGTGCCGGCCGCACCCCCACCCGACCTCCCCCCCTCTCCCTCACCAACTTACGAGCGCTTGCTCTCACACGTAAAAAAAAAATTCTTGTACTTGGGAAATATCACTTGCATGTTTCCTAAGAATATATCGACTATGGCATGACTGCTTACACATATCAGGGATGAAAATAGGGTATAACTTTTCATACCAAAATTGTTAAACGTCGATAATAATATGAGTACATGGAGGTCAGATAAAATGCACACTTTTTGCTACGTTTTAAGTGGCCGATATATAGAGCAACACTTGTTTTCTGTTACATTAATTTAGGGGTCACCGTTTTGCTGTAAAATATATATATATTTTTTTTTCAATAATAAAGCCATTTTCAGCAGATAATTAAAGCCTACGCGTAACTTTTTAAAACAGAGGACAGCCTCACTGACAACAAAGCCTGCTCATTCAACCACCCAGATGATCCTGCTTTAATGCAAAAATTGAAGCGATGTTGGGAGGAGAGTGCACAAGATACCAACCACGTGCCACGTGTAGTTCAAGTCATCACTAAAAGGTTAAGACGCATACTGTCAACTAAGGATGGAGACAGCGAAAAGAAAAACCCGAATTATATTTTCTTTTATTACTTCACTTGTTTTCATTTAGTGTACTGTGAAGCCATTTAACGTTTCTAACATAGCATGGTCTATGTACAACAATTGAGATCAAAAGAAGATGAATTGCTAAAATAAAGTGTTAAATAAATTATTTACACATTATCTAACCACTCAGTACTTCATGGTTAAATTTTAGGTTGGTATTAGATCGAAGACGAGCTCAGATCAGTCGCTTTTCTATGGCTTCCAGTCCATAATAGCTACGGTGGAGCCTTACACCCATTTACGTGTACGTAGAATAGTATAAAATTTACTTATTGTATTTTACTACTTACATGTATTTATTTATATCTATGTCCTCATGTAAAAATTTATACAAACATTACACCCAACTTTATTCAGTAAAATATATCCGTGTTTATGCGTATTCCGTAGCTAAAGGAAAAATTTTTACTTCAGTTAATGAAAAAGTTCTACCCTCTGTAAACATTGAACGATTCTCTTTAATCTTCCATGGCATTTAATATATTACATAACTTTTTACAGACATAATGAATGTAGTAGGGAAAGTTTGCTGCAATACTGTTTTAATAAATAATAACACGACCTAAATATTTATGGGAGATATTTCGCTTCTACCAAGGATCTGCTCTGGAGCTTGAATGGATCATTTGCTGGAAAAATTATTCTCTTCTCGTCTCCAATTTCACTTCCTTTACTTCCCGCTGTATTACTTATAGTATTGCCCTTTTCCGACGTTAGTGCAGTTTTTCTGCTTCTTTCTTCGTCTTCATCAAAGAGTTTTTCATCTGCCTGAAAGGTCCTGCAAGTTTGGTCTCCATGCATATATATACTTCTCGAGCTATGCTTCCCCGAAATTTCTTTTCTTTTCTTAGTTCGTCTCCAACTCAAAGTCTCTTTTGTTTGTAATAATGTTTTTTTCTCCTATCGTTTGTTATCACATTCTTTTTCGTTTGTCTTGCAGTCCCTTCTGCTTCCCCTCCTCTGCCTCTATCAAAACGGTTCTTCTTCTTCTCCATCATTCGCTTTGAAATTGAGTTTTCGTATGTATCTTGTTCTCATCAAAGCTACCATTTAGGCTTATTACTCGTCTCCAGTAAATTTAATTTTCGCTCATATTTGTTTTCGCTCGAAAATCAGTTTTTCGTCTCCTGCTCTGTCTTTATTCTAATTGCTATGTTATCTCCTTCTTTCTTCAATTCTTTCACAGTCCTTTTTCTCGCCTCCATCAAAATTCCTTTTTCATCTCCTTCTTCGTTCCTCTCAAAGTTCCATTTTCGTCTACCTCGGAGTTCCTTTTCCGTCTCGCTAGAAGTTCCTTTTTACGATTTTTACGAGCGCGTCCCTCTCTCAGCGGCCCTCAAACCTGTCCAACATTTCTCTCTTGCGGACGGCCCCAAGGCTCCCTACGGAGCTTGTTACTGGGCCACCATTGCTCTTTAAACTAACGAGCTCTCCATGTCTCCAAATCAATACCACACCATTCTTTTATACAACCCTATAAATAGTCCATTGAACTTACAACATTTGAAATTTCGAGAGTACTCTGAATCTCATCTTTTTATGAAGAAATTTTAAAAATACTTAGACTTTTTGTGAATGGGTGATTTTTGGACTATGGACAATTGGACAGTGCTGCAAACTTGTTATCACCCGCGAATGAAGTGAGAGAGGTGATAATATTTATGTTGAAGATTTGGGTATATTTGTATGCTTGTCTGTCCACTCAATAAGTGGTCGAAGGAGTTGAGTAATCTTCATAATTTTTTGTAGGGAGTTAAGTGGGTTGACCTAGATGTGACCCATGCCAAAAAACTAGTCCTAGCTGGCCATAAAAAATGAATCCGTTCAATTTTCCTCCGCCGGGCGAATTTACCTCCCCCCTATCAAAGCTGAGGGCCCCCGCAGAAGCTAAAATGTCAATTCAGGTTCTGGGCGGCGCCGCTTCAGCCTTAAATTTTGATTAGGCGCCGCGTCAGATCGTCTTACGCCACGAGGCATCCCATTTTTCCTATGTTATTATTAAGAGATCTGCAGCGTGGAGCTAGCCTTGTTGAACACAGCATCCATATGAGAAGCTAGGATAAGCTGGCCATCAAAAATGACTTCGTTGAATTTGCCCCCACCGCTGGTGATGGTCTTACGCCACGAGGCGTTCTAGTTATCCATAAATTTGAACACGTTTACTATATAGTTAACGCATGCACATAGTTAACTCGTTTGTGTTTTTGAAATTTCCAATAATTACTTACGAGTTGAGGTCATTTATATGAGTACATATGGACTTCAATTGTCTTAAGTTTTCAATGCAAGTTTTCATCCATTCATTTCATATTTACCAAAAAGCCATTATGATTTTTAACTTTTAATCTAAAGCTAATAAGTAAGTCATCAATTAGATGGCTGATTCAATATATCTGTGCACCCTTACATGTATATTGGACTGGAAATTAAGATCTTGCCGATATTTTAATATTTTTGTATGTATGAGTATATAAAACTAATAACTTAGTTTCCACCCTAATAGAATTGCACTAGTTAGTTCCGTGAAATTTACTGGTTTGTCGCAGTCATCTGCTTAGCCCTCCAATTCATAAAGCCAGTATCGCTTAATGCATCATTGATGTCATTCTACTCAATTTTTATAGTTTTATCAGTTTTTTGTAAGTAAAGTTATAACCACCGATACTATCAAACGATTCTCATCCTTTCATTGATAAATTCTCGAGCTTCTGTTTATCCCTTTTTTACAATTAGAAAACAATTTACGTTCCTGATAGGAATTTATACACAGTACAGGCGATAGGAACGGGTTTGGGAGGTAAGATGATTAATAATTCGGGACCTGGACAGAATCCCGACAGCCATAATCCCGACAGCCAGAATCCCGACAACACAATCCCGACAGCCACAATCCCGACAGCCACAATCCCGACAGCTACAATCCTGACGTCCACAATTCCGGCAGCCAGAAGTCTGATGATGAACAAATGTCAAAAAAATATTCTGGCGTAGAAAACAGGTGTGCAAGACAGATATCTAAATTAATGAAGTAATATTTATCATTATTAATTGAAAATATAAGCGCCTCATGATCAAAAGAAGAGGAGTCAAAATTCAAAAATAGGGCCGAATGCCAGTTGAGGGAAATTCCTTGAAGATAAAAACATCTGATGAAGAACATGTGTCAAAATCTCGTCTTGCTTAGAGCGTCTTTGGGAGGCAAATAGGGTACAATACTCGGAGGTGCAGAGGTGGGGCTTGATAGAATAAGTTGAACTGGTTGATCTCTGGTGGTTTTTGCTGGTAGTTTTATTTCGTTCCGTACATTTGCAACAATAGCAGCACTTGCACAAGGAGCATGAATATGTTCGCCGAATTTTGTCAGAAGATGTTTTTCATTCACAATTTTGGTAACTGCTCTGCCTCTGCAGTTGTTTAACTATCGAAATTTGCAGCACTAGTAGTGTGTCTTTTTTCTATTTTTATCTTTCACCATCAGGTATCCACGTACGTTTATCTCTCTCTTCCTTTTTGAGAGTGGATCACTTCACAAATTTCCTCCAATTCAATGGCTATTTAGTGTGAAATGAACGTTAATTGGATATTTAGTTAAATAGTTGTAATTAAGATTTGCACATAACTACATATTTATTATATTGAATAGTTTAAGCCTCGATAGAAACTAGGAACCCATGCACGAATGTGTTCCCACACAAGATCAACGCGCATGGGAACAGCAAGTCGTGAAGGAAGAGGAAGTAAGATCGGCAGAAGTATGAAATCGGAAGGAAAGGAAGTTGTCACGATAGGCCCGAAGGCCTAGCTAGTGGCTAAGGTAACCTACATTGTCCCTTAGAGTCGCTGCATCCCATAACATAGGATGGGTAAACCTATCTAACTAAACCTTATGGCCCATACTATGCCCCCCGAGGGGCGGGCAGACAGACAGGCGCAGACACTGGCTTTACATGAAATGTTACTGAAATCGTGTTACGGAACCAGCGCCATGTATTACATACGTAGCGCTTATGTATTAAATTGTATGCATTGCATAATAAACAAACAGCGCCTGTACATTAAAAAAATCATTGCATCGACAGCCAAGAATGTGACTGTCAGGATTATGGCTGTCGGGATTTTGGCTGTCGGGATTATGGCTGTCGGGATTATGGCTGTCGGGATTTTGGCTGTCGGGATTATGGCCGTCGGGATTTTGACCCAGACCCTAATAATTCCTGTATAATTAATTTGTATTTTCAGTTTTTGTTTTACTATCTGGTAGATTCCTCAAACAGGATTTCTTTACCTATGCGGCAAACTTCGAGTTCCAACTGAATTAATATTTTTAATCAAATATTTTAAAAAAAATTGAATCATGAATTGCAACTTGGGTGCATCCCATGCTATAATCACTGCTTTTTTTAAAAGAATTATTACAATCTAAGAGTCATCAACGTTTTTCCTCAAAAATATGAACGACATTCCACTAGTAGATTTCAGAACTTACTTTCAAATAGTACTATGCCTACGAAAATTGAAATTTCACCCTCAAAAAAAAAAAAAAACCCGAAGCGAAAGACCCACACGGCAGACAGGCCCGTGTGGGACTCCGTCACCAGCAGTCTGGCTTCGCTCGGGATTTTTCCGTGAGAAAGCTCGGCCGCGGATATAATTAAGTCGATAAAAGAAGCCTAATGGTGAGCAGGCCACAGTATTTTAGGGAGATTTGGCGGCCCTTTGGGACGATTTCTGACTTTTTAGCAACCATTCGGGCACCTTTGGGAATAGGAATTGTGCTTGGAAGTGAGACTAGCAATTTTTTATCGGGCACATAGAGAAGTGCTTAAGAGTTCTAAATAATATGGGTTAGAGAAAATTAAAAAAATCAGTGATGCATCGATCTTGGCATATCATTTTTGATAAAAGAGGTTTTGTAATATATATATTTTTTTGTACTCTCTGCCAATTCCTTCTTAGTGAGTGCGCGTTGCAGACGAAGTCATAACTGAAGAGCGTAAGCCCAATAGGTGTCTTAATCGAGACCTGTTACCACTTCTTTTTTATCCAACGGCGGACGACCACCGAAAGTTTGCCTCGGAGCTCCAGCAAGACAGATTTCTTCCACCGTAGCCCCTACCGCTCTTTTTTTAGCGACGAGTAACAAATGAAGGTTCACCTGAACAGCGTCAGCTTATTTTTTTCTCTGGACCCGTTACCTTTTTCATTGAACGATGAACAACAAACGTAGATTCACCTGATCAGCGTAACCATGTGAGACGTCTTCGTAGGGACCCTTCAAGTTTTTTATCGAACAACAAGCGGAGTGGCACCTGAAATGCGTCAACTTGTTAAATTCTTTCGTTTGGGCCCTTTACCTTCTGATTTTATTGAGTCGCGAGGAACAAACGAACTTTCATCTGTAAAGCATCAACGCGATAGGTTTCCTTCCCGAGCCTATTACTTCTCTTTCTCGATCATCGACGAACTATAAACAACAAAACTTTACGTAAGGACCATCAGCGTAGTTTTCTTCCCCGGCACCCTTTTACCGCTTCTCTCTTATTCAGTGACGAGAAACAAACGATCCGAGTATGTCAATAAAGCATTCAGCTTAGTTAACGATGTTGACGCCCGTGTGTACAGTGTGCGACCTAACACACCATCGCCACCACCAGGAGTGACAATATTACCATGCAGAGAACGCTACCGCTAACGAACTCCTCCTGCACAGGCGCACCCCGTGACGGCACACGCCCTATCTTCTCCGATATCACGCCGGCCTCCGTATCTCACGTGTTGTAAACAATACAACAGACCCAGAACCTTCACTGTAGCAGGCATGATTAGCTTCGTTACTGTCAGAGGTATTGTGTGCGGTGGGCAACTCAGTGACAGGCCCTCTGGTGGAGGCATCGCGTACGACGGGCCCCCACAAACCTTCTTATTGATATACTTGAGTTGGCTGTGAGGAATGGCTGAGGGCTATGTGCGTTCTAGCACCAAGAGCCTCGGCACGAAGAAAAATGACCTGCTGGTTGTAAAATACTGAAAAGATCTTATTAGAAATACAGGGGTAAAAGAAAATTGATAAAAAAAGCTACTGACTTATGCACAGAAATGTTTTTTTTTTTTTCTTTTTTTTTTGTTGAGTTGCCCTGAAAGTTTGTG
The DNA here is from genome assembly GCA_001587735.2 of Parhyale hawaiensis. Taxonomy (NCBI): domain Eukaryota; kingdom Metazoa; phylum Arthropoda; class Malacostraca; order Amphipoda; family Hyalidae; genus Parhyale; species Parhyale hawaiensis. The sequence goes on from LQNS02277717.1 coordinate 11,867,012, forward strand.
TCGATTTTTTAAAGAAAAGAAGGTCAATAAATATAAGCTTTACGTTTTATATAAAGCAAATGTACACCATTTCGTTGCACATGCTCTTCATTCTTTCCTCTTACATTCCCAGAAATGCGGTGATTCCATGGCAAAAACTTCATCAAGTTATCTTTTTTTTATTTTTACCGATAAGACTATTCTGCAAAAGCCCGAATAAATGAAAATTTTAGGGAGTAATATTTTGCGAATATGGAGGGTGGTATCAAATTTTAAAGGAAAAGTGTAGGTAGTCTTGCATTATCCTGATGGAAAACACATTTCCTGATGGCCGATTCTGGACATTTTTCCTGAACTACTACTTTTAACTCGTCTAGTTGTGAGTAATATTGTTCAGAATCAATTGTTTGGTTACTTGGGAAAAGTTCATAGTAAAAAATTTCTTTCTAATCCCACCACACGCAAAAGCAAAACTGTCATACAGTGATGCTCTGCTTCTGGCGTTGCGATTGGATGCTCATGTATGTCGCTTAATCCGGGATCGGTTTCTTTAAATTTTCGGTAAATAATTAATTTCTCATCTTCTGCCACACTTTACTTTCAAGAAAGCTGTGTTCATTCCTTATGTAAGGCAAATAACAGGGGGAAATGCTATCCAAAACGTTCTCCTCACTCAATTCATGTGACACTTGAACAAGGGAGCGATTTACGAACCCAAGATTTGCGAACCCAAGATTTGCGAGCCCAAGATTTACGAACCCAAGATTTGCGAACCCTAGATTTGTGAACCCAAGATTTGCGGGCCCAAGACTTACGAACCCAAGATTTGTGAACCCAAGCTGAACCTATGGTAGGTTGAGGACTTCTTCCAATTTCACATAGTGCAATGTGGGTTGCTCTCAATTAATGACTTAATTTGGTCATTTTTAGTAGATGATGGTCGGCCTTACCGCTCTTTATTTATAAGGCTATAATCTCCAGCTGGGACCCTCGTGAACAACTTCCGTAGTCTTGGATAAAGTGCCATCATCGTAAACTGCCCATATTTCTTCGGCTGCTGATGATGCAGTTCTTCTTTTACCGACAGAAAAAAACTGAGTTGAAGCTCGGAAATGCATTTTTTTTTACTTTTAATTTTATAAAATAAAAGAATTAACACAGGCTACGGATCTCAAACCTTCTCCCACGAAAAGAGTTTGAATTGTGCTCTAAATGGAGATGTAGTCAAATCGTATTTACTGGGCTCAATCAAGTACAAAAATAAGTCGCATTCTGAGCTACTACAAATCCTCACGAACTTTCCGGAAAATCCTATATAAAATCTCATAGGTCCACTGGATCTCAAAGTAGATTTTCAAACAGTGCTATCACTTCCAAGATTAAATTTCAAACAGGCGATAATGGATACAATGAAAGAAGTTTGTGTTTGATTTTGCCTTGAGGACACAATATATGGTGAGTGAATTTTTTATTAATGCAAATATCACTTGTTTTTTCATGGTCAGTATTTACTGCAAACACTTGTACTCAGAACAGGAAGAATAGATAGTAACCTCTTGGGTGTTGAAAAGTTTGTGGGTGACTTAGAGTGGGGAGCAAAGATTGCTTGCACATATGGATACTAAAATTTCATTGGGACTCAGTGACTATATTTTTGCTAAAAACGCTCACCTATACACCTGAATGTTTAATTTTTGCGTATCTTGTAGATTGATTTTAGCGTACGTCTCTTGTGATAGATGTAACTATCTTTTGAAAACATACCATCAGGACCTTACTATATATACGTTTCTCCCTCGATGCTTTGCTTCATTTTTGTAGATTTTGCCTCAAGTTATTACCAGAGCCTTTCTTTTTTACTACCTCCGCCAAGGAAGTTATATTTTCGTCGCGTTTGTCTCTCTGTTATCCTGTTTGTCTGTCACCAAGATTACTCCAAAGAGCTGTAGACAGATCTTTACAAAATTTGCAGGGATTGTTAGGCATCAGTAACAGATGATTAACTTTTGATGAAAATCCGTTCATCTGTCTTTTTGTTTGTCTGTCTTCCTATTTTATCTCAAGGCCATAACTCAAAAAGAGAAGGACAGATTTTCATTATATTTATATGTGTTTTTTTTTTTAGTTTTTGACCGTCGTTTTGCAAGCCATCATTAAGGTCTCTTTCATAGACACCCGTTCTAGGTACGTCGTTGAAGGCATTCAAATACTTGAATGTTTCTATTAGTGGCCCCTTGAGTCGTCGTTGCTCGAGAGAGATCAGACCCAGCTCTTTTAGGCGACATTCATACGGCTTGTTTCTCAGCTGAGGTATCAATTACGTTACACTGCTTTGGACTCTTTCCATGTTATCGATATCTATACGCAGATGTGGCAACCAAAATTGAACAGCAAATTCTAAGCGTGGCCGCACTAACGCCTTGTACAAGGGAACGATGATGTCCTTGGAGTTGTATTCAAAATTTCTGGTGATGAACCTCAGTACTGTGCTTGCCATTTTCACACTTTTGTCAGTTTGCTAACTGTGTTGTAGTTTGATTGTAATAGTGACTCCCAAGTCACGTTGTTGGATGACAGGAGCCAATTCCGTCTGGTTTATTTTCAATGGAGTTTAAAGGTTCAAAAGCCCCACGTTCATTACAGAGCATTTGTCGACATTAAAGCTCATCTGCCACGTTGTGCTCCATTCCATAAGGTGGGCAAGATCTTGTTGGAGCTCGGCTGTTTTCGTGGCAGGATGACATAGTTTTGTATCATCCGCAAGTTTACTGATTTTACTACGGATGTTAAGATCCAGATCATTGATGTAAGTTGAGGACAGAAGTGGGCCAAGCACACTACCTTGTGGAACCCCTGATGATACCTGCGTCCAGTCGCTCGTTTCTCCTTCAAGCTTCACTCGCTGCTGGCGACCCGTAAGCCATGCCCCAATCCATCGTAGTCTCCTTGGATGCCATGGGCTTCCAAGTTTTTCATTAGCCTTTGATGGGGGACTTTATCAAAAGCCTTTTGCAATGTTGAAAGACATAAATGATTAGCTTTTGGTGGTGATACAAATAAAATCACAGTTTCAGAACCATATTGAATTTTTCATCAGTGTTGCCTTGCTTGGCAGAGATATGCGCTCTCAGAGTGCTCTCTAGTATAATTATTTTTAAGATAGCTCCTTCCAGGAAGTGGCAAAGCCCGTGGGACGTTTAAAAACTATTTAAGGTTCAATTTAGACAATAATTGTTTATTCTGACATCGTACTTCATAGAATCAGAATGTTTTTTTTTCGTGTATTATCAAATAGAACTGCGTGCATGCACTAAAAGTTTTTTTTTAATGGAAAGTATCTGCCAATGGTCGGTAAGAAATAATATGACCTTTAATGAAGCAAAATTTGAACTGCTAAGATACGGAAAAAATCAACCACTCTTTGAATCCACGCAATAT
>LQNS02277717.1:11876778-11894346 GCA_001587735.2 Parhyale hawaiensis
AAGAGACAATGAAGCGTTGCCTCACCCACTCTATTCATCTTTAAACTCGCCCCATTGCTCCTAGATGTGTATTGATATTTCTCATGTATTTTACCTATCTTCAAATTTGTTCTTTATATCTACATATCCTATTTCGTTAGCGAGTTGTTATAAAAAATTTTTGGATTGCATTTCAATTCGCGATTTATTGGTTCCAAAGCTCGCTGCATTGTAGCTGCTGCGTCTACTAATGTGGTTGTTCTTGGGAGCCATTATACTGCTGATGGTTGCTAAACTAGGAATCAATTAATATGTAATAATTCCACCGGTGATCCCTCAGTTTCCCTCTCGTTCCTGGCTCCCGTTGATACTGAGTGTCCTGTATCTCCCAACACATAGACCGCAACAGTACCTGACTCTTAGGTCTGACGCTGGCGGCGAAAAGTTGGCAACGGAACAATAGGATTTTCTCAAGAGCTATTCTTTTCCCCTATCTAAAGAAAATCCAAGGTACCCAACATTTTTCTTGCGGAGAAGGCATCTTGGATGCGGCGGGGACGCACTTGGGCGCTTGCCTTCGTGACCGTGTCTGGACATGTTCATAATAGCTCTTGAGAAAATCCCACTTTTCCCATTTTGGCCGCCAGCGTCAGAGGCCAATTGGACCTAAGAGTCAAGTACTGTTGCGGTGTATACCCAACATACGTTTTCCTCAACAGTCCTTGGATAAAGTAAAATGCTTTTCACTTTCTTCGCTTCCTTAAGCCTAATTATATATTACCTTTAGCTAGCGCATTTTATTCTCATAACTAAAATACGGATCTTCACCTGCCCGAGCCCCAGGTGTTCTTCTAGCCATACCCTCGTTTTCTTGCCCTAGACTGCTGCGACTTCTTTTGCCTGTCCTCTATATTGAGCGAAACTTAGCGTTGTTCTCCATTTATACGTATTTAGAGACTGTCAGCCATTTGGTCTTTAGAATGAACTTATTTTGAGCTGAAGCATTTTGGCTTCCACTATTAGGACGCTCATTGGGTTTGTCATTTGGCCCTCTATCTCCCTAGCCATCGGTCTTTTTTCATCATCCTTCTAACCAGTCTCTTCCCCTCTCATTCCTCATCTTCTGCTTCCGTCTGACCCCTCCTACTTATATCCGAAACCTTCACCCCAACCCTCCTTCTCCTCTCCAGACATCCTGCCTCCCCCCCTCCTCGCCGCCCCCCCCCCCCCTCTATTTGCAGAAGCCGGTGCCCCGCGAAATCTAACGATATGCAAACTCCGTCAGTCGGCAGTTTTGGCTCCTTCATTGATCCCAGCAACTGTTATGGGTCTCAGTTAGTGCAAATATCCCCTGTGAGAGGGGTAAGTTGAAGCCACAGAGTAAATGTGCCGCAAATGTTCCGAGATAGTGTATGATTTGGGTCACTTTTCTGTCCAAATACACTGTAAAAAATGGATCATTAGCTGGATCAACACAAAGAAATTCAAGCGGTTTACATTTTGGCCCTCTTAGTAGTTGCTAACGGTCCTGGAAGATAAAAATGTTTCAGCAAGTATCTCCATTTTATAAACTTCTCCCCTATCTGCTAAATGATGACGTCCTCCTGCACGTTTATTCAGCAAATCAATATTCCAAATTTTGTATGGAAAATCATGGAACTTGATTTTCCGATTAAGTGTATTCCGAATGTGTTGAAGCAGTTTCTTGTTGAAATTGTCATCAGATTAATATTACTACTGAATAATGCTTTACCATAGTTACCATCCCATTGTGTATCCCGTCGGCCTACTCAAAAAAATTCGACTGCTTGTGCTTGTAATTTCTACATCGAGATTCGAACCAGTCGAGTCTCAAAGGCTTAACTTTGACGCCTAATCGAACATGCCCCAAGTAGAGTGCTCCCTAGTTACCTCCGTCGAGGAGGTTATGTTTTCCTCGGGTTCGTCTATCTGTCTGTTTGAATGTTTGTCTGTTACCAAGATAACGCAAAAATTTATGGATATATTTTAACTTAATTTACAGGGTTTAATAAGTTTGTTAGGAGGAACAGATGATTAACTTATGGTGAAAATCCACTCATCCGTTTATTGGTTTTTTTGTTTGTCTACCTCTTAATGCCAGAACTCAAAAAGTTATGGGCGGATTTTTATGAAATTTACGTACGTTGTTGGGTGAATGACCAAATTTTTGTAATGATCTGTTTGCTTGTTTGTTTGTTTGTTTTTGTTTATTCGTTCATTCGTTTGTTTGTTACTGCGTTTATATTTATACCTGTTAGCATAATAACTGAAAAAGTTATGAATGGATCCTTATGAAATTTTCAGGAGTTGTTCGTTATGTGAATAAACATAAATGATTACATTTTGGTGATGATCGGGTGGTTTGTCTGTGGATTTGACTAATGTTTGTCAGAATGTTTGTTAACAGCATAACTCAATAAGTTATGAACGGATCTTCAAGAAAACTACTGAAACTGTTAATACTGGTAAACGGTACAGATGATTAAATTTTGGTGTTGATACAAAGAAAATCACGGTTTCAGAACCCAAATTTGAATTTTTCGCTACTGTTGCCTTGCTTGGCGGAGGTACGCACTCTCAAAGCGTTCTCTAGTTGTACGTGCCCCTACACTCGGGTTTGTAGCAGCTTTGTTCTCTTCCCTACAGGATGTTCGGATGTAGCAGGTGTGGTAGGTGCGGTCTGGATATCGGTCCGCAGGAGCTGGTCATGAGAGCCAGGGAACACGTCTACCACCTCAACTGCTTTATCTGCGCTTTCTGCCACACCCAGCTGCATAAAGGTTGGTGGAGCCACGTGCATACGTAGTTTGGAGCCACGTGCATACGCAGTTTGGAGCCACGTGCATACGTAGTTTGGGTATACGTGCATACGCAGTTTGGAGCCACGTGCATACGTAGTTTGGGTATACGTGCATACGCAGTTTGTTCGACACTGACGCTAGCGAAACACCAGGTTTATTCACTGGACGCAATAGTTACGACAAAGCCTCATGACTGGTAACATGTCTTTTCGGCATTAAAAAAGGTGAGTTCGTTTCTCCCTTTTTGACTGTGAAAATTCTAATCAGATTAGTTTTAGCTTCTGAAATTCACTCCTAAGCGTCCAATTCACCGCAAGTTTTAGCCGTCTCAAGCATTGCACGATTGCAATTGACGGCTGCACTTCGATCGTAAATAGAAAGCGGAACGCTCGGAATTGAAGATTTGGACAAGTTAATGCATTCCGGATCAAATTTTCTCTAATGAAGTAGCCAAATGGAGCATCCCTGTGCATTTTTGGCGTACCAGCTTAGCACTTGCTGCCAGAGAAATCCATAGCTAATGCAACTAAATAGTGCAACCAAACACATTTGGCTGTAAAAACTAAAAAAGCCAGTTTTTCGGACAAGATATAGGTAAAGTCAACTTTTACTGTACTTTCTACTGGGAAACCCACACGCACTGGTTCGTGCTGTAGATATAGGCAGCACCGTATAGTATACACTGAGATCGCTCTCTGCAATGTAATCAAATCACAAAACGAGAAACATTTCGAATCCTGGAGCACAAACATCTAGTTCCGTGTACTCATAACTATGTAAGAAGAATTATACTCGTATATTTTAAAATTCTCCCACTCAAATATGTTTGGCAGCGTTATTGATTTACGATCCTATCCAATTCTTAGGCGTGTAGTAAGGATAGAAGAGAAAATCGATCTTTAACACCGGGTGAACTCAGTGCTGCCCAGCATCTCCAGTCGTATCGTAAGAAGTTGTGCTATTTGTAAGAGAAATTACACTTTCACGTATGTCACTGAGAGAAGTGCTATCCCAAACCAGCACGGTTTTCTGTGCACCGAGAGAATATACTTGGCTTGCCGTGCTCATGCCGCACGGAAACTGCGGTTTTGGTGCTGCTGCTGCACGGGAAAGCGTCTAAATTTGGGACAACACGTTTCTCAATCCATGCGCCGTTAGGCTAAAGTTGTACCAAGTTGTGCATTGTAGAAAAACAGTGCAGCCCTGACGAACTATTCCAGCGCAACTTTCTGCTACACGAGTCGGCGCTCTCTTTTGGAGGGAGGGTGAAGCTAGTTAACTCAAGATTATAATGTCATATTTCTTTTTGCTCCTGCAGGCGATCACTTTGGTATGAGAGACGGAGTCATCTACTGCAGACCACATTACGAAATTATTCTACAAACGACGGAAGCAGAACTTGATAGTGTACAAGGTAATTCTGAGCTCTCGTTATGAACCAAAGTCACTTAGATATGAATAGTTTAACTTTTTTATGCCAGCGATAACATCTCTATTACAATGCAATCCATTTTTACTACTACATTTTAAGTAAAAAAAAAGTCTCTACTTTTACATACTTGTGCCGTTGTCATCAATGAATAATGTTTGCGCTAAGTAGTAATATTTGCACTACTAATTGTATTTTCGTTTCACAATAAATCCGTGAGAAAAGGAATTTGCGAATCTTCTGTATTGTTGTTCTATTTAGTACATATTTCTGAATTTCCTAGCACCCATTATGCTCAAAAGCAAAAATTTTTCGAGAAATACAGTTCAATTGTACGAAAATTTCTGCCCAGTTATTGATTTTACTCAACCATGTAACCTATAGCAAATTTTCATACAGGTATGACCATCGGTATCGGCGGAGCCCCGATGGGTGTCACAGGCCTCCCCCCAAGCCTAGGGGGTTACCCGCCCCTGTCCCCAGTAGGGTCGAGGTTATTCTACAATGGTGTGGNATAGCAAATTTTCATACAGGTATGACCATCGGTATCGGCGGAGCCCCGATGGGTGTCACAGGCCTCCCCCCAAGCCTAGGGGGTTACCCGCCCCTGTCCCCAGTAGGGTCGAGGTTATTCTACAATGGTGTGGGGGCCGTGCAGAAGGGTCGCCCGAGAAAGAGGAAGTGTCCGTCGGATGACATGCAGCCACTAACGCCTCTACCTCCTGGACTTGGTGAGTAATTTCTGATTTTTCTTTCTTTTGAATGGACCCGAGGCGCTGCCGGAACTGATGCTCCAGTCTACAGCGCCAGTTGTATGCCTTTTGACTGCCTAAAGGAGGCTGATGTCAGTCAATCTCACTTGCTGAGTTGTGGCTCTTTGTTGTGTAGTGCGGACTCGTTGACGGTACTCATTGTTGGTTGGAACCCTTGCACGGAACGTGAATGATTAATTTGGGTGTTCGAACCACGTAACGATATGGAGCTAACTACTACTAAATTACTACTACTGATACGGTGCGGTACTACTACTGCTACTCTCACCGCTAAAGCACACCCTAAATACTAGACCTTTACTTAGTGCATGATTAGCGGATGGGCGAGTCTCTTTCACTTGACTATTTTCTTTCAGTGAGTGGTGTTTTGCTCCTACATTTGTAAAAGTCCACCAATGCTCGTGCACTGGCGACAATCGAAAAGGCTTTGAACTGTGTTACTTACTACGAGAAGAAATAAAAGTTTGTTCTTGACGCTAATGGGTTCATAAAAATGACATGCAGTGGGACGTCACGCGTGGAAAATTCAAGCGTACACTTGAGGAGGATCCAGTTCCTACTTTCTTAAGACTGTTTCGCAAGCAGCTCGCAAAGCCAACCTTTTCTTAAACGTTATTCTGTAATATGTTAAGAAACGTTTACCGATTACGATGTTAACACCAATGTAGTTAATTTGCCGTAAAGGTAAGTCAATTTTGATGGCACCCTCCACTGGAAAATTTACACGCACTAGTTCGTGTAGCAAACATAGGCCAACGGGCCCCAGGGGAGTAAGTGTAGCTGTAGCCGACGATAAGTCGCTATGAACTATGGTTCAACGAACCACCAACCCCTACCCTGAGGTCGGTACCTTCACGATAGCTATGCGCACAAGCAGATTTGCTGATTCAGCGCGTCGAGACCGTGACAAAGACTGCACCTGGCCTGGGGATCGTTCTCGGGACCCTCAGCACAATTGTGCAGCACGCAACGTCCGCTGCTACCGTGAGTAGCACTCAAAAATGCGGGCATTTCATAAAGCCGCCATTATGCTGCTTCCTTAAACCTTGGGGAAGAGACAGAAGTATGTATCATATTGGTAAACTTCTGAGCCTTTAAAACTAACGGTTGAAAAAGTCAGCGGGTTAGGAGTAACATTATTTATTGCAAGACTTGATTCCCGTTGCTTATAGACTGTGGCAGTGATTGTAGTTCATCTATCAGGTAACCAAGGAAGTCCTTACCCTTTTTACAGTGAATGGTAAAATGAAAAGTACTGGAACTTTTTAGGTTAGCTGATATCACCGTTAACGTAGTATAGTGATTTGAGACATTATTTCTTTTTTTTTTGTTCCGGCTGCTGTATACCATTCTCGTATATATGAAAGCGAGTGCAAAAGCTCAGTATTGTTATCACTAGTCATATGCACGCACCGTGTAACGATAGATGGATCACCTGTACAATTATTACCCCAGACGCATTTGGGGTGACTATTTTACAGGTGAGATTCTTTGGGGGGGACAGTTGTAGTGGTAGGATTTTTTGGGGTGACAATTGTACAGGTGGGATTTTCGGGTGACAATTGTACAGGAGATCCCGATAGATTATTTTGTAATTCCTCATTTTCTCCTATACCAAAAACAAACGAAGGTTAGCGCAAATGAGCTCCGTTGTTTTTATTACTATACATATGCCGTACCGTGCAATAATAAACAAATGCTAGTTTCTGCCTCATTCACACAAAACAAGTCTCCAGGCACTCCAGCATTGAGGCCCGGAAGACAATGCACCGCCGAGCTGAGCCCGCTGATACCCAAACCACGCTAACTACACCCAATTGTTTCTTTCGCTACGGGAGTTCAGGGCTCCTCTGTTTTCAAGCTCGGTCCAACTCGTGCCGCAGTTGAAGTCTTTTGTTCAAAGAACTTGCTGGTCTTTGTTTCGAAAGCACTCGACGCATCTTCCCGCCGAGAGCACACGCGACCGTGTGTGCGCGCCACAATGTGCAGAAACTCTCCACACGCACAATGATGGTGCGAGATAGCCTAGGAATATCGTTAAAAAAATTCACAAGTGCCCGAAGTTGAATGCCGGAAAAACATCTTAAATATAATTTGGAAGCATTCACACGAGAACTACATTATCGATCGTACTTATAACGGATTTTTCCTCCCTCTTCCCTAGCGTAGCAAAGTGAAGGTCGAAATTGTTGATTCGACAACGTCGAAGTAACGAAAGACAGCCACAAATAGGATTTTTTGAAGTCGTTTAGTTTCTGTAAACGTTATCAGCATTTGATTATGAGAGAACTCTGAAATTAGTTGACAATAATGGAGCTTAACCCTTGACCCTGACTTGCAATTATTTCAGCATTTCCTGAACAAATTTTCTGACGGCCCCATGCAGAAGCAGTTTTCAGAATTTACATTCTGGCTGGGAAAATAATTAAGTTTAAAAGACTAAGGCATGCACTGCTTTTTATATGCTGACAGAACAATATGCAATATTTTTTTTCAATTGTCTTTTTCAAGATAATCAGACTCAGTGTAAACATTTTCTTTTTATTTTAGACATACGCTATCACTTAAGCAGTTTCTCTAAATTCTCTCTTATACTGGGGACACGCTAGACATTTACACAGACAACTTGATGCAAGGATACTACATAGACTCGGACGTCATTTATGCCACGGTATCTATGCTACCGATTTCAAGCATGTATCGAAAAGGCAAGCGAGTTGCAAATGCGAGCAGCCAGTTGAGCGTAGAAATGCATATGTGCGCCCGGCATTATGCGACGTACTGCGGGAGACGCACATGTTTTAGTATCTGACCCGTAGCGCTGGGTTTAAGATTAAATTAATTCACTGCACTTAGAAAACTTTTTAAGGAACGAGACCACCCCCTAAAATATTTTAAATACTACGCCTATTCAGGTTTTTTTTTACTTAGTTGCCCTGTGATTGCATAAGTTAGTATATATATTAAAACTGGAAGCACCCACCTAGAAAAATTCAACATTTATCGTAGCACACGAGTCACAGTCAGAAGAGAAATGTTTTTCTGCCACTTGTTGCATAAAGCAAACTCTCTATGTTCTTTGGTGGCACCAAGTATGAAAATCAATTGTTTTCCGTGCATTTCAATCACAATATAATATGCATATTTAACCCCCAGATCTTCAGCACATGATTTCGCAAATAATGTTTAAATACTATTCAAATTCCCAGTAGAGCTTACGTGCGCTACGATGCTGAAGTCATTAAAGAGTCTTTCTTGAATGGATTTAACTAAATGGAGAGCTGATCCTTTGATGTTTAAAACTTGAGCTTCAAGGGGTTTTGGCCAACGAGAGGCCTCTGTTGCGCGCCCGCAACCACCTGCAAGTACCTTACCCTAACATTTTTTTTCTGCTCCATAAGCTAATTTACGGTTTACCCTGTGAAGCGGCTCGTAATTCTGAAAGGGTAACTCGCTTCTTATAATTTTTACCATTTTAAATATGAAGTGGGCTAGATATGATGGCGTTCGCATTCATAACTGACGCTTCGATGCTACATGCAAGTAGCCTATGTAGTCTGTATCGTAAACCTTCCTGAGTTGCTTGCACTGCCGATAACTAAATAAGGCTAGTCATCACGGTGTTTAAATCTGGCAGTTAATTTTGTAACCCATTAAGGCTTTTTGCCCTTCAGATATTCTGTGTTATAGCGATATATTAGAATTGTCTTGTGTGATGAAAATAAATTAAATCCAAGTAATCCATTTCAGTATCCATATTTGCAAGCCATGGTAGTCATTATAATGAAACGGAATTCGTTTAGCAATGAACTGTTACACAGGAATCATAAAGTCCCACAAAAACAGAGCTATTGCAGCTATTGCTATACAAGTAGAGTTAAAAGGCCGAGAGAGCTATTACATAATGTTCCATTCTATGTTTCTCCAATGAGAAATAAATCCTGTTTCGAGTTTTTGCCTCAGAATATACATCAGCGAACAATTAATGCCAATCCATTACAGTAAACCAATTTAATATAGTAAACAAGTAAATAATCACTGCAATACAGTCACTAATTGTCTTATAAAACAAGAAAGAATTGTCTCTCGGATCGAAAGGAGCGCCACCACACAGTTCCTACCAGCAAACACGTTGCAGCTAAAGCGATAGTTTATTGCTACACAAAGAGGGTGACTAGGTCATGTTCGTACAGCTGGTACAATGGAGCTCAAGTAGCACCAGCTGCTACGAGTACAACCCGTGGACTTATGACTGTGCACATTACTCCCCCAGTCCATTTAACAAGGCCATAGAGAGGCTTATCTTCATTAGGTGTCGTTAGGTCCCACGTGCGCCGACCTGAGTGCGTACGCGCGCACCTGCGGCTTCCATACATCCACTCGTGCTGACAAGCTGAGCACATCGATGTGCTGTAAAATGTTTACCGATAAGTACTTTGACGTCAAGGCAAAACAGTAGGCAAATGATGAAAAATGTTTACCCCTAAGTAATGTGACTTCAAAGCCAAACAGTTGTTAAATTCTTCAAAATGTTCAGCGCGAAGTACTTTGACTTCAAGCCGAAACAGTTGTTTATTCCGTAAAATATTTTTGAATTCACAGGGAAACAGTTGTTAAATGAAATAAAATGTTTGCTACTATAAGTGTTTTGACTTCGTGTCGAATCAGCGGTCAAATGCTGTAAAATGTTTACCTCAAAGTGCTTTGACATCAAGGCGAAACAGCAGTTAAGTAGTGTAATTGGTAAAACTAAACAAAACAACTTGTCGTAAAATGATGTTAAACATATATTGAGAAGAGTTTTTAACTATGAATGTCAGGTGAAATGTTGATCAAATGATTTTAGATATTTACTGCTAGATATTTGAATATAAAGCGAAAATATGCTATAAACTGTTTACTATTATATGGTCAAATACAAGGCGAATATGTAATCTAAAATACTTGCTATGACTGGCTAGATACCATGTTTAAAAAGTGACATATTATCTGCTGAAATAAAATTCACTGAAATTTTTGTTTATTTATCAACACCCTGGCAGCGACAACAACCCACGAAGTGGGTAACCTCAACTCTATAGTCATACATATATGCTAATATGAAGAAATGACATACGTGCGTTAACTTTCGTTAGCTAATTTATTACTTAATGAAGAAACGACTTAAAACGAACGAATAGTATCGATGATTTGAACTACTGAATTTATAGTTATTTTCAAAGAACGAAGTTCAATAATGGAAATCATTTTTATTGGTTTTTCCTTTACTTCATAATATCGTACACTTCACAACCTAGCCACTTTGTGTACACATACATTTAGAGCGAATCTACTAAATTTCATTTTAGTTCAAACTTAAAATATGCAACATTTTATGGACATTGAATATATCCTGGCATAAATTGATTACTAATACATTAACTGCGGATTCATTTATTTGGGCCCCAAAGTTCAGGATGACGCGTAGCAGCCGGATCCAGCGAAGGCCTCGCCCCCGGCGGGCTGTAAGCGCCGCCTTTTTCCTAACAAGCAGAGCCGAAATTTTACCAGCTAATGTTGTGTACACTGACACATTTAGCGTGAAATATTTCCGCTGGATCCCGCAGCACTGGCGACTTTTGTGTGTTCTGCAACTCTAATGGCGACGATATGAAGCTGTGAGTTGACGGTTACTGAATCTCGGAACAGTTAAACAACCGGAAATTGTCCTGGCGGAACTCCGCGACCTACCCGCCAGCTCTAAATTGGAAACGCGTCATTAAAACCTTTGCCTGGACTGAAACTTTGCTTTTGGAATAGTTGCTTGCCTTTTCATGCTGAATATTTTCATCTCGTGACATACACTTTCATCAGAGTACTTTTTTTATCGTGCCATATAGGAAATAATTCCAACTGATCATGTAATAACTCATCCATGCAATTTTGTACCGTATTTCATCGTATTCTCATAAAAATATGTTTTATTGGTGATCATAAATTTTTTGTTCTTTCATGTACTTCTCTTCCCTCATGCTGGAAATACTGCTAATTTCCCGTAACCAACCATCTATTGCTGAGCTCTGAAGTAATAACGAAATTTCTAGCAGATTCGACTACTCTTTGTTTTTTACTCAAAAACTACAGTTATTAATTCTTCTTCTTTAAGAGGATACTGCCATGAAAGATCCTTTGGTACAGCTTTACATAAAACAAGAAAGTCACTGTATCTTTCTCGCTGATTGTCAGCAGAAGAAAATTTTACAGATTACTCTCAAACTACAGGCCTAGCTAAGAACTCATCCTGTCATATCCCTAGACGATATTCTTTAACCAAGCTGGGCGTTTGCGGCCATTTGCGGCCACCTACTATCCAGTCACAGGTGTGACCATTGGCCGGAGGCCGCAGACTTTGGAACTGTTTACTTCTCTGTTCGGGCCGTAGCTTGAGGCTCGAGGGGCCGCGTAACGTCCCTCCCCCTCTCTGTTTCAATCTTTAAACCCCTTCTATTCTAGCAAACCTAGAACTTATCCTACGACGCACCCCGTAGAAGTTCAAAAAATTATGCATCACTTCCGTTCGCAAAACAGTAAATAAAAAATATAAGTTGAGAAGCGGAAGCGCATTAAGGTTCTCTCCAGTCCGCAGACAAGGTGTCAACAGCTCTGGGGCCGATAAGATCAAAACATCACACTGTTCTGACATGTTGAGCTGCGGGACTTGTTGTGTTGGGCACCGTCGTCCACAGAGAAGACTTTAGGAAATGGAACCAGAATAATTTAAATAGAAGTCATTTAGCTCCAAAAGAATCAAAACACTAGCTGCTCTCGTCAATATTTGAAAAAAAAATTACCAATAACTGTAAAGGTTTAATGTTTTCATTTAACCTTAAGCCTAATAATGGAGCCAAATAATTTATAAGGTAACAATTCAGTTCAGAGGTCCAAAAAAATTTACTGTATGTTCCTATTACACTCTACCTTGCAGGCGTCGGAACACTTCTTATAATGCTCCAATTTTATGTTGACGCCTAATAATGGAAAGCATACATACTCGTAAACAGTTTATTTTTGTGATACCTAGGTAGAATATAAGCTCTTCGAGTATGTACCATATGGAAAGGCGATTGTTGGGCAAATTCGCCCATACCAAAGCATAAAATAAACCGTCAAGAAGCCGCCTACACACATTTACTCTTTACCAACGATGAGGAGCCTCGAGATCTTAAGATGTTTCAAACAACGCTATTGCTGCGAGAGTCATCTGATGAGAATGACAAAGTCTAATTTCTGACACTGACATCACCTCCGTCCGTTTTTTGAAGAAAAGCGTTTCATGCTCAACCAGTTTTTTAGAATTTGTTATTATTTTCGTACCGTTCATCATGCTTTTAGGTAGTATCAGTAGGGCCGTGGTCTTAAATCATATTATAAAAATACCGCGTTCGAAATGGAAGTCGGATCGGTAAAAGGCATTGCATAGCCCAAAGCGGGTAAACTCGTCTATACTAGTAATGACACAAATGGGGTTGAACGCTTTACTTAAAAACAGCTTATTTTTGCAAAACTTTAGACCAGCTCATAGTAATATTATATTTGGAAAAATAAAAATTACCTTGAAAGCGTGGCAATGTCATGAAAATTGTTAAATATTTTATATGGTCCCGCTGCGTTGGCGTATTCTTGCTGCGTTGTACGGTTGAATAAAGCAGGGTTCACACGTATGTAAATGAACTAGTGCTCTCAGCTTATCGTCCGAATATTTCATAACGGCCCTCACAAGCACAACTGGCGTGTCTATCAATAAATTATTAAAATTTTAGCCTTGAAGTCAGTTTCCTTAGCAATTGCAGCTCGTAAATAATAAAAAATTTCTTCAGCTTGCTGCGAATTATTACTCGGAGAGTATTCCATCCTTGCGCTTTTTAAGAAACACAACAACTTATTCGGACACAAAACTGAGATATTCATTCATTTAAGTATCGTATGAACATGCACCAAGTATTGACGTCAGAAACTCAGC
The DNA here is from genome assembly GCA_001587735.2 of Parhyale hawaiensis. NCBI lineage: Eukaryota > Metazoa > Arthropoda > Malacostraca > Amphipoda > Hyalidae > Parhyale > Parhyale hawaiensis. The sequence continues at coordinate 11,889,781 of LQNS02277717.1, forward strand.
ATGCATGGCATCTCACTTTTGTTTCATCGGAAGTGACGGTTGCATACGTGCCGCATTATTCGCTTCCTTTGCCTCGCTTCCTCGCTTTATCGCTTTGCATCACATCCTTGCTGATACCGCATCCTGAATTATTGCTTTCATTGCAGCTATTACAGTTATTACTTACACTGCTTTCTTTGGCGGTTTATTTAGCTACGTACAGCATGCGTGACGCGCAGTGGCCATGGCCGAAAAATGGGGTTACTTTGTCAGCCAGGGGTAACTTTGTGCAGTCGTCTTCTTCATTCCAAGTTGCAGACAGTGGACAAACGCTCGAGTTAGCATAGAACTATGTTAATGCACTTCATAAACTAGTGGATTAATAACTCTAAGGTACGTTAGCTTTACACTATTTGACAAATCAGCTGGACAAAGTTACTACAACCGAACTAAGTAATATCACTTTACGATACGTGTAACCAAAGACGCTACGACTGGTACGGTGCAGTATATGGTATAACCTGTATAAATTCACTCTGTAGTTTTGGCTTGAACAATTTTAAATGCTTCCTAGCCGCTTTATGGTAGATACTTTTCCTGCGCGATGCTTATTACTTATAAATAACTTTACTTCATACAGTTACTTGACTGAAGTTGGTTTTTACCCTATACTCCAAACCTGGACAGGCTGGACTTAAGTCTTAAAGCAAGGGTTAACAAAAAATACAGTAAGAAATAAATTTCATATTGTTTAAATAGGCTAAAAATAACGCGGTATTTTTCCGTTTCAGCGTACATTGATTAAAAAGGTGCTCTATTTAATGTACGCATAAATTGACTAAGGCGGAGTTACCTTTAATTTCAGCATAAATTTAATAAATGATTCCAAATTTAATTTCCTAGTAAATTTTTGATCTCATGTTGCTGCCTCTAATTTCAGTCTAAAATAATTAAATTATGATCAATTCAATATTAGCATGATCGCTTAGGGAGAATTTACCTAAATATCTATTTCGTATATCATTAGTGGAAATTTGTTGAAACCCAGTCCCCAAATATATAAGATTAGGCAGCTTCGAATAGGATCAACAGACCCATTCCCAGAGAGCAGCCAAGACGCACGCTCCAGCCCTCGTGACCATATTGCCGTAATTCCTATATGAAAGTTCCTCGATGTAAGAGGTAAAACCCTCAGCGAAGTTGATTGCGCAAGTATGATTGGTTGCAGCCCTTTCAGTAACGAGTAGATGGGGCATGACGAATAAGAAATGATGAAACAAACAGGCCTCTAGAGAGTTAGGCGCTATAAGAGTTTATGTGTTCCTGGAGGAAGAGTTCAGAGCTGTGGAAGGTGCTGCTCCCGGTGTTTCTCTAGGTGAATATCTGAAAATTTATTAATGTCCACTGTGCAATGCACCGTATGCCACATTACCACACTGTGCACTGCACCGTACACCACGTCACCACACTGTGCACTCAGTGTACACCATATCACCACGCTGTGCACTGCACTGTACACCACATCACCACGCTGTGCACTGCACACCACATCACCACACTGTGCACTGCACTGTACACCACATCACCACGCTTTTCACTGCACATTACACTATCTCACCACACCATGTGTTGCGCTGAACACTATATCATCACACTATGCACTGCACTACATCACCACACAGTGCGCTGCCCACGTACTTATAGCACCACACTGCGCACCCCATCACCACACTACGTCACCGTACGACGTACTGCACTGCACACCACGTCACCACACTATGCACCACACGGCACACCACATCGCGATATCAGCACATGCAGATAGTCAAAGCATTTCTACCGGAAGGACTAAGCGCTTTCGATAGCCGAGTACGACACCAAACTGTTCTCGGCAAGCGTAAAATTTGGAGGATGAGACCCGGTGAATATTAATGAGGGGGAAGATAGCTATAGAGTTTTTTTCCTATCTGATGCTATCGCGCACTGAACTTCCTCTGCGGACCTGACGGCGCGAAGTCACCTTGCACGGCGGTGACGCTTGTCGATTTTTATTGCTTTCTTGCCATGCTTTGCAGTTCGGTGCAACGGTACAGTTCGGGGCTGTGTGGAACGCGCTGATATTATGCCTTAGAATTACTAAAGCTAGGAAGGTCTTTGACGTAGTTCCTCGATGAACAGTGGTTAGAATTACTAGAAATGGGGAGCTCTTTGACGTAGTTTCTCGATGAACGGTGGTTAGCATTACTAGAAATGGGGAGCTCTTTGACGTAGTTTCTCGATGAACAGTGGTTAGAATTACTAGAAATGGGGAGCTCTTTGACGTAGTTTCTCGATGAACAGTGGTTAGAATTACTAGAAATGGGGAGCTCTTTGACGTAGTTCCTCGATGAACAGTGGTTAGAATTACTAGAAATGGGGAGCTCTTTGACGTAGTTTCTCGATGAACGGTGGTTAGCATTACTAGAAATGGGAAGCTCTTTGACGTAGTTTCTCGATGAACAGTGGTTAGAATTACTAGAAATGGGGAGCTCTTTGACGTAGTTTCTCGATGAACTGTGGTTAGAATTACTAGAAATGGGGAGCTCTTTGACGTAGTTTCTCGATGAACAGTGGTTAGAATTATTAGAAATGGGAACCTCTTTGACGTAGTTTCTCGATGAACAGTGGTAAAAATTACTAAAGCTGGGAAGCTCTTTGACGTAGCTCCTCGATGTTCAGAATAGTGGTTAGAATTACCAGAAGGTTCTTTGACAAAGTAACTTCTTGGAAAGTTTTGAAAATGCTAGAACTTGGAAGTTTTTTGGCATAAGAGCTAAGTCGACAATGCTTGGAATTGTTATAGGAATGTGAAAAATTTTTTAGTGCAAGAGATTAGGTAAACTACACGTTCGTGATACTACAAAGCACTAGAAAGCTATATATTGACAACTATTTAATTTAGCCGAGCTGGGATTTAACTAGTAAAAGAAGATCAAAAGTAGTAAAAGCGTCAGAGATGCAACACTATAACTCCCTATATCTAGTTATATTGTATTGACCACTGAGGTTAATATACTTGACTGCAGTATGTACAAAAAACTGCATACGCATAACATAGCGTGGAAGATGTATTATAAAATTAAAGTAAAACACACCATAACGTATGCTTTTCAACATGAAATATTTCTAGTGAATAGATATATTGACTCTGTTAGCAGTGCATGTGAACTTAATTAACTCCGAAGATATGGTAGTACTTCTAATGCGGTAAGGAAACGATTACGTAACATTGATCAGGAAGTTTTATTGACAGTAACAGTAAACCTTTTTCATTCCATTGACTCATATGTGGAATATCGGGACCAGGAAAAATTGAGATTTGAAAATGTTCATGATTAGCAATAAACAAGAGTCAAAATAAAGTCATATTCCCATAAATAATGATCTAGTTTCCAAATGCCGAAATTTATTTTAGATATTACTCTCATTTTACATTAATTACTCATCACATATCTATGATCTTTAAAGGCATATTATAAAGATATAAGGCGAAATCTATGTTTGGTAAATGGAGATTAAGCAAGAACTTAAATAAAAATCTGTAAAGTAAAATACCTACTAAGTTAAATATGTGCAGCAAGCTGCCCATCTATAGTAACAATATCAATAGTATTCGTTAGAATAAATTTTCCATATTTCTACTGTAATATTAACCAGGGCAGCAAACCTTCATTTTTTCTACTACGCTAATATCATCAATATTAATTATGATAGCAATTTCTCAACCTTCGCTGTAGTAATGTCATTATTTACTTTGAATATAAGTAGTCTTCCATAATGCCACTGTGGTAATGTCATTAATTTTAGTTTTGAAACTAATTCTTCAATCTCGCTACTGTATTTATGGCATTAATTTATACTATGCATATAAATCTTTCATACTACCACTGTGGTAACGTCACTATTATTTGCTATGAGGATAAATCTCCTATGATCCTACTGTTATAATCTCCCTGACATTTGCAACATTAATAATAAATATTTCACTCTGCTACTGTGGTAATGTTGTATTTACTTTGCTAATTAATTTCCTCAGCCTCTACTGGTAATATTAATAATGGATTACAATTATAATAATGAAGAAAGCATCACTTCTACTGCGGCCGAGACGTTAACAACAGTAATTACGACGATAAATAGAGCTACGCAGACGGAGGGCTATATAGCGGCTTGCGCTGCGCAAAGTCTGAAGCTCCGCCATATTGCAAGAAAACCTTGCGAAGGCATCCATCTAATGCCGATTTTATACGCCTTCGCTTCCCCGCATTTTCTAAGACGCACCGTATAAAAATCACTCGAAGGAAGTTATCACTGGTTTGAGTGAATTAGTTTCGAGTTGCCCTTCGCTCCATTACTGAGGATGACTCTTGCAAATTTAAACTCCAAGTGTCAGCCATCATAAACCGTTCACTGCGACAACGGCGCATTTTTCTGTTATTAAGCGATGGGGCTTGTAAAATTCCCTGTGCACTCTACCGTAAAAAATGACGGAACTGAAATAAATCATTTTTCGAGTCTGAAAAATGAGGGATTCGTGCAGCGTAAGGA
>LQNS02277717.1:11894739-11915311 GCA_001587735.2 Parhyale hawaiensis
CAGTATAAGTAACTGGTGAGAAGGAAGCAAAATGGGCGCGAAAAACAGACAAGACGATCGTGATAACGACCCAACGGGTCACGGGTCGTCTAGTATTATACTAAAAGTCTGTGAACCGGTCTTGCTTGTTTATTTATATGTGTCTTGTTTGACACATCTTCTTCACTTTCACACGAGAAGAAATTCGAGGTATGGGGGGGGGGACATTCGCATTCTTTCCATGGATTATCTCTTTAATTCGATTGTATCTGTGATACGGAAGTTCGACTGAGCTGGGCCTCATGAACGGGCATGATCAATTCATCGGTTCCACGGGCAATACAACTGAAATACGTAACATATAATAATTTGACTTTGCTTTCAACCTGGGTCTTGAATATTCGTTAGAGAAGCAAAGAATCTGTTGATAGTGAACCGAACAGGCCGCTCCTTGACGAGCAGAAGAGGACGGCCGAATAGCGGGTGGTCTATGCCCAGCTAAATAAAACTGCTTTTTTTGCGAAAGCGAAGACGATTGCGATGACGAACCAACGGGTCACGGGTCGTCTAGTAAATAACTATAAGCGATGCATCAGCGCGTTTCTGATGAGTTCTGGAACATTATTGCAGATTGCATCACCCTAATATATATACTGTATATACATAAGGAGTTTTTGGAAACCTAGGTACATGCCCGCTGGGCATGTTTCCTCTGTTTTATAAGCAGCTCGCTGGCGTTCTTGCCCCTGAACTAGCAGTGATCTTTCGGCGCCTGATACGGTTAGGAAATTTTCCCCGGTGTTGGCAGACTGGGAATATTACTCCCTTTCCCGAGGGTCCAGTGACGCCAGCTACGGCCCATTACGCTGACGCTCATTTCATTGAATGTGTTTGAGAAATTTGTCGCTTGCACGCTTGATCGTTTTACTGAGATTACGGGTTTGATGCCTGCTGGTCAGTTTGCGTATAGGCGTTGTGACGCCTTGTTGTCGGTGCCACACCATTTACAGTCTACGCTGGATTATCGGTCTGAGGCACGCCTTGTACAGTTGGACTTTAGCTCGGCGTATGGCAGGGTCAACCACAGGGGTCTATTATACAAGCTGGAGTCGGTTGGTGTGGGTGGTAGGGTTCTGTCAGTCATTCGTGATTTTGTTTCTGAGCGAACGCACAGTGTGTCAGTCGACGGCGATTTGAGTGCCTCAGTCACGGTGGAGTCTGGCATCCCTCAGGGCAACATGCTTGGCCCGCTGTTGTTCGTTCTGTATACTAGTGACATGTTCTCTTCGCTGGAAAACACTATGATCAATTATCTGCTCCCCGCATGCGTAACGCTGTCGTCTAGTCTCTGAATATGAATTTTTCACTCATTAGTGCATAGTGCTCGGCCTATAGTATGAAGCTAAATGCCAGTAAAACCAAGGCTATGATTGACAGTCTTTCTCGGACACTTGTACCTCAGCATCCACATCTGGAGATGGATAACACTTTGCTTCAGGGGTCTAACCCCTTGGAGATTCTTGGTGCTGTCTTTGATGAGAAGCTTACTTCCAGCCGAATATGAGGCGACTGATGCCACGTGCTTCCAGTAAGATTGGGCTCCTGCGTAAGGGGAATTCTGTGTTGGTGACAGTGAGGTTGTCCGCAAATGCTTTTATACTTTTTTGCTACCTGTGTTAGAATATTGCTCACCGGTCTGGGCTTCAGCAGCTGACAGTCAATTACGTCTGTTGGACCGACTTGTTCATTCGGCCATCAGGCTGAGCGCAGACAATGATCTGGTGAAACTGTCCCACAGGAGAAGGGATGGTCGAGTTCTGTATGTTTTATAAGGTGTACAATAATGAGAGGCATTGGTAGTATTCTTCAGTCCCGGCCCTCAAAGTCTCTTGGAGAATTACACGAGCTACGGTAGGTCTGCACTCTTTCGCGTGGGAGAATGTTAGGTGCCGAACTAATCTGTTCGGTCGGTGCTTCGTACCCTGGTCTGATAGGGTTTGGAACTCATTGCCGCGTCGGCTTTCGGTCGTGTTGGCCTGCAGGCGTTTAAGTCAGCTGTAAATGGCTTACTGTTGGATTCCCTTTAGCAGCATTTCGGTCTTCCCGGTGTTGCAAAGTGCTTCATTTGGGTTATGCGTCCTGTCCGTGGGGCCTGGACCCGATGTTTTAATAATAATACCGAACCAAATACCGAAATAATACCGAACCATTCGGTTTTTTTTTTTTTGGGCCAAAATGCCGAAATACCGAATCGAATGACCCGTTTTTTAAGTACCGAATACCGATACGACGGTAAAGAAAAAATACCGAATCCCAGCTCTGCGTGCGTGTAATTCCGTATAGTCGCATCAGTACAATCAAGGTTTCAGGAAGACGCTTCGTGCGCCCAGGAACCCCGAGACTCAAACTTCTACTGCCGTACGAAACAGTACGATGTACAAAGACGTGCATCAAATCCTCATAGGTAGTCACATCAGTAGTCAAGTTTTCAAGACGATGGTTCGTGCTTTCGGGAATCCGGATACATTCTTACTCCCATTTCCATTCTTCTTTCAAAGTTTTGAGACGATATTCATGGGCGTGCGTGTAGGTGGGAGTGGTATTAACGAACAATATATTTGTACAGAATGTCGAAAAAATAATCGGTTCAGACCAGGCCGGAGCCTGGGCTTCGGCTTCTCTCTGGGAATGGGCCCGTTGGTCTGTCTACTGTCCAATATCTCACTGCTAATTTATTCAACAGTATTTGACTTCTGTGCTATTAATACTATTGGAGATTGTTGTATAACGCAGCCGAACTGGGTACGTTCGTATTTCCCACAGGTTGTTTCTTCCGGATAACTGAGGTAAATATATATATATATATATATATATATTACCAGTGTAGTTGACGCTCTTTGCATTCTGTAAAATTTGTGCCTCGAAAGATTTCCGTCTGCAGTTTACCTAAAGTGAATTCACTACCTATAGTTCCCATGAAGAGGTAACATTTCCGTTAGATGGGGTCCTGTAAGTTCTTTGTATCGTGCACCGTCATGGACGCGGAAAATCCAGTGGTATATAATCATAACCTATATTCTTGCATTATAAGCTATCAATCAGGTTCAGAGACCAACAAGTCGATATAGTTCCGCTCACGAAACTAATAAAAAAAAAATTTGAAGGCATTTCCATGAGTATCGTAAAATCATGTGATAATTTCATGATTTACAGCATTGAAGACATCGGTTGAAGACTCACATGAGAGGGAGCATATGATTAAGCTCTCCGATACAACTTGCCTTAACAAAACATCCAAAGTTGTAGGCTTCATCTCCCAGCGTATAAACGCTTTCTCATATAACTGTATACTTATTACCGCACTAGTTGTATCACCTCAAGAGGCTCCGCTCTTTAATATCTTTTTCCTATTATGTTCCTTTATTTATTTTTGTGCTTTCACTGCATATTTTTTCTGTATTACAATATATTTTTCTTAGTGACTCTTAATATATCGGTGCGTATACGGTCAGAACAGTAGCACGTTCGTACCTCCAGCTGGCGAGATCCCCACCTTACCTTCCGTTCTTGTCTGGATCATTTAATGCAAATTATTCAGAGAGGAAGCGGTAATCTCTTTAATAACATCAACATCTGCCGTAATCCTCTTAGACGTTTCATTTACAGGCATTAACGTTTGATGAGCTCAAGAATGCCTGATACTTTCCTCTTATGCGTCAAAAGAATTAAGGCTCGAATTTTTCAATGACTCGGGAGAAGTGGAAAAGTACAAATAAAATTTGCAAATCCGACGGTCTCTTTGCCTTGACCTAACCTTCTAAAACTACTTCGCAAAGCCGTATGCGCGGCAGCTATTCGTTTTTCAGTCATTGGGAGGCCATTGTGCACTTTGACCTAATTCCTCATATCATGCAGGCTGTTGTGCTTATGCAAGAGTTTTTTTTTTTGCTTAATTATGCTCCTGAGACAAAAAAGCCTTCGCAGAAGAGTAGATTAGATTAGATTAACTAATGAATACTAGTGGGTGCTAAAAAATTCCTAGCTTCGAGCAAAGAAGTATATACAGTGTACAATGAACAGGCCAAGCAGGCACACAAATTAAAAAAAGATCCAAACGTCCCGCAGCTTTAATCTTTCTAGTAAGTTCAGCTGCTTCCAGCTTTACTGAGCCCTTTGGCACCAAATGTTATTTCTGCAATGCGGTCAAAACGCAAAGCTGGGCGCTGCCCCTTAATTTTCTTTCCTGCGCCCTTTTTTTAGTCTGCGTGATTATGACTTTTGTAGCCCTTTGGTTGGAAGGACTTATACCCTACCAAAAGACCAAAGAAATTAATACGATCCACATAGGGGCGAGGTAGGAAGATATTGGATCGATGCCTAGAAAATTGTGATTGAGTAATTGCTTCTCAACTGCTGGGTGAGTTATTCATTTGGAGTTATTAGGTACTACAGCAGGTTTTACTTATTAAAGAACTTGTCCTATTTAAAGACTTCACTGCCTCCAACCATAAACACCGCATCAAGTGCTGTAAATACAGCACCCAAATACAGTATATATATTATTTCACCTAATTTTACCAACAGCTATATAAACGGCACCACGGACTGCCTGTCTTACCGATTGCTGCAGACGGTTCACTCTTTGTGAACCAGACTTAGGAAGCGTTTTATTCAGTTGTCAAAGTCGATCTAAACCAAGCTCACTTGACTTTGCTTGTCCGAAACGCCAGACAAGTATGCTGGCTTCGATGTGTTGCTTCAAGTTGCATGTGTTGACCCTTAATCGATTACCTGTGAGTGAAACTTTGAAGACCTCAGTATCATTCCTTAAAATGTAGATTTCAGTCGGTTCAGCGTAATCGGGTTACTTCTAACACCTGAAACACGATTCAAAGTGACGAAACCAAAGCTCCTGTCTGCAGTTCTGGACAAGGCAAGTCAAGTGGGCTTAGCTTAGATCGATTTTGACCACCCAACTAATCGTGCTTTTGATATCCAGCAGCTGATCAGCTGATCCAGCTGATCAAAGTTGAATAAAATGTTTTATAATTAACATAGAGACCGCAAGCAAAAAAAAGGTTCACAGTGACGCAATGCACGAATTTGTTAGCGAAAAACACGAATTTATTAGCGACGACCATCCATTAAAAACACAAATTCTTCAATGATAGTCGAACAGTACACCCATGGCCGTCATTGATGTATCTGCATTTCTTGTTGATATATAAATTACCTTCATCACCATAAACAGCTTATTTTTGTATCACTATTCTAATGTTAATTAGAAAATATTTTCCTAAAGCTTCATCAATTTGCCATATAACCTTTTTGTGATTTTGAGCGAGCTGCCAAGCTTAATGTTAGTTTACGTATACTTTAAAATACTATGCTATGCACACAATGCTCACCCTTTCCAATCCAAATAGTATATCGATTAATCTTCAACTTCTATCCAATTAAGCGATGATATGTCGATGAAATAACTTTCTGATATGCTTCACGAACATTTAATTTACGTTCAATTTCATTACAGCGCAATATTATTTTCAAAATTACCTCATGATCACGTTTCTCTTTTCAAAAGTCATTTCAACATCCTTTTTGATTGTTCACTAATTAGTGTATCAATAAAAAAAAAACTTCGCATGGACTCGTGAATATTATATTCGTAAACTAATTAAGACAACAACTATTTAATTGTCAACTTTATTTAAGTAATCATGACGCTTTAATGAGACCCAGCTACCATGTATGCAATTTTAACAACGGTGACTTCATTTAATAAACCGATGCAACACGTGATAAACCCTCTCTGTAAGGAATAGAAGCAGCAACACTTTCATTTCCATCTCTTTGATATTCGTTCCACAATCGCATCTTCCTTTGACAAAATCGGAATTAAACAAGAACAGTTAGTGCTGAGAGCTCTTCGTCTAAGTCCAAACTCTAATAAGCAATTGACTCGATGCTAACTTTAGTTTGGCACAACTTTAATTCGGATGCGACGTCATGCTGGAACAGGCTCTCTATTGGCGGATTCTTATTGATTCCTTTCACAAGGGAAGCCATCGGTAAGAGTGACATCCTATTGGCTGACGGCACCGACCCTCGGATGGAAAAAGTCTCTGATTGGTCTACACAGCGGCCGATCCTGCTATAATGCTTATAAGAGCGGATATCTGTCCAATGAGATGCATTTTATATGCTTGCACTGAATACTTTTCTAAATGCTCGTTGGATCCGATGAGAAAGATATTATTAAGAGTGCCCTATATTAGTCGTAGTAATTCCATGTACAGTATAATCTTATGAGCCATATTGATACGCACGTTTTTTATCTTATTTTTTAAATGCTCGACCTGCACCTGTAACTTCTGCACCTGTAATTTATCAGTTTTACTGGAACTAAATTTTAAAGCCAATATGCACGTGCGCTAATGATATATTTTTAATAGAATCTTTATTCAAATGCATAATGTGTGTGTGTGTGTAGTTCTCTACATATATTGATGTTATGTTCTTGCAGTTCTAGGTGATATTTTCGTATTTTCCATTGCACAAAACACATGAAACTTGTGCATTACTATGACATATGCCAGTAAATACCGTTTAATGCTGTGTATTCTTTTACTACCATTGCACAAGACATAAAATATTCATGCAACATTCCCAAATGCTACAAGAGATTCCTAAAAAATATCTTTACGTTTTCTTGCAAATATATGTTCCCAGTTCGTCGTCTTAAAAAATGGCACCGATCCTTGATAAGTTATAAATTAAATGAATAAATTAAATAAATTGAATTAATGCAGCACGTCAGGGTCGTGTGACCTGAATATAAGGTAGAGCATCTAGATGATGTCAATTAAATACGTTTTCTGGCTGTCTTTCTTTCTTTCTTTCCTTCTTTCTCTCGTTCTTTTTTCTTCTTTCTTTCTTTTTTTTCTTTCTTTCCTTCGCTGAGAGCAAATAAAATGAGTGCTGCATGTGATGTATGTAAATCGCAATCGGCGTAAACCAGTTATTCCTTATCCAATAACTCATAAAATAAGCCTTAATTTTTGGTAAAACTAACGCGGTTAATACCGTCCGGAAAATAGAAAATATGAGGTAGTTGATTAATAACATAGGTTCAGTGGAGCCCCAGAGGTTTTGTGAATCGTCATTACGGGTTCCGTTGAATCTGGAAATAAATCATATTATGTTCTAATTACGGAGGGCAAATATATTCTATGAACGCGTTGAATTTATGGACTGCAGTAATTACCTTGCAAGAGCTTATAAACTGCTTGTCTACGTGCTTTCACTTTGAGAAAAGTTCAAGACTTTAAGAGTTTTATATTTCCCTTAATTGCTCATGAACATGTTCCTAATTGAGTGTAATACATAAGTTATCCATTTGAATGCAACTTAGTCGTGAGTTTTACTCTATAAATGCCCTGTACTGTAGCGAACTCTTTTTTTTTTAATAAGCTGTAATGGTATTAGGATTTGAAATTCTCCACTTCGTGGAGAGTTCAATGATAAAATAACAATAATAATAGCGATGAATGATGGCTGAGAGAAGTAGAGAAAAGAAGAGGTAAACATTTTGGCCTGCTATGGAAAGTGCTGTCCAAATTTTAATTTTTAATTAATAAGTACCCGAAATATATATCAATTTTCAAAGAAACATGACTGTTTGTAACGTCCAAAACTGCGTAGACGGCACGAAAGTGTGTACTGAGAGATGCTTTAAGATACATGTATTGGCGCTTCAATAGATACCGTGAATAAATAAACCTATCAACCTAAATATAGAATACTCTTATTTTCATTTAACATACTATGTACAAGCTGTGCAAGTGATGATACCAATTGGCATAAAATATTAATAATATCTGAGGCCGTCGATCGAGTTAATCTAATAAAATTTAAAAATTCAATTAGAAGTCGACACGAGCTAATTAAAATTTGACGTTTCGGGAGTTTTATCCCATTTTCAAAAACCTAATAAAATCTTAAGGATATCTAACAATAAAAAAAAAAAATTTATTTAAGAGGACCTAAAATGTGGTGGTGCTAACGTTGTGGGAGCTAGAGGGCGAATGACCACGGTGCGATATGGGGTCCTGATATAAGCATCGAGCGGCACGGGAAGCGGAGGAAAACGAGCGAGTGCAGTCGGAGGAAAAAGTGTCAGCCATGGTTGTAACACCTTTTTGTAATTTACCATAGGATAGTGATTTTAATAAAATTAGCTTGAATTGATCTTGAACTTCAATATTGAGCATTCAGTTCTCCAATTTCGATCAAGTTTTCAGCTGTCTCAAGCGTAATGAGCTTGCATTTATGCCTGAAACTCGGAACATTGCCGTGAATCAACCAAGAAGAATTGAAATTCTGGACAAGTCAATGCCAACGGGATTAGATAATCTGACTTAAAGTAATCATCTCAAACACGCCACTAATCAGAACCGCTGCTCTAACTCAACCAAAATTTTCTTTCTCCCCACAGAACTGATCGGCGCCCCCAGCGAGCTCTCCCTCGACAGCTTTCGTTACGACCACCAGAACCAAGTACCCCCCGGTCCTAACAGAACCAAAAGAATGAGAACATCATTTAAGCACCACCAGATCAGAACCATGAAGTCTTATTTCGCCCTGAACCAGAACCCGGACGCAAAAGATTTAAAACAACTCGCCCAAAAAACTGGACTCTCTAAAAGAGTTCTTCAGGTGAGAACATTTGACAGCTTTGTGAGAAATATATAGTCTGACCATTTTATCAAGGCAGTTCGGTCGTGGTCAAATTCCTGTATGGCATTGCCAATTCTATGGGTATTTCTGAGATTTTCTCCGGCCCATATCTTAGCCCCACCTATACTGCCTATATATAAAGAACTTTAGGGACTAAAGTTGGCACCGCTATGGAGGAATTTGACCACGACCGAACTTTCTTGATAAAATGTGGTCAGACCATTGTTGTATAAGCACAGCGTGGAGGCTTCACATGACAGTCATCCGGTCCCTGTATGTACACCTTAGCGTCCAGATGCAGGTAAACAGCCCGTAATGATCATAAAATGTTAGGCGAAAAGTCAGCAGGCTAAGCTTGCATCACTGGCAAAGTTTCGAATTTATCTGCAAAATTGGCGTAAATCAGAATTTAGAAAGCTGTGCCTACCTTTCTGAAGTTACTAGTCCTCATAAAGGTGGAGAAGGCTTTTAAATTGAATTGCAAAGTATATGCTGATATAAAATTCTAATTGAGAAAGCTATGCCCCTTCACGTTGCTTAACTCTATCTGTACAAGACTGTTCTGCGTCGGTACAGAGGCTTTCTCTAGCAAGAGTTCAATTTTATGGGACAAAGAATTATTGCATCAAAATAGCCCTGTCTGGTATGAATAGCGTTCAGCGGACACAACAGTGAGTATTACGTATATGCATCAATACCAGAGGACTGTGATGTGAAGAGGTCTTAAAATAACGGATGAGGCGGCATGAGAGAACATGTTAGCCTCTTGCTAGAACATGTGAGAACATTGTAAGAATTTAACGAATGAATAGCGGGAAAACCTGACGGAACGGACACAACTATTGACAATAGTGTGGGAGCTATGTACAATGTATACAAATTACCTAGGAAAATGTGAGACTATAGTGTGACAACAGGGTGAGAGCTGCATAGGACTCACAAAAGTAGTACGAGAATGTTAGAGAATAAGGCTTAACAATGTGAGACAGCAGCCAGGGCTTTGTCAGGACACTGTGAGAATACTGTAAGGACTTCCGACAACAGTATGAGCAATGTGAAATATTTAAAGCAACAATATTAGTATACCGGCCATGAGAACGTGAGAAAATAGAGTGAGACTACGATATATATGACGTGATGTCAAAATATTGTGAGAATACTGAAAGAACATATGAAAACGGTGTGATACAATTGTAATAACATGATCAGAACTGTCTGAGAAAATGTCAAATCTATCTCAGAATATTTTTTATTATTCACTCTAAACCTGGTCACTGTATCATTAGAGCGCTCGATCATTTCACGTCTTGCTTCATTTCCATGCCGTCCATTGTACATTGTGGACATAGAACTGGGATAATAAGAATATATCTTGCAAGCTTTGGCGCCTACCGTTAAGAATTATTTGATTATATCTTACATTCCTTAAAATCATTATTCATTCACTCTTACTGCGTTTTTCTTGTGCTTTATGAATTTTCATTGTCTTCTTCTCAATTCTAGACCACGAACTGAACAGAAGTAAAAATTCTTCTTCTTAACATTGATCCATACATATTGCAAAGTATGTTTCATATCCCACATGATATTCGAGTATACAAAACCGTGCTTATACTGATTCGGCCGAAAACTATCATGAATTCATTAATTTGTGTCTTGCATGAAATTTTTACAAATTAATCGCTCTTAATCAAGTGTGGTTACTCCAGCTACAAAATATTCATTGATTAACTCGTATGTGAAATATGTTTAGATCGTATTTTTGGAGTTTGATATTTATTTATAAGAGAAACCTTCAAAAATTGCATCTCTTCAGGCTAATTTCCTCCTTTTATAATTTACTCATTTGTTTATTTCACACAATAAATGTAAAAAAATGCATCTTCAAGCTAAACTCCTTCATTTTAACAACGTATTCATTTCTCTATTTCGTACAAGGAATATGTTAAAAAGGATATCATTTTCTTTTTGTTACTCATTTTACATTGCATTCACTTAGTCATTTTGTGTCTGTGAAACATAAAAATTGTATCATTTTATTGCTGGGTCTCCAATTTACAATGCACCTATTCATATCTTTATTTTACAGATTGAACATGCGCCCAAAAATTGTATTTTTTCAAACTGGATTGCTCCGTTAACAGTGTGTTTAATTCTCTATTTCGCGCATTAAATATATAAAAATACTGTCCCTTCAGGCTTGCTCGTCACAATTGGGATGTACTTTTTTATTTTTCTGTACGAATCATATGAAAATTGTGTTTTGACAGGTTAGGCTCGACTATTTACTTATATTGCATTTATTTACATCTTTATCTCACTAATTAAACATATAAAAATGTCATCTTCTCAGGTTTGGTTCCAGAACGCCCGGGCCAAGTGGCGCAGGAATATCCTGAAGCAGGAACACGATCGGCACGTGTCGGACAAACTAAAGGATCCCTCCTCCCTCCTGGGGGAGCTCCGGTCCGTAGAGAACATTGGGGGACCGCTCACGGACATCTCAGGCTACTCCATGTCCTCTGGCGACGAAGCTTCCTCCACTATGTCATTTTCTGATATGTGCAACCAGTGATGATCGCCCAGTGCACCCGCATCGATAGTGACCTTTAATGCACAGTTACTCTATGCACTGTTTACTGTCAGCCAAGCTTGAAAAAAGTCTATTAGTGTATTCGATATTTACAGTCAGCTGTAAAGAAGCGAAAGCAAGGTTGTCTAGCCAACAGTGACTTGTGCGTCCGCAGTGTCAGTTCAGGGCCAGATCGAGGTTGCGTTTAGGGAGCCTCGGCTCAGTGTCTCTCATACTCTTGTCTCGTGAGGTTGTTCTATGCTGCGAGTAGTGGGTTTCTCCAAAAACTCTGAATTCTTACTGACTTTAAGATCACAGCATGTCAACCAATTTCAGTACGGTACGGATACACCGCAAGTGCTTAGGTCCTGATGCATTCTATAAACCATTAGCAATTAGTATTATTCTAAAATTTATCGCTTTAAAATGGAAAGTTCAGTGGAAGACACATGATTGTTTATACATGAACAATCCCCAAGCCTGAACGATCATAAGTCTTCCACTGAACTTTCCAAGAAATAAATCAATTCTATAAACCATGTCATTTCAGTCAGTCAGTTTGTTCGCATAGATATTACGCTATATCATTTTTCTAGCATACAAAATAACTGCAACTAACACAAGAAGTACCCCAAGTACCTATATTGTATTTCCACCGGCAGTTATAAATCTTTTCTTATGTAATACTTCATAGTTTGTTGGTTGAGTGTTTGTTCGCCTGGCCTCTCCATCTCTTTTTGAAGCAGTACAGAGGATCTACTTTACGGCTAGGAAGTCGTTGCCTATCAGTATTTAATATGTAAATACTGAAGACGACCTAAGTATCCATATAGTTGGTGGCATAGATGCTAGACTGCTTCCTTCTCATTTTGATTTTTTCTGAGCATATGAGCCGCAAATTGCGTAGATGATCAACGAAGCAAAAGATAATCCCAAAAACAGAACCGCGACGAAGACAGACGTTAGCCGGGACTTCGCTGCAATAATTGTTTTATGCCATCATTGTAATGACGGAACGAGCTACACGAGTCAAATATTAGCCAAATTGTATCCGGCCGTCAAAAGTGCCGGCGAAGAATGTGTAATGAAAATTCTCCACTGATCAGCATTTTGTCACTAATTTGTTTGTGTAGGATGCGCCTCAATTGTCAACTTGAAAAAAATAAAAGATTAGCATTCTGGGTCTTAGTTTTTGCACGATAACACAAACATTTCCTGTCAGGATACGCAGAGCAGCAAATTTTTTAGTCTACTTTCGAGCATCAGTCCAAATATAAACTTAGCTAAGCATCCAAGCGACTCGATGAGATCATATACCTGGGTAAGTCGGTGTCTCTCTCTCTCTCTCTCTCTCTCTCTCTCTCTTCTTTTTTTTTTTTTTGCTCAAGCGAAAACGCGAAGGAAGAAAGCAAACTGGAAAAAATATTTACTTCCAAGAGATGTCTTATTTTCTCCGCCTGCAGTCCATTGAAGAAAATCTTCCCAAATGCTCCGTTCATCAAGTACTCAAAGTGAGCTTGAGCACGAATTTTCAGCAGCTGAAGTTTGAATGTGAGAAAACCCCGAAGAGAGTATAAATCACGAGGCAGGAGAATATCTTCACAGATTGGATATCAAACTCGGCATAGCAAGAACTTTATTCAAATATTACATTACCGTGCGTTTGCTACCCTTTGCGGACTGGTTTATTTTCCACCTATTGGTTGTCAACGAAACGTGGCAGGATGGCCACAGTCTTCTTCAACTCGGCTTAATTTTCGCCTATCTGTTGTCTTGATTAAAGTTTGACACAAAAAGGCTAGATAAATAAATAAACAATTAGATAAATACATTGTGGTTTGTATTAATTTGTAGACGTTTCAAATTGGTTTTCAAATACTAAGCCATTCTCGAGTCCTTCACGTAGCACTGAATACTTATACAGGTCAATAGCATCATAAGCTGCATATAGAGAATATTGAGTCTCTCATGCCGATGCCACACGTAATCCAAAAGAACGAGTATCCGAGTTTTGCACGCGAAATCGACCTCTAAAAACCTGCACACCCGCGCTTTTGGGCAAAATTCCAGGATGTAGCAAGCAGCACTTTTGCGTTAGATACACTGGGCAAACGCGCAAATTTTCCAAAACAAACCGCCACCAGAGACATCTAGCGGCGGACAGGGCACTCAGTTCGCTTTCGGAGCCGCAACGGGTTTATTAGGTTCAAGATAGTTTATCATGGAATTGGACTTAGTATTACTTTTGAAGGCATTGGGTAGCAACCATTATATTTTTCTGCTCGTTAGATGTATTTTTGTCATGGTATTTAGTACGTAGTCATGACAACGTCGTTTGGATGAACGGAGCTCCAAGTTGATTGACGAACGGACCATTCTCACGTGTGAATAGGGCGGTGCTTTTTCGAGCAAAAAATTTTGCGCGCTTGCGAGAGTTTCCTCAGCTTTTGGCTAGCGTGTGCCATCGCTATAAGCTCCGCATATCAGCGGCTCTTGATCGTGCCTGCGTGCATTCATGATCGTCTCTTTAGCAGGGACTCTTCCCCCATCTTTTCTCTTTTCTCCAGTCCTCTACATCCTACTAACATAATAGCAATAGCTCATAGAGGGCCGTGACGTAAGTTCCGGTGTCTCTTTGGAAATGGGCCAATTGGTTCGTCTACTGCCGCCTATTTAATCTAAACTAATCATTCTTACAGTTATAGTATATCTTGAAAATTAACAGGGATTTTCCTATTTATTGAAATCTGCAGCTCTAATTTACATATTTGGCGTCCCGGTACCACACATTCATTCGATAAAAATATTACCAACTGTAAACAAAAAATACACTTTGCCTACGAATTGCATAATTTAATTTTATTAAACTGCTTCGTTTTGCAATGTTGAGATACTCGTGCGTGCAGAAGCAAACAGTTGAATGCTATGATTTTCAAAAAGAAAAACGATGAATTTACGGCCGATAAATACCAACGTTTAGTTTTCTACATTATTTTCTCCATTTGTAGGACATCGTTTCGAATGAGGAGCCTATGTATGTTATACTGGTATATTATTACACACATAAAACTGCAATGCCAAACCTGACCTAATCGTTTTATTGGAAAAAACTTGTTTGCATTTGCAGTTTACTGCTACATTTTGTACTGGCTTACATTTATATTTTAACTCTGTTACAACTACCTCTCTATATTAATACTTGTGGTAAAATTTTGAATTATGAACAAATCTTCCACTGAACCAACATGTTTTTGTGGAGAGGCTATACAGCTCAAATTTGGAAATTACAAGAACTTGTAACAAAATCACTTGGTTCATTTCTATAAAAAAATTCAATTCTATAAATGATGAAATTTTTGTTAGACTAAGCAAACCGCTTTCTCGGAATGCGTAATAGTACATCCATCGTTGGTCAGGTGTTTGAGTAATTTTCTACTTTCGTTGTTTAATTTTCCATGCCATTTTCCAAGGTGTCTCTATATTTACATCAGTTAAATATCCACCATTTGCGTCCAACATGATATATTTTTCTTGGTCTTTCAGATTCAATACATTCCAACGTTGTACATGTACTCAAAATATGTGTCACACAAAGGTGAAATTTTGTGAAGAGTTACCCCAAACGTCTACTGCTGGGTGCCGATCGAGGGACCATCATTAATCATTATTAGCTCCAGCTCGTACGTTATTTCATTCTCTCTTTGATTATAATTAATCTTAAGTTTGCCCATCATATGTTGCGAGGAGTAGTTTCCCTTAGCCTTAGCTATGCCTTCGGGATGCCTTCTGCCTATGCCTACTTCGCTCCATGCTATGTATTTTATTCAGTTGTTTCCTCCTCATTCCTGACTTATGCCTATGCCCGTTGACCCGGTGTGAAAGCGACCTCGTACATCAGTTCCACATTTTTTGCAATACCCTACATGACCCTTCAATCTACCTTTCTTTGGGTCATAGTATATGTTGTTGGTAAAAGGGCCAAAACAAGAAATATAATAATAATGAAAAAAAGTGAAGGTAAATATGATAATAATGTTGATGATAACAAAATAAATAACAACTGATGCTATCTCCAGCAGCTACTCTGCAATTTTGGACATGCTTCATAATTTTTTTAAATTTGTAGTTCATTATACCTAATGGATTATTTTGATTAGTGAAAAATATTTTCGACGATAGTCTAAAAAGTCCTGCAAGATTCTCGTTTCGGCTTGCAAGCTGCTATATATCAATGACTTAGGTGCTCTTCATCATCCGTACAAGGTCGATAAACTTAATGAAGAAAATATAATTGTGCTAAAAATATTAGTCACGTTATAATCATACCGGATGTTAAAATAAGATGAACGAAATTTCCAAGGATTGTATCTCCAAAACTGACAAGATTTGCAATAATTGTATCTCCAAAACCACGAACAGCTCCGCTTGACGACAGTTTATACAGTTACCAATAATGTTTTATTACTCGCTGATGCATGTGTAACATTTGTGTAGTAATATCATATCGCTATTTGCGAAAAAAAAACCTGTATTGGATTGGTGTAAGACCCGTATTTTTTAAACACCCCATTTAGTTGTAACTCGTTTCGTATATATAGCTGGGCATTTGTGCAATATTACCCTGAGAAGTTTTTTCTTTTTTTACCGTACCTATGATACTCTTCCAGTTATTCCGACGAGGTACATGCACGTGTTATACATACATGCCCCACCAGCTAGCAAACTTTATTTATTTTAACAATTACAAAATAAGACAGATTGTTGAGAAGTTCCCTGCTTTAGTGCTTTTGCTATTGGCGACGCCTCCAGCTACTATGCTTACTTCGTTACCTACTTACTAGTTACTAGTATCAGTTTTATACACCATAAGCAAGCCACTGCCTCATTCCTTGCAAGCTTTTACATCTCTAGCAGCCGGACCAGAAAGTTTCGAAAATAGATATGACTGGTTCGATAACGTTGAACATTGTCGATAACGTTGAACATTGTCGATAACGCTGAACATTGTCGATAATGCTGAACATTGTGCGGTGACGTCAAGTATAACGCCAATATAGTGACGTTTTGATCGAAGCACCGCGTCACAAACAGATGCATCACAGTGTCACAATATAACGTAAAAATTGGATTGTATACACAGGAAAAATCACTACTTACTCTAACCAATTGGTGAACCAGACACACGTAGTTGTGAGCGCCAATGAATAGATTTCTCCGTACTAACTATGGTACATATAACGACGGTAGATCGCTTCGCACTGGCATTCAAATTGTTCTTGTGTAAGTCATTTGGTTACTATAGAGAGGCCTATCTTCCTTGGTACTCACAAGTAAATGTATTCGGTTGAACTATTTGTTTTCATTTGTTTATTTCTTTGTGTGTAGTCAACCATGTATCATTATCTACTGTATATTAATCAAGTCATGTATATATCTACCATGTAATGCACTATATCATGCCATGTACATTATACGCCATGTAATAATATTCTATCATGTAGCACATTGTGTAGTATCCTGTAAATGCACCGTGTAAATAAATTTAATGTGCCAGTGTCAGTGTGCAATTCACTGAAAAGTATGAATATATTGCACTTATTTATTAATGTGTACATAGTAGAAGTTTAAATAGGTGTTATAAATTGTAAGTTTGTGTATACAGTCTGCCTATACCAAAGATATTAAGAGCATAAATGTTTACTTATAAAGAGAAATTCGTAATATATATGCTATACGCTTGCTTTGATTTATAATTTTCCTTTTCCTGGATTGGGAGTAGAGAAATTAAAACTGAATACCTTTAATTTTCATAAATCCACAAATTAAAAATAATCATTTGAAGCACGGCACTCCACTCAGAACTATTGTTAATCTTCAGTTAAATATGAAATTCAAATATGACTCAGAATTACCCCTAATACTCCAGTATTCATATTCAATGTATTCCATGAAATTTATAAATTGTTTCTAAAACGCAGTAAAAATTTCCTTGCGGTAAATCAAGAACATCAACAGATTAACAGAAGTAGAGAGAGAACGGCTGTTCGGCACAGTTTCTTGATGTCACTGGCTGCAAAATAAATAGGAAAATGTAATGAAGTTTATTGACATATTACTTAACCTATGGGGCCGATACTTTTGAAACAGTAAATTTATATTATAGTTGGTCTTTACAGGGCAAGACGGGGTTTAGATAGGCGAAAATTAGCATCTGTTTATCTATGTTTTAGAATTTGGTGACTTACACTGCAAGTTAAACTAGAGCACTCTGAGAGCGCATTCCTCCGCCAATCACGGTAATGTTAACAAAAAATCAAATTAGTCCTGAAACCAGGATATCGTTTGTATCATTTACCAAAATTTCGTTATTTGTGCCGCTTGACATTAATATAGCAGTTTCTGCAAGATTTTGAAAGTTCCGTCAGTAAGTTTTAAAATTTTGTTCTGACAAACATTAGTCAAACACACAGACGGATGAACCAATCATCCCCAAAATTGGATCATTCGTGTCTTTCAATGTTTTTTTACAATTCTTGTTAATTCCATGAATATCCGTGCATAGCGTTTTTTACTTATGTTCGCTAAATATTTTGGAAAACATTAGTCAAACGCATCAAAAACGTAACCGATCATCGCAAATATTTGGTCATTTGTATCTCTTACAACGTTTCTAACAATTCCTACGAGTTTCATAAACCTCCGCAACTTTTTGAGTAATATATGTTACTCACAGACATAAAACAGATATAGAGACAAACAAGCAAACGACCAAACAGGTCAACAGGAAAAATTGGTTGCTCCCAGTAACAGCTCCAACAATGCCTGAAATTTTTATAAAGATCCGTCCATAACTTTTTGAGTTACGCTACCAAGAAAAAAAAAGGAGGCAACCAAACAAACACACAGTACATACAAACGGTTGTACGGATCTCCACCAAAAGTGATTCTTCTGTTCCACCTAACAATCCCAGTAAATTGGGTTATCTTGGTGAATTGTCTTAGCGTGTTACAGAAGAAAAACAAACTTACACGACACAAAACATAACTTTTTTGCAGTGGTAATAATACTAGCGTAATGCGTTCAATAAATTATCGTCCCACTGGATATGATGACAAGGTGGAACGTTATGGTACCTAATTACCTCAGCCAAGGAGGTTATGCTTTTGTCGAATTTGTCCCTTTGTCTGTCACCAAGATAACGCTAAAAGTTATGGACGGATCTTTACATAATTTACAGGGATTGTAAGATAAGGTATGTTAAGAGGAACAGATTAATAATTTTTGGTGAAGATCCGTTCCATCGTTTCTTGTTTGTTTATTTGTCTACCTCGTTTTTCTCGATAGTATAACTCATAAAATTGAAGACCGATTTTTATGAAATTTGCAAGAATTGTTACGGTTATTATCAGGAGCAAATAGCCGCATTTTAGGTCGATCTGTTTGTCCATTTGTTTGTTTATGTCTTCGTTTATTTCTATGTTTGTCGGCAATCTAACTCAAAAAGGTATAAAGGGGTCTTCATGAATTTTTTAGGAATTGTTAAACTAGTTAAAAGACACAAGCGATGATCTGTTTCTCCATTTGTGTGTCTGACTAGTGTTTATCAAAATGTTTGTAAGAAATATAACTCAAAAATATATCAGTGAATATTCGTGAAATTTCTAGCACTTGTTAAAAATCTTAAAAAGCATCAATGACTCAAATTTGGTGATGATCGGTTCTTCCGTTTGCGTATTGCACTAATGTTTGTCAGAATGAAACTCAGTAAATTATCTACGGATCTTCAAGAACATTGCAGAAGCTGTTATTGCTGTCAAAAGGTATAAATGACCAAATTTTTGTAGCGACAAAAAATAGAAGTAATAATCTCAGGACAAATTTCAATTTTTCGTTAACATTAACTTGTACTTGGTGGAGGTATGCGCTCTCAGAGTGCGCACGTTAATTATCATCCGGATGATACTACACAAGCACTTCAATTTTTTTTCAAAGAGCTATCGAATTAAAATAATATATTAGAGCTTGAAATAATTTAGGCAATTGCCTGGCAAGAAACAATTTAGCCAGACTTTGAATTTTATTTAAAGTGCCAAGCCGTACCATTCGTGCGCCAAGCTGTCCGTTGCGCCATACTGCATTAGCTGTGCAAACAATGAGCCAGAATGTAACCCCTAGCTGTGTGCCAAGCCATCTATTGTGCCAGAATGTAGCCGTTATCAAAATCCCTCCAATGTACCAAACTATACCTGTTGTCAGAGAACCCCTCCATTGTACCAGACTGTACCTGTTGTCAAAGAACCCCTCCATTGTACCAGACTGTACCTGTTGTCAGAGAACCCCTCCATTGTACCAGACTGTACCTGTTGTCAGAGAACCCCTCCATTGTACCAGACTGTACCTGTTGTCAGAGAACCCCTCCANGACTGTACCTGTTGTCAGGGAACCCCTCCATTGTACCAGACTGTACCTGTTGTCAGGGAACCCCTCCATTGTATCAGACTGTACCTGTTGTCAGGGAACCTCTCCATTGTACCAGACTGTACCTGTTGTCGGAGAACCCCTCCATTGTACCAGACTGTACCTGTTGTCAGGGAACCCCTCCATTGTACCAGACTGTACCTGTTGTCAGGGAACCCCTCCATTGTACCAGACTGCATCTGTTGTCAGGGAACCCCTCCACTGTGCCAGACTGTACCTGTTGTCAGGGAACCCCTCCATTGTACCAGACTGTACCTGTTGTCTTAGAACCCGTCCATTGTACCAGACTGTACTTGTTGTCAGGGAACCCCTCCATTGTACTAGACTGTACTTGTTGTCAGGGAACCTCTCCATTGTGCCAGACTGTACCTGTTGTCAGAGAAACCCTCCATTGTACCAGACTGTACCAGTTGTCTTAGAACCCCTCCATTGTACCAGACTGTACTTGTTGTCAGGGAACCTCTCCATTGTGCCAGACTGTACCTGTTGTCAGAGAACCCCTCTCAGAAAAAGTCTTCCCTTCCCTCGTCTCATCAAAGGCTTCGAACACAATTGAAGGCGCATCAAAATAACGAAGCTTGTTAATGCATTCAAATCGTTCGATTTCGCTTTGCCAAACTTCCCAATTTGTCCTAAAACGAAGCCGGAGCGATGTATTTGAAGCAGCCAGTCTCTCCGAAGCAAAAAGGATCGATGACTCCAATTAGTGAGAATATGGAGACGATACGTCGACTAAACTAACGGTTTTATCCCCAACTTCTTACCCTAAAAAGAGAGCGTTGTTGGTATTTTCGAACGGGATG
>LQNS02277717.1:11921642-11933227 GCA_001587735.2 Parhyale hawaiensis
CTGCGACGAGACCTTTTAACAAGCATCTCCCATCCAGCAGGCTTCCAGAACGGGACCGCTGCCTGCTCGCAACCGCTCGCAGTGGGGCCGATGCCTGGGACCTTGTCGCTTGGATGCTGGTTTGGTTGCGACATGTACCGGCCGAGATTCTGAAGAGATGGAGATGAAACCGTCAGTGTAACAATTTCCAAGCGCTACCGGGTCTCTGCTGGCATGACTGAGAAATGTTACGTATTTCGGATTTTCTCTGATTTTGCTGCTGAATTTCAAATACGCTACCGGATTTGCGTTTGTGCTTTTGAGAACGCTTGCGATTTTTCCGGATTATCTCTTACTCTCCGCTTGAAATGCAAATACGCCCTACAATATGGAGCATGTGTGTTTACGATTTACGTGGCAGATAGCGTCTGAAAATCTGTCCAGGTTACCGGTAGGAATAAAGCGAAGGTTTGCTACCGGAGAAGCAAGTGTCGCTGACGACTAGCAAAGTTATCCTCATCATGGCAGAAATATCAGTGGCATAATTATTATTAATAATAACAGCTTTGTTTATTAGTGCATCCCTCCGTCTCTCATGTCCAATGAGGGCACAGCGGCCCCCGCGTTGGTGTCAACAAAGAAAAAATTTGTAAGTGAGGGCACCAACAGAGGCGACATCGACTGATCGACTGGTCCTTTTCCATTGAAGTAAAATGATCGCATTGACTTCATTTGTCGAGAAATTCCGTTATGAGAGTTGGTTTTGCTTGAGTTTGAGGCTGTCTTCAGGATAGTCGTTTTGGATTTGACGTTTCAAACTTTATGCAAAGCCACGAAGCCAATGCTCATGACTGCAGTTCGGACTAAGTTAAACCAATGAGATTACCAATTTTGATGGCATGGTGCGTGACCGCTGCAGAACTTTGCAGGTAGCTTGAGGAATACATATTTTAAACGTCAGTTTCTGAAAAAGACGTATAGTGAGGACCTGCATCATGGATACTGCGAACTGGGAATTCCAAGAGCATGCCCTCGGCCTTCCCAGGTTAAACGGCGGCTGCGCGGGAAAGTCGATTGAGTGAGTTGCCTCAACTCTGCGCTTGCTTGCGTTGCTGTGAGGGCAGTGTACAGTGCACAGAACGTTAAGCTCTCCGATTTCCAAGATATTCCAAAGTTGAGAAGATAACTGAAACTTTATTGGTGACACTCAAGGAGTAATATTAACGGTAAATATTACTTTCTACATAGGTTGTACTTGCTAAGAAAATCATGACTAGTCTGCAAACATTTCAATAGGTACCTTTTTTTTGTGGATACATAGTCGTGTTTACGAGAGCTCAGCGAAACTGCTGAAGAATTACTGAGAGAACTCGTTCAATTGACTACCTTGTGAATTTTGGGTTAGGTCTTAACAGAGAACATCAACATCAGAATGTACCAAATCATAAGCCTTCGCTTTGCTATGCGCAAGCCGTTATCAAGAGTTATACAGTAAAAATAAAACGCGAATACTTCAAGAATAAAACTCTCCAAGTGAGAATGTCAAGGCAACTGTACTGAGTGTGCCGGCGATGTCTGCTCGGGTCTCAGCCACGTCTATGTCTAGTGGCTTCGGGCTCAATGTCTGCCATTCTCTTATCGTGTGCTACGCTGAGGGCTGTAAGTTTCGAGAGAGCTCGCGTGCATATTTAGAAGAGACCAGAAAACTGACGTGTGGTTTTATAACAGTTACGAATTTTACCAGTGCGGGCGGCTGTCAAAAATAACTTTAAGAAACTACGTTGACGCGTCTTCATATCGTCTTCTTTTCTCGAATTTATGTATTATGAGACATACCTATATTTTGTGCTAATCTACTGTGAGACATACATATATTTTGTGCTGTAATTAAGCTGTGAGTGTAACACTTCTATTATAATAATAATAGCAACTAGAGCACTCTGAGATCGCATACCTCTCCCAAGCAAGGCAACGGTAATGAAACATTCAAATTGGTTTGAAACTATCATTTCCCTAGCATTAGTACCAAAAGCTAATCATTTGTGCCCTTAGACAGTAATAACAGCTTCTGTAACTTTCTTTAAGATCTATTCGTGACTTTTCACGTTATGCTACTACAAACATTATGACAAATAATCAAATATTAGTCAAACTAGCACACATAAGCAGACAGACTGATCATTACCAAACTCTGATCATTTATGTCTTGTATAACATTACTAACAGCTCTTCTAAATTTCACAAAGATCCGTTCATAAATTTGTTGACTATTATGCTAAAAAGAATAAAGTCAACCACAGAGCCAAACAAATTGATTATCACAGCAATTTGGTCTACTCTTCGTAATTTTCCCTTCAATGCATGTAAATTTCATAAAAATCCGTCGATAACTTTTTGAGTTAGGGTACTAAGAAAAAGTGGCAGACGAACAAACGGTTGAACTGATCATACCAAAAGTTAATCATCTGTTACTCTTCACATGCCTAACAATCCCCGTGAATTTCGTATAAAGATCCATCCATCCATCACTTTTTGAGTTATTTTAGTGACAGGCAAACGGACAAGCAAACACGATAAAAATATAATCTCCTTGGCGAAGGTAATAAGGATGGATGCATTCTACCCAACCCGAAAGTTGAGTTTCGATTTCAATATCACTAGACCTGAGAACGGCCTATACTCCTTACGTAAAACATTGCCATCTTCCTCTCCATGTTGTCAAATTTTAACGCAGAATTTCAGAATCGATATTTATTATACTGGCTCTTTGTAAAATTCCTGAATGCCGGTGAAACAAGTCGAATTAGTGTGAAATGCAGTGCCCGTTTGCATTTTTTATGTAACCCGAAAACTGCTTGTTCCCAATTGTAGCCCGCTGTGGCGTAAGCAAATTCGTCGCTGTATTTATTGAGAACAGCGTATGGGTCTATGTTTTCGCATTTTATTCTGTCCGGGTGATGGGGCCTGCCACAGTAGGGCTGTATGTGTCCGACGAACTATAATTTTTTCGCCACTGCTAATTTAAAGCTCCAATTTCGAGCTTTCATAATCCCGTGCTGGATATTCTGCGCCACATGTTGCCATGAAATTATGGCAAAATTAAAGTAATGGCTACAACGAAACGTCCTTGACATTCGCTTTTTTTTTTTCTTCTTTGTATTTTGTTTTCAGGAATATACCGCTCTTTTCTTCAATTAATTTCTACTTAGTTCTCGCATCATGAGCTCATGGGAAAGAAAAAAGTCGCATTGGGAAGGAAACACAATCTTGTATCTATGCCACCCCTTAGAAGTACTTCAACCCTCTTCCACGGCTAGATAAAAAAAAATCAAATCTAAAGGGCGTCATTGCCGTTCACTAGATGAATTTTCTTCCACCAACTGCTCCAGATCAGGACGAAGAAACCAAACAAATAACTAAACAACAAACTTTAAATTACTAGTGAGACACTAGTCCCCCCCCCCCTCCGTCAGACAACAACAGCGAAGATACTGCATGAAAACTAATACTTGTTCCTTCATGGCCATGGTTGTGATTTCGGGGATAGTTCCCTACATCAGAAAAACATTAAAAAATAAACATTTATCCCATGTCTATGGTGATAGATTGACGGGCATCGGATGATATCACATAAGTGCCATAACATTTTTGATTAGCAAAGGCTGACGAACTTCCATCGTCTAATTTCTTCCATGTCTTTCGTCCCTGAAAATAAGCCCGTTCACCCGTTACTTGTGTACCATCTCATCTAAAATCGGAAGAAAATAGCGGAGTCATGATTTCCCCGTCGCGGAGCAGTACAATCACTTCTCCCGCGTTGACATAACATACCATGGAAGTAAATTTCAACCTTAAAATCGGCTAACAGTTAGTTGGTCATTCAGTAATAATACCCGTTTGCTCCAGCCGTGTCCAGGACACAGTCTCTTGGTACGGCTGCAAAGAGAGCTACCGTACTTCTGGCACTCATTGAAAATTTCTATGACAGCGCATGGCAGCGTGACAGGCGACTATAATTGGCGTATAAACTGATAAAGAGCTGATAGCACATTGGTCTTTCCTGCAGTGTTTAATAAGTACACATAATATCCACTATATAAGAACACACACTTTGTTTCTTCCTACCTAGCATGCTTGCATGAGGGTAGTTGGTCTCTCAGCCCAATCTGAAGGATTGGATAGAAGAAAATTCAGCTGCTGAACACCAAGGTAATATGAGAGAGGAGGAAATTCGAGCATCGTGTTAACATGCAGCAAATAAGTTTCTTGCATGTGCTCGGCCTATTTATCTAAAGTGCTTCTTGACGTCCAACTCTTGAGCTGGGTAGATGAAAGGCATCTCCTGTTAAATTGTCTGTTGCTGCCGATGTTTTAAATGCTGTTTAGTAAAAGCACCTACTTTTCTTATCGTAGTACTAAATACGTAACTTAATTCGACTTCGTTTACACTTTTTTCAGTCCATTCTTCTCGGTCTTCTTTCTTCAATTAAAATATCGTCACTAAAGATGACTCTAGAATATGGAGTCAGCTCTAGAATTGAACTTCAGATTTTCAAGAGTTTGCCTGGCTGAATATACCAATCCTGAAGCTAGGCGACCATTGGGTTTAAATTTCTGCCATTTCCTGAAGTTCATTTTTTATCTACAATAGGAATGAGACCGAATGGCATTAGTTGCCGTCATTTCAACAGCTGGGCAACCTGGTAGATGCATACCCATATTTTAAATTGAGAATTATCAATTGGATCATACATACACTATAATTAAAATATGTGTTCAATAACCAGTAGCTTTTTCAACAATTTTTAACATTTCCGTTTATCATAAATCATTCTGGAGCAGAAGCATGCAGTGCAAATCTAAAGTTAGCTAAAACGTAACGCTATGTCCAAATGGAGTCAACCCAAGCCTAGCATCGCTATGTCCAAAAGCAGCCAGCCTAGCCAAGCATTCACGCCAAGAATCCTACAAAATACTAATGCTGATCAGGATATCGCATAAGATAATTTACGCATAGAGGTTACGTTCTTGATCGTGAGTAGCATAAAGGTAGGCCGGTGGCTCCAAGAAGTTATTCTGTAACTGCAGTTTAGTTATTGTAGCAACATAAGCAGACACGTACGTAGGAAGTCTCAACAGTCTGAATGTTAAAGCATATAGCCAGCGAAGCAGATATAATTGGCTGGGGGCAGGCCGACCCTGCAAGCAGGAAATTGGTAGCTTTAATTTACGTGTTCGACGTACCAAAATGTGATTTAGGATAGGACGTGCCATAGGTTACATTCCTCTAGATGATCCCCTTGAAATCACATATACGTACATTAGGGTGGAGCGAAAAAGGGGGGTTTTGCAACTTTTTATGAAATGTGACTTCCAATAGAGATATTATGTTTGCCAAAGTGGCTCAAAACAATCATGTTAAAATTACAGAAGTGTAGATGAATCTTTTGAGGTGCCCCACGAATATTAAATTTTGTAAAATTTCTAAAATGCAATTACCTATATATCATTATTACAAACTGTGAAGCTACATCCAATACCAAAATTATTGTAATAATTCATAATACTAATAACATACTCTATTCAAGCTTCTTCAGGTGGTATCATGCTAATAACATTTATATGTTATTTTTTTTTAGCAAATTTCATAGATTTTTAATTGCTGTTATGGAGCTTATAGTACGTTCTTTAGTTTAGTGTAGTTGCTTATCATTGTGCAACCAACTTTAAAAAATCTATAAATGAATGTTTTGACCATCCAGCACTTTATTTAATTCCAAAATATTACTAAAAATGTATAAAATTCAGAATTTTCAACAGTCTTGGGGCACCTCAAGGTGCTAGATTTTTGGAAAACCCTTTTAACATAATCAATCCTATACAACATGGCAAAAAAATCACACCAATGGAAAAAATATTTCGAAAGTTTTTTTTTTTCACTCCACCCTAACGTACATCTTACGGATGATCGATGGAAATTCAATAAAATATTTTCTAATCAATATAGGAACCTGAAACACGTATGAGATACTCTATTAGCGAGCAACCCAAATTCGCTAATATCGCTTATCGGTCGGCGACAATCATTAATATTTAGGAGACCAAAAATCACCTCAAAGGATCACAGCTGATATTTTCTCCAACCGATGGCTTATGTTGATAAATTTATATTTTTGTTTATATAATATGCACCCTTTGCTTAACCATCAACAGTTGGCTGTTCATTTGAGATCCCTGCATGCCGTTATTAAAAAATAGTTTTTGATGTTCCATTAAGACCTTTAAGACCTATTTACAAGAAGTGGACAGTTAAGTTTGGTGCAGTGCCATGTAATGAAATCCAACCCAACTGTTTCAATCTGTTTCATTCTGTTTCATATTTTATAAGTTTTATGATGATAATAATAACTTTCTGAAAGAGAAAGTGAGCGACAGAGTCACAGAATGTAATAATGTGGTGTGTATTGTCGATGGAGATACTATCTACTCGTGGTATAACAAACAATTATTTATTGTATGGTTTAAGTATTTTGTAGTTACAAGTCTCTGAACGAAACAGTGTGCAGCAGAAATTATTAATTGTAGGAGATACTGTAAGTAACATTTCTGGTAAAAAATACTTCTTTGGGGATATATTAAAATTTAAATTTTTAGAATGAACATTTACTGCTGCAAAAATTGATATTTATCTCTTTTGGCCGAGGGTCAAAGACGGCAACTGCGAATGAGACGGCTGGTTGTTCCAATCTTAGCTCATCCATGGCAGATTTTTGCTGGAACAAGGAGGCTCTTGAAGAAAACATCATGTCAAAGTGTTGTGAGAAAATTAGAGCCTATTATTTTTTATTAATAAATATTTAAAATGATACCTAGAGAAACTACCTTACTTAGATTCTTGTAACGAGGTCCAGATGATGTTATTCGCACAAAGATACATCGCTCCTTTGCTCCTTTCTGATGTGCCTCAGCTTGTGACCAACGGTAGAGCCAGCAGTGAGGTGTCTTCAGTGCCCGTTACAGTTGGCAATTGCTCTACCACGCAAGTATTATATGGCCCCATATCCCCTTCCTTCGATGGATCCACTACTGCTGTGAATAACATCAAGCTATTTTATGTTTTTCGATGTACTCTGCATTCAGCAATAGGAACAGTATTTTGTCCAGGACAGTATTATTTCCATCGACAAACAGAGTATCACTTCTGTATCACGTGATGAGAAATTTCATAGCACCTGTCAGCTGTATTTCTTTACTTAGTTCTCCAAAGTAGTATTATCTTGGTCTCACACCGAGATATTTTCAAATTTTGGTTCTTCCAATTGGCTGCCAAAAACCAGTTGCATAAGTTGTAAACTCAGCAGGTGCCAAATTTTTCTATATCACTGCAGCTCGTAACTTGTTTCATGAAAAGTCATGCTATTTTTACCAGCCACAGGAAGATATTTGTCATATCTCGTTGAATGGTGTGTACATCTTCCACTGATAGCTCAGCAGTTCGTATTTGTGCATCATCAGCAAAGAAAGGATGCATAGTTGCATCAGTGCCCAGGCCACTGAATATGCTAAAACAAATAGTAAAGGTCCAAGCACATTGCCGTGAGGTTCTCCCAGAGGATTGGCTGCCAAGAAGATAACTTGTTATTGATAATTATATGTTTGTTGATGTCTGGCATAAATGTTTCAAGCCACAAAAGACATTTCCTGGGGATACTCATGCAAGAATCTATCAGTTTCATATTCTGTAGTATACATAGTCAGTTGCCTAGTCAATAGCTTGTAAAAACGTGATTGAGTAATTAATATTTACCCACTAAATTAGTGTATTAATAAATGTCTTTAGCTTTAATAATGGTTCAACTAATGTCCACTCACTAAGCAAACGTAAAAAAGTCAGTTAATATCAATGCACTAAGGAAATGCAAAACGGTTCATTTATGTTTCAGACTAAATAAATACAATAGGGTCATTTAATGATAACTTGATAAGTAAACCCAAAGACGGTTTTAATATTTACTTCCCAAATATAAGTAAAACGACGAATGATTTCCTGTAGGCTACAAAAGCCATACAATTGGCGCCTACAGGAAGTGGGACTCATATCTGTCGAACAAAAAAATGACTCAGGGGGCAACTAGATGAAATACTTAAGTAGGCTACTTGAACAGCTTTAGCGACGAGCTTACCCCGGGACTTTTTGACAGAGACGTTAATGATCGCCTGCGAAACAACGGCCACAAACTCAAGCATCAAGATCGAAGAACTACTCTCAGCCAGCCATTTTTCCGTACTTCATCGTGTATATTTGGAATAGATCCCCCTCCCCCAAGTTATCGGTGCAGAGTCTGTCAATGCGTTTAGAAATCGTCTTTACAAAACAATGTAAGCAACATCCTCCACAGGTACGGGTTCCTCCTCCAGAAGTCCCAAACTCCTAATGGCCGAAGATGCTAAGCCACTGTAGTCCATTATCTCTCATGCCCCAAATAACATAACGTTTTCGAGCTCTACGAATCTGCAACAATTAATTATTGTGCTTACACGATGAACTCTTTGCCTGAATTTATTCCGTTCATCTTTTTCTTTTCTTCCTCAGATATCTCTATGTCGTAATGGCAATAGCGCATATTGGGCTGGAGCGTAAGTGCCGGCTGGTCTCTGGGAATGGGCCTGGTGGTCCGTCTACTGCCAGCTATCTAATCCATTGTGATGGTGCTGCCACGTGACTATCGCTTTGAAAGCTGATAAAGTAATCAGCTTCTGGAGCCGGTAATAAGATTAATAAAGAGAATACATTTAGCTGTTGTTATTGGATTATCATTTCATTGATTTCAAATATTGCGGATCCTACAATTCCTGCTGATCTGTACAAAACAGAGAAATGCGTTCAGAAAATTTTAAGCTTCTAAAGTTTTGGATTAGAATCTGGTTTCAGACTTCAGCTTCAGTAAGAATTTTTTCGTTAAATTGGCGATAAATTTAATAACTTTTATGATTATCCGCTATAAAATGATACACAGTTATTGATTACTTGCTCCGACCCACTTGCTTGCTTGCTCCAATGCTGGTCCTTCCCTCCGTCAGGATTTAGATAGGAGAAAATTCATCTACTGAAAACCAAGTTTATATACCATAAAATTTCAGTCCTTGGAGTACCTCTGACATATATAGCTTCTGGAATATACGGTCAGAAGTGGAAATACTACATTTTCTGAAATTCGCTTCGCTTTGAAAACTAGCTCTGTACCTTTTGATATGACGATAACGATTCTTCTTCAGAATCTGAGAGTGGTAGAATAAAGGCGATACCTTTGGCAGAGTTTTCGATGCTGTCGGGCATAAGCTGTGTCGCATATTTTATAGCTGAATTTCTTCGTAGCTGGTCGAGAGGCTCAGTTTAGATTGGAGTTTTCGTTCCTGTCGTATAGAATCCATTTCACTTATAATTTCTTTAGCTGAAAGTTTTGTAGCAGTTGAAATTTCACGCTGAGCAGACGCCCTCTAATGGTGACTTTACATTGCAGCCAAATTTCGACGCTTGAGGTTCAACTTATAGGTTGGTATCCAGATTACGGTAAGCCTTGAGCATTTCCTGTAAATTCTTTTGACTGAACTATACTTTCTTAGTGCTGCTCAACGTTTGACTAATTCCAAGCTGATGTTATCGCCATATCTTACAGGGGGATAGCTCGCGCAAAACTCATGGCTGTACAACTAGCGTTTCATTAATGGGAGATCAGGCCTGCAGGGATGAGACCCATTTTACAGCAAAACCTATACTGGGAATCGGAACAAGCTGTCATTTTTGACGGCTTGACCCTCTAGTTTTTAACAATATCTAACAGTTATTGTACACTAAACGCATGTCTAGTGTTCTTTTATATAAATTTGTGTAGTTATCTTCCGCAGGAGTTTCTCACTAACAGTATACGTGTTCCCCTAGGTCAGCAAGTCCTTGGTTTTAGGTATTTTTTACCAAATATTACCCTGACATTAGAAAATCCCTGCTTTAAGATTCTCTTTTCGAATACTCCCCAAGATTAGCGGAGTGTTGCCAGCAGCACGGTCATCCCCATACAAATACAAAGCTACCTTGGAATGTCGCGGCAGCCAGGTCCCTGCAGGCAGAAACAATGGAGAGGTGGGAGTAATAGCAAGAGGTCTGTATTTGGACAGTATTTTGTAGGAGTGAGTGAAGCTACTCTGGACGCGCTACAACATTTTGTACGATTGTATCAGGAGCTACACGGTCTGTTCCTGTCAGGCGACATGGGAGGAACATTTACGGCTGGGAGCTTCTAGCTTCCGAAGTGATAAGGCGAGCAGGAGATGTCTGATCCGAGCCTCTCCTGGGGCTTCTGTGGCTGCTTTCTGGCTGTTGTTGGTGGTCGAGTGGCTGGCTGGTCTTAGCTGCGACGCTTAGGAACTTAGCTCCTTAATTTATATCTTGTGATGTTCTAGTCGCAATTGATGAATATTAGGTCGAGCAAACCAGCCAAGAGCAGTCATACCAGAAGCAGGAATGTATTAGTTCTGAATAGAAAATTTAAAAACTTAAAACTCTCTGTCGCTCATACTGGCCACTCTACGTAGGCAAAAAAATGAGATGCAAGATTGAGAACTTAGCGTATTACTTCTCTGTGGGAGTGTAAATATCTGGTATACCTACAATAGGGAAAATGCCTATACTGCACCAATACTCTACTGCAGAAGCTCCTCCACTACTGCAGAAACTTTACCACTGCAGGAGCTCTTCCATCTCTGTAAACATTTCTCCTCCACTGAAGAAGCTATTCCACCACTGCAGCAGGTCCTCCACCGCCGCAGAAGCACCTAAACAACTGCAGGAGCCCCTCCGCCACTGCAGAAGCTCTTCCATCACTGCAAACGTTTCTTCTCCACTGAAGAAACTATTCCACCACTGCAACAGGTCCTCCACCTCTGCAGGAGCTCCTCCACCACTGCAGAAGCTCCTCCACCACTGCAGAATCTCCTCCACCTCTGCAGCAGGTCCTCCACCTCTGCAGGAGCTCCTCCACCACAGCAGAAGCTCCTCCACCTCTGCAGAAGCTCCTCCACCTCTGCACGAGCTCCTCCACCACTCCAGAAGCCCCTCCACCACTGTAGAAGCCCCTCCACCACTGCAGAAGCTCCTCCATTACTACAGCAGGTCCTCCCCCTCTGCAGGAGCTCCTCCACCACTGCAGAAGCTCCTCCACCACTGCAGGAGCTCCTCCACCACTGCAGAAACTCCTCCACCACTGCAGAACCTCCTCCACCACTGCAGGAGCTCCTCCACCACTGCAGAAGCTCCTCCACCACTGCAAAAGCTCCTTCACCACTGCAGAAGCTCCTCCACCACTGCAGAAGCTCCTCCACCGCTGCAGAAGCTCCTCCACTGCTGCAGAAGCTCCTCCACCACTGCAGAAGCTCCTCCACCACTGCAAAAGCTCCTCCACCACTGCAAAAGCTCCTCCACCACTGCATAAGCTCCTCCACCACTGCATAAGCTCCTCCACCACTGCAGAAGCTCCTCCACCGCTGCAGAAGCTCCTCCACCACTGCAGAAGCTCCTCCACCGCTGCAGAAGCTCCTCCACCACTGCAGAA
>LQNS02277717.1:12019596-12053992 GCA_001587735.2 Parhyale hawaiensis
AAAATAGGGCAGCCATCTGCTCAATTGCGAGTAATTGTAAACAAACATGCCTCCCAATTACGCCGACGCTCTCCGCAATTATTATTATCATCCTCTGGACTCTAACCAAACCTGGCAAAATTTTTCCTCATTTTACTGGAGCTAAAAAGCAAGCTCGAGCAAATATTTGAATTCCAGAGTTTCTGCGGTGGTGCGGCGGTGGTGAGCGGAAAAGCCAGGGAGCTCCAGGAAATGTGAACTAATACGTATGCTGGTGATGTGGAAAATCCACGTAATTTTGCTTCTATGTTCCATTAGTTATTTACCTTCCAACAGACGCTATTCACCTGACAGTGTTGAAGTTATTTGCCTTCTAGTTCCGTTAGACCAATTTTTTTGGCATTCATTGATGATATTTAATTTCATGTTGCATTACACCTGCTTCTCCTGGCCTATGCTGAAGTTATTTACCTTCACGTCCCATTATACCTATCTTAGCATTTGTTGATAAATATTTACTTTCACATTCCATTAGATCTATTTTGCCTGCTCTATGCTGATGCTATTCACATTCATCGCCGAGAAAAGTGTTGTCTCCATACCAGTAATCCTCCCTTTGCAAAGATAGTAAGCATTACTTACCGCGGTGGATTCATACAACACGAACACTGCAGTTTACGTGCCGCACCAACACGTTAAGGCAGTTATTACCTCCGCCAAGGAGGTTATGTTTTCGTTGTGTTTTTCTGTCTCTCTGTTTGTTTGTCTGTCTTTCACCAAGATAACTCAAAAAGTTATGAACCGATTTCGATGAAATTTACAGGGATTGTTAGGTATGTTAGGAGGAACAGATGATTAACTNATGTCCATCCGTTTGTTTGTTTGTCTGCCTCATTTTTCTCGATGCCATAACTGAAGAAGTTATGGATGGATTTTAATGAAATTAACATGAGTTGTTGGGTATATAACAAAAAGTATATGACCAAATTTTGGTAATGATCCGATTGTTCGTTCGTTTGCACTGTTTTTAATTTTATGCTTGTTAGCACAATAACTCAAAAAATAATTAATGGATCTTTATAAAATTTATAGGGGTTGTTAGTAATATTAAAAGGCATAAATGATCAAACTTTGGTGCATATTGGTTTGTTCGTTTGTACGTTTGATTTATGTTTGTCATAACGTTTATTAACATTAAAACTCAAAAAGTCATGAACGGATCTTCAAGAAAATTGAAAAGCTGTTATTAATATAAAAAGACACAAATGATTAGATTTTGAAGTTTATACATAAAAAATTATGGTTTCAGAACCAATTTGAATTTTTGCTACCGTTGCCTCACTTGGCGGAGGTATGCGCTCCCAGAGTGCTCTAGTTTGCGACTGCTGTGCGTGGAAGGCGGGCTGATTTTGGCACAAGACGCTTCTCAGTGACGTTCCATCACACCTGCCTTGCCTGCACTTTATTGAAGTTCTTTATATTCACGTTACATTAAATTTGCTATTTATGAGCCACTGGTCTTTCTTGAATCCATTTATTCGCACCCGTTATTTTTATGATGAAGTGACAACTGTGAAGTGAAGTGACGACGGCTCAGCATCGCACCAAGGGAGACCCGGGTTCAATTTCCGGATGGTACGCTATGTATTTACACTGAGTGGAGCACTCCAGCACCGAGAAGCCAGGCGAAGTACGGTGAGGGATTCCAAACTGACTCTCATCACTGATTGCTTCTCCTGCTCTTCACACTACCAGTTCTTCAAATTATAGAATTAACGCTAAAGAAAACCTAGATAGTTGTCTCCACTGCATGCGAGGTAATAAATGATGTCTATTATTATTCAAGTCCGCCTAGCTACGTGCGTTCATATTGCACTAGACTATTACCTCAGATTTCAGTTTAAGCAATTATTATTATTAAAAAAAGTGTTCTATCTCAGGACCTCAGTCATGCAGTGGTGTTATATACTCCTTCGTGTCCATTAGAAGTGCTTTCCATACATGGCAGTGAATTTTCATGTTTACTTATTACTATTGCAATAAACTTAAAAAATAAAGATGCCTCGACCGTGAATTTCAATAAGGAAGTCACATATACTGATTCGTGAAGTAGATAAATCTTCTCTGGGGCCCATCCTGCAGCGATGACAAATTGCTTGAGCTAGAACGTCAAAGCCGAAAGGCTCCTATGACAATGCGCCCCCCGGCCGTAGGGTCAGGAATTCCCACTATGGCGTTAGTAACAAAAACCTGTCACTGCATCGCCGAGCGCCAGAACTTTCCCCAAGTTTCAGAATAGAACAATCGACTTAGTGTCAACTAGCGAGGCAGCACCCTAACCACAGTGCTACTGGCTTGTGGCTACTGACTGTTATACGTTGTTGCTTTCAATGTGCTTATAGAATTCATTTTGATCAATGGAATTTTGCAGTTTTGGTTTTCGTTAATCCCGTTTCTCATACATAATTGTATATGTTATTGCTTCCTATTGAACTTCATGAAAATAAAGTTCAACAACCATATCACAAGACGAAGAACGAACATAGTGTTTATGGCTGTACTTTGTGCATTCGTTTGGATTATGTCTTGGCGTAATGTGCGTGACGAAGCAAATTAGACTATTACAGCGATGATATTTAATGAGTTGTCATTGAGTTATGCGAATACATTCTTTTTGCTTAAGGAGTATTTACCTCGCAGTATGCTGTATACTTTACATTACGCTTCAGCTGTCGCTAAAATCGTTGCCTAGCAAATTAGTTCCCTGATAAAGTGAATGTTGAATAGGAAATTCGGTTTCACAAGGAAGTAATAACTGTAATATCCGAAAACTGAATATTTCACTTTTTTATTCGATCGTAGGGAATATTTTGTTGTCTTTGGGATATAACTTTAGACGAAAAATAGCCCACATATATATATATAATATCCATTGCTTAGATTTTCTCATTTGTGGTGGACTCGTAGGTAAAATGTTTAATTTTGAGACAAAAACAGCCCCTCTCATTCCTAAAACATACCGATTATTTCATACGAAATCTTCCCGAAAGTCAACAATATTTGGAAAAAAATATCCCCCTTCCCTTCTCCATCCTCAACACATACCCCTCTCCAGCCCTGCTCTCCCTTCTGCTCTACAATGCGAACATGCAAAGTCTGTAAATTAATTGCCAACGCGAGTTGCATAGTCTGCAAGAAAGCAACCTAATCTCAGTTTGCCTAACGAACGTCTCTTCCTTTAATTGGACGACGTCTCGAGGAAAGAATGGTCACGTGGGAGGTTCCCTATTAAAAATTCTGCTATTGTGCTCTTATTAGTCGTCGGAGAAGAAATTTACCTTACAAGGATACGCTAGACGGAGGGCCATGTTAGGGGTGGTTGCCCTCATGACTACCTACATACCACACATCTGCAGAAGGCTGTTGGTAAAACTTCCATGGCTTGCAGTGAATTTGCAGGTATGCGAAATACAGTACAAAGTTACATCCGTGAAAACTATCCCTGCAATTTCAAGGGTTTTTGTAAGCTGTACCTGTTGTCGTTAATAACAAGAATTAAAAGATGGACGCGTTTAATATGACGGCAAAATTAAGCCTTCGATGCTTGACTTGTCCCAAACTTCGGGCAGGTGCGACGCCTTCGACCCGTTGACTCGATTATTAGATGCTGACCTTTCATCGATTATCTGCTACGCTTCGAAGACTCAGCCTCTCTTCGTAAGACAGAGGCTTCAGTCACCTTAACGTAATCTATCATGCACCTGTAATACGATTCAGGGAAACGAAGGCAGAGTTCCTTTTTGCTCTCCAGACTAGCCCAGTCGAGTTCAACATTGATGACCAAATCAAACCCGTCTATATATCATGTGGCCTAAATGAAGCTTCGCCTCCAGGTAGGTCATTCCCGCCTTGGCTCATCGGTGAAAGAGAACGGAAACTGAATCAAAGCAGCGCGATGATGACGTCACAGAGACCTCAAAGAAGACCTGAGGTGCGGTTATGTCGGGGCGAAACTATACTATCACACGCTCAACTAATGAGCGGCTGTTCAGTTCGCACGTTGTTCATGCCGTTGTATCTATGATAACGACCCTCAATGAACCTCGAGACGACATGCATGAAGCCGAAAGTCCGTTCATAAGTTGAGAGTACAATTGTATCGTGTGGCCCCGGCTTAAAAGTCATGCGTATGTGTCTTCAGACGAACTATTCTATTTTCTGTGCTTGTATAGTCGCTTTTCACTCCTGCTCCTTTCAACTTGCTGTCTTGGATACCACATGAAGATACTCAGCGACGGCGATAATTCTGTGATTACTGTCCAGCTCGTACAGCTAAAATGCTTCATTTTTCACGAAATGATTTCTCTTCGTATTGAAAAGTAGCCTACTTATTGTGCCCAAAACTGTATTGTGGACTGCACCCTGATTAAGTCAGGGCAGAAAACAATTACTTCAACGAAGCTCTGCTTCCTTCATTTTTCTTCCCTGTTTATTCTCAGGAATATATTGCTCATTTCCTTCGTTAATTTTATACACAATTTGAGCATTACGAGCTTAGAGAAGACTAGAACGCCTCGTGGCGTAAGACCATCACCCGTGGTGGGCAAATTCAACACCGTCATTGTATCTCAACGTGCTAATAACGTACTGGCACGTCCTTAGCACCTTGTACTGGGCGGTTCCCACGTACGTTGTGACAGAACGTGCTGGATACGTCCCCAGCACGTTATGATGCGACTTGCTAAGGACGTGCCCAGCACGTTGTGATAAGACATGCTAAGAACGCTATCTGGAGCTAAACTGACGATGTCATGTAGCTATGGAAGTTGCCACAACGCGCTAACAACGTTATCTGGAGTCCACATATCAACGTGCATAGCACGCTGATCCGTTGACAAATATGACCTTATATCTACGTAAAATCAACGTCAAATCATTAGCTAGGTTCTTTGCTATGAGCTTCGACATTTTTTGCTTACTTTTATCCGGATAAAACAATTTTTTGAATCATTTTCATGCTTTACTTCTTTCATTACCCCAAATATCATAGTACATCGAGCCCCAAAAGTCTTATTAACTTTCTTTCGGTGTTCACTTTACATCGCAACATGCGCCTGTCTATGCAAACTGAACAGCTGTGCTCGCACTCTCAAGGAACTATCTTCAGTTATTATTATATACACCCCTGTGTGGGGTTGACAATCCCGGTTAAGAATTACTGGTTCGGAAAGACAATTCCGCATCATTCACAAGATCCGAAAAAATTTTAGTTAGCCACTGCTACATACAGTTTGTGTAAGTTTGAAAACAGTGTCTGCAGACGGGTTTTCAATGTCTCTCTTGAAATTTCGAGCAACTAATTTCAACTCAAAACTCCTTCAGAAAATGTCATTTTATATGTATGAATGCCTTATAATCAATATTGTATCAAAAATACAGTAAATTAATCCTGATAAAATATCCACTCGAGTTTATTAAAAAAGCATGGCTATCACATCAGGTTAGAAGGCTGCAGATGGAGTAGAATAACAGCCTAAAATCGACTTCTGGGGTGTGTTGTAATTAATTGCCATTTCTGGGTCACCGGTGCTGCACCGGTGACCCAGCCGCTCACCAATTGCGTCGCAATGACAATCCGAAAAGCGGCAACGACAATTGCGACACGGATTATGGTAACACTGGTAGAGGCTCAGTAACATCCAATTCAAATGGAGGAAACACGAAAATTATGCAAATGAGCAACGAAGTTACTCCGTACTCCAGATAAGTAAATTAGAAAAGATACGTCAAGCTCTCCCATTATTAATTATAGTTAAGCTTACAACGCTCATTGATAGATGGCATTTTCATGACTACTTTTCGGGTTACGAACTTACGGTAATCTTTTGTCAGGTTGCGGTAGCCCTTGTATTTCGTGATTACAACACGTTTGAGACGTGTTGCAAGCAACCTAATTGACATTACCGTAACAAAGAGACGTCACCTTTACCCGTGCCTCATTCGCCGCTACAGCCTCCTGGGTTGTGACTGCGGCACAATATGTGTCAGCGGTAGTCTACTCTAGTGCACCAAATGAGTTACAGTATACGTTCTACTGCAATGGAAATGCGATATTCTTATTACAAAGCAAAGGTTAAATATTCTCGATATCATTAAAAACTACATTACAGTTATTTCATAAAGATCGAGTCTTGGCCGCCAAGACGTAAACAAATGACGTCATAACCTAGATTCTCCCGAGTACGACCCAGTAATTTCTGCGGCAGAGAGCTATGCCTCGCGTGTGTTGCCTGTGTTACCGTAGCTCGGATCCCAATTGTCGTTAAAGTTATTTGAATT
Source organism: Parhyale hawaiensis (assembly GCA_001587735.2). Taxonomy (NCBI): domain Eukaryota; kingdom Metazoa; phylum Arthropoda; class Malacostraca; order Amphipoda; family Hyalidae; genus Parhyale; species Parhyale hawaiensis. The sequence continues at coordinate 12,025,915 of LQNS02277717.1, forward strand.
GTGACACGACGCAATTTTTGTACGGTGAGATCACTGGTGTAGCACCAGTAAACCTGAAATAGCTATTACAACACGCCTCCAGCTTACGGTAGTGTCAATTAGGTTGTGTTTGCAACACGCCTCGATAATTGCTGTAAGATGTAATTCTGTTCCATCTGCAGCTTTCTTACCTGTTGTCATACCCTTGCTTCTGCAGTGAACTTTAACGCACGCTATATCAAGACTCTTTAATTTACAAAATAATATTGAAAATTAGGCGTTCATACACTTCAAAACATATTGCTTTGTAAGAGCTGTGAGCTGAAATTGAAGTGTGCGACTCTCTGACAAACAAGTGGCGCAAAATTTGAAATAGACATTGAAAACTCGACAGCAGACACTAACTTCTAACTCATAAACTGTAATTATGGCGATTTTTTTTAACCTTGCGAATGACGCAGAATCATCTATCCAAACCAATATATTTAACCGGGATCGCCTGACAAGGTCTACCGCCGTAAAAAGATTATACATGTAGTGTGAATCGGGCGCGTTACAGAAACTCCTGTTTTATTCAGTACACAAACCACTTTTGCGATCGATGAAAGTCTTTCTCTTTAACCCCAGCAAGAAGTTTCTTTTCCAGGGACGAAAGGGAACGGCGTTGCGCAGCTCGTGACCCAGCCCTTAGAATACAAATTCTTCGACCACCAGCTTCGTAAGTCGTCGGTATAATAATTTTAATTAGCTGAAGCTTTATAGGAAGCCGTGATGGCTTCTGACTCTAAAATACGGCGGTCGGTGGGAGTGCCTCAGTTCATCATCGATGTGCATGACCTCAAAAAATCAAAGAGGGCAGCAGAGATGCTGCCGGCGCTGCAGCCATCACTCAACTCGCTGCAAAAAAATACAATAAACTTTTCTGCACTGGACTACTCCATGCAGTGAAAAAAGTTTCATATCAAACAAATATCCGCGACGAAAGTGCATTTGTGCATAATAAAAAGTGAGCAGTGCAGTGACGTGGGTTTTGAAAATGCAACCCTTTGCAAAAACATGGGCATTCTATCAGTGATCTATGTGATTTAACGATGCATCCATACCCAATATAGCTAAGTGGCGGTGCACCAATAGTTGTATATTGGAACGCTGTATCCATGCATAAGCAGCGAGCTATGTAACGTTGAAAAAATTCGTGTTTCATACCGGTACTGTAAGTATCAAAAAATACACCCATCCCTTGAGAAAGTTCAGTATCAGTTAGGATTCTATAGAACAATGTTGTTATACCTTTTAAGCTATAAAAGGGTGGTAATTAGGCAGATTTAATTATTGTTATTAACGAACAACAGAAACACTAGAACTTTCATTGAAATTACTTGTATTTCTTTTTCTTCATTTCGTCATAAAGCTAAAGTAAACCATTTTAGGGTCATTTGGTCCCGGTGTAATGACGTTACATATTCGTCAGCGCTAAAGCCAATTCACCAGTGAGCTTATTGTACACTAACGTTTCATAATGAAACTATAAAAGTATAAAAAAGGTTTCAGAGAGTGATAATACGGTAAAAAAATTATCGTCTCTAATAACCTCGCACGCACAGTTACCACTGAACGTGTTCTACCGTATACGTGACGCTGTGTAACTTGTTCCAAACGTGCTTTTTTGGACGTAGACTTAGGAAAACATTTTATCTTCAAACTTTTCAAGTAAGACATATATCGTGAAATTATCTTTAAGCATTCGTTCTCCATATAGTTTAATTTCATGAACTTTTCGAAAATCATTATAACACCCGCCTAAAGTTTTCAGCACATGCTGACGCCTATCATTGACAATCATGTGCTTGCTATATACGTACATCGGCTTGCAGTACATACACCTACCAATATCAGACGAGGTGTCTTGCGACTCCGGCGACCCTTCATTAGCATGGAAGCGAGTGTGAGGCATGGAGAAACCATTCACGACCACCCCATTTCAAATATATGGCCTGAGTCGGCTTGCCTTCTTTGAAGATTTAACTAACACGATCTCAAAGCCACGAGATATGTGTTGTGTATTCCCTGTTGACAATGTAATTAAAGTGGCATGCATAATAGTTACATAGAGGCCACGATTCAGCTCACACCTCATACATAATGCAAGCATGGCCACGATGCTGCTGCCATCCACAATGTACGCCTCAGACACAAGGCAACGTGTGCAGGGTCCGTACGAATAGCATACAGAGCTCGAGCAGGTTCCGGCAAGCAGTATCTCACTGGTGATCGATGCACAACAAGCAGAACCATTGTTCGAGATGCTAACGAGCGTGTCAATAAATTCCCAGCGGATTTAAATTTCACTCGGCATTGGTGTAGGTGTCCTGATGAAACGAACATTGGATCATAATCGCTTGATAACAGTCAATAAACGTGAACAGGAAATTAGACTCTCATCACCTGCTTCGATTGTTTGCGCAAGTCAAATTAGACTTGGTGCGTATGGTGAGCCTCGGCTGCCTGCATGAGTTCCTAAGGCGTATAGAAGTTACCTGAATGAGCGTGGGCTCGTTTGCATTCTATTTAGAGCCGTGTGAGTAGCCTAGTTAGAAACAATACGTAAAGAGACTGTGCGTCCGATTGCAGGCTTATTTTTGCTATGAGAGTACTATAGTATAGAAAAATTCAAGCATCAACATCGTATAGACCGACAAGCTCGATAGTTTATCCCTAATTCATGTATCTATTATGATCATGTGATAAGTCTGTCGTCCCTTATCGGAGCACAAACAGTCAACACTTTTAAAAATCGCCAGGAAGCAAGACATTGCGCAGCTTTGGTTCCCACAACCGCAGCTCTAAAATCAACTTTTAATTAGGTCCTTCAGCATTTACGAAAGTAGATTTTTTGTGGTATCATACACATTCTAACGCAACGTGTATGTAATCGAACTACTGTGCTGTAACACGTATTTGCATAAACACTCATCCCATTGGCTGCGGTTTTCAGTTTTAAAAGTACGATTTTCTCTTTCTGTTAAAATCTTTGTAATACATCAGATTTTGATGCTTCTCGGGAAATGGGTGTGATGTCCGTAAAGGCTACAGAAATTTATTGCTGCCTAACCAAATTTCTGGACTTCTTTCCACAGTTACGGAAATCAGAAATAATGAAAAAGAAGTAGATCTCGTTTACCTCGACTTCCAAAAGGCATTTGACGAAGTCCCCATCAACGGTTAATAAAAGAAAAATTAGAAGCCCATGCATGGCATCCAGGGAGTTTATTTACGCTAGATGCAAGCATGGCTCACTGGTTGGCAGCAGTGAGTAATGCTGCAAGGACAAGCTGGACGCCGGTCTCATCTAAGGTTCCACTAGGTAGCGTGCTTGGTCCACTTTTCTTCATAATTTTATCAATGATCTAGATGTTGACATCCGCTGTAAAATCAGTAAATTTGCCGATGACACTAAACTATGCCATCTTACCAGGAATAGTTTGAGCTCCAGCAAGACCTCGATCGCCTAATGGAATGGTCCGTAACTTGGCAGATGTGCTTTAATGTCGACAAATGTTCAGCCATGCAACGTTGGACTGGAACTTGAGAATTCCTCAGCCCAATTGCAAATGAACGGGATAAAATTGGCAGCTGTCACCCAACAACATGACTTGGGAATAACCACCACAAACTATCTAGAACCCAGTCAGCAATTAAGTTGATAAAAGTGTGAAAATTGCAAGGGGTGTACTAGGATATATTGCCAGGAATTTTCAGTATAAATCATTGACCATAATCATTCTTTTGTACGAAGCGCTACTGCGCTCGCATTTAGAACATGCTATCAATTCTGGTCGGCACACAAGTGCCGAGATATCGTTAAAATGGAAAGACTCCAACGCAGAGCAGCAAAGTTGATACCTCAGCTGCGAAACAACCCGTGCAATTGTCGCCTACAGGAAGTGGGACTCATCTCTGTCGCACAAAGACGACTCAGGGGGCAACTGATAGAAACATCCAAATGACTAAATGGCTTTAAAGACGTACTGACAACGGGACTTTTTGACACAGAAGTTAATGCTCACCTGCAAAACAACGGCTAGAGACTCAAGCATAAAGCTCGAAGAACTGTTCTTAGCCAACAGTTCTTCCCGTACTTCATGTGAACATTTGGAATAGACTACCCCCCGAAGTTTTCGGTGCGCAGTCAGACGCATTCACAAATCGTCTTGGCAAACATTGACAGCAACATCCCCAACAGTTACGGACTCCTCCTCTAGGAGTCGCAAACTCGTAACGGCCAAGGATCCTACACCACCGCAATTCACTTTCTTTCATGTCTCAACGTACATACGTCCCCGACGTGCATCTGCAGCAAATGATTATGCTCACTCGACCAATTCCTTTGTTGAGTTTTATTTTCTTCATTTTCTTCTTTTCTTCCCCAGATAAATAACTCTATGACTCTGATGCAATAGCACTAGCTCATAGACGGCCGGAGCGTAAGTCCCGGAATCAGCCTTATAGGAACGGGCCTGTTTGCCCGTCTATTTAATTTAATTATGACAATAGCGTGCGTCTTCGATAGCATAGTATTGCCGATGCCGTTAAGGCTTTTACAGCAAGAATTTAAGAAACAATGTGTTTATTTTAATGATGATGTCAGTTGATACCGTCAACAGTAACAGCATTAATCCTTTGTTACATTGAAAGAAATTTTGATGCACTTAGATGCGAGCAATGCATTTTTGTCCCAAAGCCGAAATGCACAAGCGCATCATAATAATGCCAAGTGCATCATCATGATGCACTTTAACTAACTCCACTCTAATTATATAAATAATCATGTATTATCTTGCCTACTGTAATTACACCTAACGAGTTATTCCTTTTGCCTTAATTGAAGTTAGCTAAAGTACATCATGATGATGCATATGAGGTCTTATGATGCACTTGGCACGTTGATGATGCAATTATGTGTTTCGGTTTTGTGACAGAGCCGATGATTCACCAAGATGCATCAGAAACAGGTAAAACTGATGCCCCTTAAGAGACGAAACTCTGAGTTACAATATCNATGATGCATATGGGGTCTTATGATGCACTTGGCACGTTGATGATGCAATTATGTGTTTCGGTTTTGTGACAGAGCCGATGATTCACCAAGATGCATCAGAAACAGGTAAAACTGATGCCCCTTAAGAGACGAAACTCTGAGTTACAATAGCGATCTGCGTGTTAGTATGTAACCGCGTCTCGCTTCCCACATGTAACAAAACTGCAAAGCTTTTGTTCACTTTCTTTTTGTGGAAATATGTTTTTCTATCTGCGGTGATGACACACCAAATTACGCCATGAAACACCTACATGCAACCTGATGCTTTTCTGTGAAACATCTACGTGCATCAAAAATTTTTCTCAGTCTCTGAAAATTATAGCAGTGAAAAAGCACTCACTAGTCCATTATAATCAAAGTGTTTGAAAATGCAATGCTTTCTCAATAGCGATCTTTAGCTTTTGCATCTTCATGACGCTCACTGCTAAGGATACATTGCATACATACATTTTCAAAGCCTTCAATAACATAACAATAAGTGCCTTTTTTATGGTAACTAGAGTAGCCTGTATGAAGTAATGGGTTAAAAGGGCACCTTACTTAATTATAAGACAACGTTTGCAATAATGGGCAGAACCAAAGTGACTGCTGGGAAAGGTACCCGCGATGTGATCGCCTCTGCTTGACACCCGTGAAACTTGCATTAGTTTCGTGTGTCCTCAGAGCACAGGACAGCAATTCGTCCACGACTTTATGTTCGAGTTTAAACAGCCGCTAGAATATGTCTATTGTTCCTGCAGGCCGTCGCTGCGGCATCAACTGATTTAATTTTGAGCTGAATAAATAGCATCTCTCCAGCAAAGCGATTCAGAAGGAATCTAAGTTTAACCCTTCAGATCATAGTGTAACTACAACGGCATGAATCTAATAATGTTGCTCCTGCAGTAAAGATGATGATAAATAATGCATTGAAGTGTTAAGAGTTCGTGTCAAAGTCTTCTTCTGTCGGAGATACTTCATATTTGTATTTAATTCAATCTTCAAGACATCCGACTGTATCGTCGCGTTCCTAACATGCACGACTTTGGGTGCACAAAAATTCGTTAAAATGTTAGCCGTCAAGTCAGTTTACTCAGTAAGCGCTTCTATAGTAATGTTCAATGTATTTCTTATATTTGAGTGAATAAGAACTTAAATCAGACAGCTGTCCACTCTTTGTTTTTTGAACAGCCGCAACAACGCATTCGAACGCTGCGAGGTATGAGCTGTATAATATGAACACAGTATTTCACAAAACTTTGGGTGACGCACTGTGGTCGAAAGAATAATGCCGAGTTCACACGTCATTCATATCAAAGCGATCGCTCATCCCTAGTTGTACGAATGTGTTACTGTGTTTAAGAAATAGCAGAAAAGTTCACTGTTTTCTGAGTTTTATTTCACTCTAAATTTGAAGAGATATACGTAAGATGCCTAGTGACACTTACCGAGGAAACTAATTTAACGGTTAATATTTTAATAACTTTTTGCGGCGTACACGAAGTTCTGCTGACAACGACGTCCTCTATTCTCTTCAATAATTTAGTTATTACTCCCTGGGTAGATGCGTGTACGCGTAGAGTTGAATGACGTGTCACTTTGAACTTTTCCTGAGGTCGTCATTTCCGCGTCCGTATGCATTGCTGTGTCCATTTAATTAAATAGCATTTTGAGTAATAGTTTCCTCCAAATATAGGCGTCTCTTTTTTCCTCCCTGTGGAAGATTCCGAAAGATTCGTTCTTTTCTGCGACCAATTTATGAATTATGACGTGATGCTGAGAGAGATCAGGGGTGATTACCCGTGATCACGACCACAAGATTTCCTTCCAGAAGAAATCAAACTTAATCAGAGTGTGATTCCAGCCGTTGGACGAGCAAAATTGATTAATTGAAGTGACACTTCGTGGTCTTTTCTTTACATTTACAGATAAATTTAATATTATTGCGACCGTTCGTTGCGTTGACATCTAGAATATTTGTTTGGGAGTTTTATTTCCGCGCAGTGTCAAAAATGAGCCACACATAGCTAGTTCACCTATGTATTGACTTCATAATAAATATGATACGGAATCCGTTCTCCACCATCTTCACGGTGAATACGATAGAAATCTATTAAAAAAAGTATGGGATCTCAGGTTCGCTTAAAATTTACTGACCCGTTCTTGCGCTTTTTGGTGATCAAGATCACGGTAATTCTGATAACAAATGTGGTCCCGAAAAGGCGCCTTATACGTACTGCTTATAGACATTTTTTCTTTTAATGTCCTAGCCGTAGGGCTACCCTGTGCAAGTGCTTTGATCCAAAGATAAGGCCGCTGGGTGCACTCGCCCGTAGGCTAGTTCATTGGCCTAAAATCAAAAGTGGACCGATTACGGCAGGAAGCAAAGATTGCAACAACGTTACGCTCTTTGCTTCCCGGATTGCGGCAACTTCATTTCGGGCACGGTTACAAATATTCCGGGTGCAGTAGCGACAATGTCACTCAGGAAGCAAAGAATGCAACGGGAGGGCTCAATAGGACTAAAATAAAACTTAGCCGTGACCGCACGTAGTAAATTTACATCACATCGACGAGTCGAAGTATTTGAGTGTGGGACCTCAGGCTTTTGTGCGTTGTTTTCTTGAACATATTACCGTATTTTTTCGATTCATTTCATTCAAGTAGCTAGCTCAAGTAACTGGCCAGTCATGAGCGGGAGATTGAATGAAATAAATCGAAAAAATACGGTGATAAGTTGAAGAAAACAACATATTGAGGCCTGAGGTCGCACACTCAAATATGTAGTTCGATTCGTCGATGTGATGTAAATTTGTTACGTGCGGTCACAGCTAAGTTTAATTTTAGTCCTCCCGTTACATTCTTTGCTTCCTGCGCCATTAGGTTTCATTGATAACGCAAGCAGTTTATAATTTTCAAGGCATTGTACGATACCTACATGTAGCATTTGGATTCAGCCAAGTGCTGATTTCGCGTAGAGGCGTTCTCACACTACCATCTTTTGTTTCTCGTATGTGGTGCAAAGTGTACGAACCTTTCTTTATTTCCTGGGAACCACCGCTGTATGCAAGTGCGGATCTAGCATGGAGTTTTTAGGAGAGAGGGGAGCGAACTTTGAGTTTCTCTGTGAAAATGGGAATGGAGGCTGGGATAGGGAGTAGGTAGCGACCCGAGGAAATTGAAAAAACCTATAGTGCTACTGTAATAGTAGCAGTAGAAGGATTACTAGCGCAGCAATGTTAAGTTGCATCGCACTGAATTCTCAACGATTTTTCTCTCGGCTTTCTGCCGGAACCTCTGAAATTCAATGCGTACTCAGATGAGCTCAATAGGTCCAAAGTGGCCAGCACGCTACTACTGACAGGAAATAAGATGGACCCACCAAACTTCGTCAGCAGGAACTGCGGCCAGCTGCAACATCTCCTGCGGAGATGGTAATCGAAACAGCCTTTGATTTCGTGAGGCCTATATATATTTTGACAGGGAAAGGGCCCGCCAGAATATACCCCCGAGGGCTTATTATTAAGAGGCATTTTAGTAACACTGTACCCATTTTACGACGCATTATTATTATTATTATATTGAGTAGTTTAAGTCTCCGTCTCCACAGCAACGGCGATCTAACAGAGGAAGAAGCAAGGGACACATAGTGTGACGATTGATACGTGGAACCCATGGACGAGGGTGTTCCCACACAGGATCAACGCGCATGGGAACAGCAAGTCGGGAAAGAACAGTAAGAACAGATTGAAGAAAGATCAGTAGGAGTAAAAGATGGGAAGGAAGCAAAGTGGGCACGAAAGACAGCCGTCCCGAAGGCCAAACTAATGGCTAAGGTAACCTACACAAACCCCCTGTGGGCGCTACTCCCCATAACATAGGATGGACGAACCTAACTAACCTTACCCTATGGCCCATCCTATGCCCCCTGAGGGGTGTTTACGAGCAAGGAGTGATCACTACAATGGAGGCTCGGGCTCTCAGCCAGGAGCGGCTCCAGGAAATTTGCATCTGGGGGAGCTGAGGAAAACCAGTAAAATTTGGAAGGGCTTCTTTGCTATGGGATACATGTACGTTGGCTACCGAAAATCAATATTGGACGGGGGCAGGAGAAGTAAGCGGATCCTGGCTCGTTGTTTGGAGGCTTAAGTCCCTTCCGGCTCAGCCCCTTATGGTATTAACAGTTCATCTCGTATTTCTGCCAGGAAATTGCAGTGGGGACTAGTGCGCTAGAACAGGCCTGAAAATTTTTAGGCTCAAAACATCTCAATGAGACGAAAAAACTAGAGAGAATAAGAGTCACCCAAGTATCCCGTGCCATAGGTAGCTTACCTCCCCCACGGAGCAGACGAGGATACACAGATCGCCTACTTAATTTGACAAATTGACCTTATCAGTAAGAATCGCGATCAGATGCAACAATCCCCGGTAAGGCGCTGTAGTTGACCATGGATGCGTGAGTCACATAGATTATCTGACAGTCTCATAGAAACGCGGAACTCATGCATGAGTGTATTCCCACACAAGATCAACGCGCATGGGAACAGCCAGTTGGGAAAGAAAAACAGCGGAATGCAAGATCAGCGGGAGTATGAAATTGTAAGGAAGCAAAGTATGCACGTAGGCGGGCAGATATCGCGAATGCCTGCATAGCAAATGGCTAAAATAACCTATAGAGTCCCTTTGGGGCGCTGCTCCCCATAACACAGAAGGGCGAACCTCACTCTATGGCCATCCTATGCCTCCTGAGGGATCCTAAGAATCGGAAGAGTTTTCGATTCACACATTGTGAGTCACTGGCGTGTATAACCTGGTTCTCGGCTTTTTCCCTACCTGCACCTGGCTGAGCTACCTGGCTACAAAGTTTATATTTCCCCGAAGGAATCCAATAGGACAGAGCACCCGTACAGCAAAATAACACAGCCTGGTATGAAGGTAGCAAATACAGTTAACATCGGTATTATAAGGAAAATGAGAAAAACATCACGTTGACCATTTCTTCAACAGGCACTTCACAATCACCTCGATCACGATTGTAGAAAAACAAAAAGTAACAAAACGCGGTAGGTAACTACCCAAGTAACCGGTTATCCTAGAAAGTCGTAGAAAGTTGGAAAAACATGACTAAACTACTCAACTGAAGTCATGAAATGCTTAAATAAATATTAATTTATGAAACACACGTAAATGTTATCACACTGTGGTCCTATGAGTGAGGTTTATTCATGGAAAGGAATACTCATTCTGAAACAATATTGTAATTAGTAAGCTGTTCAAAAGATGCTTTGAGTTTCTAATGGATGGTTTAAAAACTACTTTATCACGTTATCTGCGTACTGCATAAGACAGCCTTTAACATTCCCAATGACTGATGCGTGTTCTACAATAAATCTACAATGTATTTTTTCAAAATACAATTTTGGAGTGGATGAAAAAAAAATATTTTTCCGAGTGAAACAAAAAATATTTTCTATTTCTGTTAGAGTGCAAATGCATCACAAGTTTCCTAAGGTTTATCAAAACTTTACAGTTAGCAAAGATTGACTGAAACATCTCAACGAAAAGCATATTCAATTGATTTACCCGGCAATACAAACCAGCAGCAGTAAAGCGCCGCAGTCCTATTCTGCATTCGTCAGGATGACGTAGGTAAGTTTCATGCTCTCACTGAATTGGTATACGGGACATTCCACAGTATCCTCCATATTTTACCGATCTTTCACCCCAAATCCACAATTTTTCAACGTTCTAGACATTTTGGGGGCAATAAAATTTTTCCGTCCAAGGCCAATTTGGCAGTTTGAGAATTTTTTCGCCGAAATATCCCATGGATTTTCATTTTCGAGCCTTCATTGATCATCAGAGGGGGACAATTGCGGCGGCGCCGCCGCCGCCGCCGCAAGTTAAAAAAGGCCGGAGGCGCAGACTTAATTCTGCGGCCGGGCCGCAAGTGCCCACCTTAAGTTATCATGCTGACCGATAGCAATGAAGCGTGGACGCACGGAGCTTAGCCTATACGGCGACCATTTCAAGAGTCATTTTTGTGAAGATTTACCGTACTGATGATGCGCATAACTTACCTTCATTTATCCAAACAAAACAACCAATAGCAGTTGCGCGTTGAAAAGGCATTAGTGCAGGCACTAACACCCGCAATCAATTCGTGGTAGAGTAAGTCACGTAACACAATTACTGCACTGTTATAGAAGATACTCCGTAGCGACTATTTGATAGCCTCAGCATATCCATGCATTCGCGCCATTCTAATGAAAAGACTATAGCTAATAAGAGCTGCAATATTTCTAGTAATAATACAATAAACTCCACTTATAAACGGTGTATCTGTGAGTCGTATTGTATGCAATACTTAGGAACCATAACTTTGTAACACCTAGTATCCAAGCTGAAAAAATATTACACTGCAAAATATTAGCACGCCGGCAACAATTAATAACAGTGCCATGAATCGTCAGCAGAGCAGAAAATTTCAACGAATATAAAAAATTACAATCCATAAATGGCCAGTAATTAACAACTAAAAACCTGTAACATAGCAACAGCGATGGCATTTATCATTATTATTTTTGTAAGAGATCACACGCATCATAACTCTTAACGTGGATTGAAGAGTGACCTGACAATTAGTTGAGAGCTGACATTACTAATGAATTTTCGCATGAATGAATTGTGAAAGCCCCTGACCATTAGGTCAGCCTACATTTTATCAAGAGTTTGGATGGCCAGGAGAGCAAAGCACTTTTTGAATACAGTAGAGGTGGCCTCGCACAGCAGCAGGCGACTGGTGTGCACCTTCACGATGCTGCCTGACGCGTCCTTCTCCACACAATAGCAGTTGTCGTAGAATTCCGAGAACGCTGTCGACACCTGGACACCAGTAAGGTCAACATGAAGTAAGCATAAACACCTCCATTCAATAACAGTTGTACAATTCCTAAAACGCTGTTGACACCTGGCCACACCGTACCCACACGTGAAGAAATGGTGTAATAGTAGTTAGTAGTGTGGTAAGTTTGCTAGGGCGACCTGGGGCCGCATGCACAAACGCCTTGTAGTAAAGTTAAGGTAACGTAAACTGTACAGTTCCTTGAAGAAGTACCGATATCGCGGCTCAGATTTTGTAACTTTTTTAGATTGATCTTCACAAAATTATGACCAAAGTGGTTTGAACCTTCAAATAATTCATACTTAAATAATAGACAGACTTGTAGGTTGAATCGAAAAATAAAAATGCAAAACTTCAGCAGTTACATGGTTGCATTCGTGCCTGCAGCTGTACAGTTACGATGCTTGCAACTTTACAAGGCGTTTGAGCATCCGGCCTGTGGTAAGAACAAAAGCAAAAAACGTTCAAAAGTTGAAGCAATTTTCACAAACGCAAATGACATCTGGACACAAACGGATATTGGTGAGGCGAAAAATTGCATGGAGTTCGTTCTGTACCACACCTCTGACTCCACTTTTTCTCTACCACGCACTCGTCACTTGTTCTGTTCAGATATACCCTTTGCAGCGCGTGATGCTCTTCTGATCCTTCGAAACGACCATTCCACAGTCAACATCTCGATTCTTACATCGCATCCGCAATAGCATTTACGTCGTACCGTTTCCTTCACGTACTGGCTTGTATAAACGTAACAAGCGCAGCAACCCTCATTTATACACAACAGGTTACAAAAAGGTAACAGGCACAGTACGTATCACTTATAATAGGTACCGTAACGAGCATACCGCCCTTCCTGTACTCAGGCTTGGTACAGAGCACGTGACCTCTCACGTATCCAAGTTGACACAGGAATAATACGAAGCTCAATAGATCAATAAAACATCCAAAACAGCGCACTCACCTCAAAGAGAAACTCGCACAGAGGATGAAGATTGAGCTCCTCGGTCAACTTAAGGATAATATCAGGCAGCTTCAGAAGGGTCCGGGCAAGGTTCCACTCCTTCTCGTGGGCCAGCTCCAGAGGACCCTTGCGGGCTTCAGCCATTAAGACGTCCTGGCTCACCTCGGCTGAAATTGAACGATCCAAGCAGTGAAAACGAAGCTGGTACAACTAGGGTTGCGGAGTCGGATGAACCATGTCCTACTCCGACTCCTGGACCCTGGGTCGAGACAATTCCTGACTCCCAGTTCCCTGGACCTCAGAGATGTCCTGACCCCTACCAACTCCTGGCTTTTTTTCAACAAATAAACCCATTTACACCAACTCCGACTCCTGGTAGATCCAGACAGTTCCTGACTCTAATTCCGACTCCTAGGCCCCAAAAATGAGCGACTCCGACTCAGCAGCTGGTAACCACTATGATGACCAATACCTATTGGTAGCAGGCACAATCTGGCAATGGACCATAACCAGGTTATGTCTGCCGTCAACTACATTATCTCAGGGTGCAATATTGATGCCCTGAAGAATTCACCTCAGTACAACAAAATAATAAATGCCAAATAAAGAACAAATATCCAAACGGAACACATATTTATGCATCTTAATTTTCTATAAATTGTTTGCAGGAATTGTAGCTGTCAACATAATAGCACACGTACACCAAAGCGCCCATCAATGGCGAGTCGCAGAAGAGCGGTCAATTGTAAACAAAGCTCTAACGGTAAACAAAGCTCTAACCTCTTAAAACTGAGGCAAAAAATACGGTAGCGCAAGTCCAAGAGCAGAAACTCACCCGTCCTGGCAATGGAGCAGATGCGCGTCAGAGCGTACAGAAGGTAGGCAGCTGTGTTGCCCCTGAAGTCCAGCATGCGGTCAAATGAGAAGACGTAGTCCCGCGTTCTGCAGACACAGACAAACAAAGCTGTAGATGCAAAGGAGGCTGCTGCGGTCTCTAGTCTACTGTTCCACGTACGCAATACGAACTGTTCGGGCGATCTCTTGTGTTCATGCAAACACAGCTGCGTGTCAGCCAAACGATTAGCTAAAATGTTTGCCGGCAAGTGAGTTGGCGTAGAATGTGTAACCAGTAAATTTTACGGGTATTTCTTCACATTGCAGTGAATAATGAATAGAAAACTGTTGCAGTTTCCTTTACAAGAAACCAACAAAACAGCAGGACGCGCTGACAGCGAACGGCAAGCAAAAATCGTTCTTGTGAGACCGGGTTTATATGGGCAAGACATCACTGCTTCTCGGCCGCTTGTAAGGAACGTAAAGGCAACGGTTATAACTTTATAAAATGCTTAAGCTAAGCTGATAGTTTGAAGAAAGCGTCACACGGCCTAGAGAGCACAAAGGGTTAAATGAAATGGACTAAATTATTATGGTACCCTATATAGATAGATAGCCCTGCTGCAGTCAATGCTCAAAATAAGCAACTCATTACCAGCAACACGTGGCCCAATATCAACTTCGTTAATAGTGATGCATAACTCACCTGGCGAAGCATATACTGGGCAAGTTTATCAATATTAATTTTATTATTAATATTACCCCTTAAAGAATGTAAGCATAGTATCTCATTGTTGTCATCGTTAGCTATGACCTGAAGGAGAAGGTGAATCGCGTCCAGAAGCTAGCTGTCACATTAATTGGAGTTCAATAAGCTCGGCCCACAACAAAATTGTCGGGTAACTGTTCATCTTTCCCTCGTTATATAGCCAGCATCAAAGCAAAGCTCCTTTTCCATAGCGAATGACACTACATAAATGAGGTACAGAGGTAACTCTGAAGCAGAACTCACCTGTCGTGGCACAGATCAGCGTATTTGATGCAGCCGTAGGCCACTGCCTGCTTCACTCGTTCAAACTCCTCTGCTGTTAGAGCCTCATGGCGCCCCTTCTCTCTGAGGACAGCCTCTGCTCGTGACAGCCCTTCTTCCAGGAGCTCCACAAGCCGAACTGTGTCTCCTGCCACGCAATATCAGTAGTAAAAATAATTTACAAGAAATTAAACTTTTATAGTGCACCAGCACATGAGTTATCGAAACTATTAACATTCTCTTAATACGAAGTGTCTCAGTCGAAAAAAAAATTCAGAATTACAGCAAGAAGAAAATTATTATTATATTGGTATTGTCCCGCTATTACTGAAACTTAGACAATCAATAGCGATCTAAGATTGATTTACTCGGCTTACAGCCGGAACCACAACGTTGTTCTCAGGTAGCAAGAGATGAAGGACGAAAAGAGAAGAAGACAGAAGAAAGAAACGCTCGTGCGGACGGTTCTTCTGTGGCCCTCCACACGGGCGAGGCAAGAGCCCCGTAAAAAAAGTCGGTCACCTCGATCGGTGACCCACCTCGCGGAACAGAAAAGAAGTATAGAGGACCTACCTAGCTCTACAAAATTAACCTTCTCAGCAGGAACTGCGGCCAGCTACTACATCCCCTGCGGAGAAGGTACTCGGGACCCTTGGGTGAGAAGAAAATTGGAACGCATTAGAAATAGAATGAGTTCGTCCATCATGAACATTAACATGGAGTATTTACGGTGAAAATCTCTTAGAAGGAAGTCCTCGTTTGCCGAAAATATTTCTACAGTAGCTCGAACTTTGGTAATTTGAAACCTAATGACTGCGCTGTTTGACATACAAGGCTGGCCTGAGAGAATATTTTCCTACAATGAATTTCGAATAACCTAACACCTGCAAAAAGTAAGAGCGCCGGGCGCAACGCTGATGGATTTCGCATCTCTAAACTATATAAAAAAAAAAACATGAAAGCTATATACTGCAGCAGAGCCATACCAGACTAAGCACTATTTAGACACATCTAAAAATGCAAAAAATTCAAGTCTTAAATTGATAAGCATATGAAAAGGAGGCCTGGAATGCCTCACCAGATCTCGTCTTAAACTTCTTCTTGTCCTCTCCAAGAACAACACCGAAGGTGACGTGGTCGATCCGAACTGCACTGGGGTCATAGATGCCGGCTCGTCGGGCGCACGCAAGAAAACTCTGTAAGAAATGTGCCGCAACGTAAATACGGGCAGCAGAGTACACTGACACTGCATCTGTAATGAGTGCGCTTCCATTTCATGGAACGGTAATACAACTACATCGGATCAGCTGCAGCATATTGTTGATACGGACGTTACGTTACATTTGTTTTGAAGGAAATGCAGAATTTTTTATCGTCGTCTTCACTAAAGCAAGTCAGGTGGCAACTTAAGCGTACAAGCTCGAGATAAATTTAGCGCAGGTTTCGAGCATCACACAGCGACGGTCACCAAACTGCAGTCGGATAGATGGAAACAACAACGACTCATCATTCTATTATTACTACTCGTGTAAGTCGTGTTATTATTATGGTCATAATTTCTTAAGCCTTCCCGCCAACAGTGTCGGCTATAATACAAAACAGGCAGGAGGGACATGCGTGTAAGCTAACAAAATGAAGACGATTGAAAGGATCGTGCCTCTTAAGCACAGCACTTTTATAAAACGTTTATAAGCTGCGCTGGTGGTGATGGACTAAGCAAAATGAAGGAAGCAACTCGTGAGAATAGTTAGCACGGAAAGTAGACGAAACTCAGTAAAATAAGATTATCAGTAGCAGAACAACCACAAAAGAAGCAAATTAACAACTGTTGACATAAAAAACGTTAACGTTTTTAACGAAGGTTAAATGTTAGGTCTCAGTGAGGGCACGACTCTTCATAATAAAAGCTGAGAACAAAAGTACGTTCCATTGCAAGAAGTACTAGGCTACCTTGAAGTGCTGCTGCTGACCGGCATCAGTGACGTACACAAGCCAGTCTGCCTTGAGTTCGTGCACGCGATATTTGATGCACGCCATGTCCGAAGTGTCGTACGTGAAGCCGCCGTCGCTCTTGACTACGGTCAGGGGAATGTCACAGTCATCAGCGTACATAACCTGAGATGTGATGATAACAGCATTATTGGAAGCTTGCTAATAAACACAACAGAAGAAGTTACTTCTCGTTAGTTCATTAAAAACTTAATTTAAGATTTAGTAAATTAAAAATCAAGATCAGTGATGTTTGTGTCTGAGCACTCAGACTACACCAACAGACATTCCACAAGCTTGGCAATCATTTATTTTCAAAAAAATAAGCTTGCGTATAATAATATGGACATTACCGATTAGTTTCAACAATCCCTACAATAAATAAAAATGAAAGGCCCTTAGTAGACAATAAGCTAATTATGAATTAGAATCTTCCCGATAGCTAGGTCGAAAATCAACAGTACCTTCCGGCCCTCCTCTAAACTAAGCAATCCTCTGCCGTCCAAGTCCTTCACGATGGCCTCCATCCTGCTCTGGTAGAAGCTCTCGCCGCACGGCTCCAAGCGCACGTCCAGCCTCTCATAGACCTGCAACAGCAAATATATTGACCCAATTAACACAAGGTTGTGCCACCTCGCTCAGTTCCAATTCCATTAGCAGATTGATGTGCAACAGGGCATGGGCAAACCCGCAACATCATATCTTTGGATCGATACACCTGCATAGCTCTATATAATACATGTTTTGCCACAACAGGGTGGCCGGTCATAGCAAACACACGGGAGTAAAAGCTGCTCGGGTCACTCGACTATACAAGGCACTGCAATTCACTTCTGCAGCTCCCCAGGCCCAGGCACCCCCAGTGCAAAACAGCCAGACCAGGGAGACATCCACACCAGCTATAGATACCTATTAATCCCTAAACAACAGACAAGACTACTCATACCTAAACTATGCTCGTTCTCACAGTGGAGCCCAAGTAAGTTAGGAAGTTCTCAGTCAGTGTTAAAAGCACCTACCCCTAATAGCCACCTTTCTCTTACCCAACAACCTTGCCAGGTACTCCTCGACACGCTCAATCATCCTCACACTTGCCGCTCCATCACATCCAAACATTCCAGTCAACCATTCCAGGCCCGTTCTCTCGTACACCGCTCCTTCTTGTGCACCCCACTCTTCCAAGACCACTTGCATCATCCATCACTTCTCGTTCCTATGAATATGCTGCACACTCCAAGATTACATGCTCTTCACTTTCATCCTAACCCCAGTCACACATTTGGCCCACACGACTTCCTATTTCACTCCACCGATAGGTGCGATCAACATGCTTCGAACAGGAGGTCGTCACCTCTACTTCTATCATACACCAACATTCATACTTAGGATATTCTTTATTTCTGTACCATACTAGAGTTGATCATTCATCTAGTCCGTATGTCTGCACTCACCTATCAATTTCTTTCCTCCACTGCAGCACACTCCAATTCAGACCTTCCCCTACTTCCAAGATCAAAATACTTCCAATAGGAACTCGAGCTAGACACACGCAGCACTCAGTTCTTCGCCTTAGCTGGGGCTAAAGCGGCGCACCCTTGCCACCCTATGGCAACTCACCGACATACACAGAGAAACGTTGTGACGACACCACACAGTTACTATGTACACTGACATATTCAACACTACCACTCCACCTATAGGAATTACCGACACCAAAATACACATCCCCCGTTCAAAGCTTACTAACAGAGCCTTGGAGTCAGCAGGCAGTAACACTATCCTTGGCCAACCACCCTGACCCATCAGCAGCACCACCACCACCACCACAGGAACGCTCCTTTCTAGAGAGGGGATAGCACATCTTGCCAGATTAGGTACGCTGCGATCGCCGTACATCACTCAACACATACAAACAGGCTAGGATTGCACGATACATATAGCTATATCGTTCCTGTCGAGCGGCACCTCATACAGTCAAACATACGACACACGGCTCTGCTTAACAAGCACTCAAACAGCAACACAACATAACTAAACTCCATATATAATTATGAGAGGATCCCCAGGCCGCGGTGTCTTTCGCGCGAGGGACGGGGCGGGGCTTCTTTAAGGAACAACAACCTGGCTACCGAGGCTTTTGCCCGCAGGAATACAATAGGACACAGAGCCCTTGTTGTAAAACACCAAAGCCTGGACATATTATAAAGCCTGGTAAAATAGGGTTAAGGCAGACTTGACCATTTACGGAAGAACATAGGAAATTCGATGCACTTTAAATACGGCTCTTGCTACGCAAGTTGGTGTTTAACCTATTAATGCACACAGTCTTTTTTTATTGTACGTTTTTGGTACTATATTGATAATATTCTAGCGAGAAATGTAAGGATTACTATAAGTGCTCATGCCGTTGGTAAAGGGCTAATAAATGTTCGGTAGAATCCAATAGCTTAGAAAATTTATAATTCTCTTGAAGTTAATGAAAGTTAAAGTTTACCCGTAAATTATTTTCCTTAATGAATTCCTTGAATAAGTTAAAAACAAACCATCAACACCTTATATAAGCGCAAATAGCACACTTCGGAACATAATACAATCTTCCGGTGGACATTAAAGAGCTGCAAAAATACATCCATCATGAGACATTAATTTTTGTCCAACTCTTAGAATGCACCAAAAAAATCAAACGGCTTTCCAAAATAGTTATCTTCCAACACAAGCTAACAGCTCCAATTTTCAATCTTCCAACTGCTCGAGCCAGTGCCGGTAATGCAAGTACAAAACAAGTCTGTTGACGGCTGCCTACCTTATTGAACTCTGCCATTGAGATGTCACATATTAGCTTCCACCCCTTAACGTGGTCAGGCTCGTGAGCTTGTAGCTTGACAACAGCCGCGTAAGCCTTCTTTTTAAATTCTTCGTCCTCATCAAAGCGTTTCTTGGATTCCTTATAAAAGCTCTGAAGATCAGCAATGGGCGGTGGAGTCTTCAGGTAGTCGGGGAAGCGATCCTGTAAGAATCAACAAAACCATGCATAAATTAGAAAGTCGGGGAAGCGATCCTGTAAGAATCAACAAAACCATGCATAAATTAGAAAACTGATTGAAGCGCTGGACAGTGCTAAGCGAGCGCAGCTGCAACAAGCGTAACATATACGATACCTCTATAGATCAAAACACCATCTATACTAAAGAAAAAGAATCGCAGTGGACAAACACAAAACTTAGCTAGTTTTGAGACAGAACACTCACCTTCAGGTGCGCAATAAGCATGCCAAACTGAGTCCCCCAGTCGCCTAAGTGATTGATGCGCAGTACTTTGTGCCCAACGAATTCCAGCAGTCGACAGAGGCTCTCACCAATGATGGTTGATCTGTCAAAAACAGAGCAAGCCGCTTCAGCNCTCACCTTCAAGTGCGCAATAAGCATGCCAAACTGAGTCCCCCAGTCGCCTAAGTGATTGATGCGCAGTACTTTGTGCCCAACGAATTCCAGCAGTCGACAGAGGCTCTCACCAATGATGGTTGATCTGTCAAAAACAGAGCAGGCACTCTTATTAGTTTAAGCTTCTTCAGCCAATGCAGCGATATTTCAAAGAGAAACATAACAGGTTTACAGCAATTAAAAGGAAGAGAGAGAAAGGTCACAGACTTACATTAGCTTGAGCTTCCCTACGCCCTGCACGAGTTTCTTAGGAACAGAGAGAAGATGTAGAGTGCATAAGAAAAACGTAGATTTTGTGTAGGCAGAAAGTACGGTATATCCCAATCGGAAAGTTTTAGGTAAGCAGTCAATATCTAAGGGGTACGAACACCTAGACTTTCCTATTGGGTTCACGGTAGATACCAGCAGCCTGTAGCAATACTACCAATCTGTCCATCAGCTACGTTCCGGTTGCTCCCAATGATGAAAAATTTTACATCAGTTCGTATCTTTAAACAAGTCACAGCAGGTGCAGTCTACTCAATCTTGACGAAAATACTCTGTACAGCCTTGGGTGCCCAAGGAAAAACCAAAGCCTCGAGTACCATCAGGAAACCGACAAAGGTCTTGTGTAGTTCTGCTACACAACTCACTGCAAAACTGCATCAACTTCCTTGGTTACCTGATATTAGCAACAAAAAAGATATATAATTACCTCAAGTGGCCTACGTGCATCTCCTTGGCTATGTTTGGGGACGAAAAATCCACGGCGATGGTGCGAGGCTGCACTGGAGGTGGTGTTACTCCATGTGTGATGAGCCTGGTCACCTGCAATACAAGTTTAAGTAATGTGTTTGTCAGAACATACTTGGTGAAAAATTAAGAGACTTTTTATCAATGTAGATACAAGCTTGTACAGCCCGGCCCATACCTACTGTATCTCACAGTTTAATGACATCTTGTAGCTGAAGTATCCCTTGGTACGACAGAACCACAGTACGGTAGCACGCAATGAGTTCTCTCATTTGCCATGTCATTTGTCTCAATAGTTTACAGTTGTAATTACAAGCGTGGGGTTCACAGCTCGTGTTTTTCTTGGAATGCACAAATGTAGTAAGTTACAAGACAGCAAATATCACAATATACTGTACGTACATAGCAAAATTACTGGTAAGTAGGTACTAGAAGCACAAGTACATATACTATAACTACGATACATGAACGTACTGGTGTTTCATGTGCAAGAAAAATGGCATCTCATGGGAGCACCAAATTTTGAAAAGAAATGGCAGCAGAGAGCTAAGTGTCTCAAAAGCAGGACACAATGGCAACAGAGTGGGTACGAGAGATAAATGTCCCATAAGCCTAGTCATGGTTAGTATATATCAGTCCCACAGGTAGTGCATTCATTTGTTCAAGT
Source organism: Parhyale hawaiensis (assembly GCA_001587735.2). Taxonomy (NCBI): domain Eukaryota; kingdom Metazoa; phylum Arthropoda; class Malacostraca; order Amphipoda; family Hyalidae; genus Parhyale; species Parhyale hawaiensis. The sequence goes on from LQNS02277717.1 coordinate 12,047,528, forward strand.
GCAGCGATCACGTGACTGCCAAAGAGAAAACCAAAACACAATGTACCTTCACAACGAGTCGCCCAAAACGCGAAGGGCTGCCAGTGACGTCACACTTTATTTATATCAATGTCCAAGGAGTCACGTGATCGGTACACTTAACCAAATTGTATACTTCATGAGTCACACATACCTGCTCCCTAATGAAGTCCTGTGATAGTGTGATGTTGATAAAGCCAGGACCGGAGAGCTCTAGCTTGCTGATGAGAGGGGAACCTTGAGCAGCATCCAGTATCGCTTGGCCAACATCAAGGGGCTTCTTTTTTAAACTCTGGGGATAAATTACAAGCGATTAGCAGAGGAAATACTTTTGAGACGTTTATATTCAGTACTATGATATCGTCTTATAACCATACCAACCTTAAATAATGATACTACTTACTATACGTACATCTATCTATATTATACTAAAAGTCTGTGAGCCTGTCTTGCTTATTTATTTGTGTCTTGTTTATTTATATATGTCTTGTTTGACGCATCTTCTTCACTTTTACACGAGAAGAAATTCGAGGTATGGGGGGATGGGTAGTGGCATTCTTCCCATGGATTAGCTCTTTAATTCGATTGTATCTGTGATACGGAAGTTAAACTGAGCTGGGCCTCAAGAGCGGGCATGGTCAATTCAGCGGTTCCACGGCAATACAACTGAAATACGTAACAACTAATAATTTGACTTTGCTCACAACGTGGGTGTTGACTATTCGTTAGAGAAGCAAAGAATCTGTTGATAGTGAACCAAACGGGCCGCTCCTTGACGGGCAGAAGAGGACGGCCGAATAGAGGGTGGTCAATGACCAGCTAAATAACACTTGTTTTTTTTGCGGAAGCAAAGACGATCGTGATGACGACCCAATAGGTTACGGGCCGTCTAGTAGCTACTATAAGCAAAACACGGCACAAATGTAAACATTTGAAACAATGGTTATCATACAAAAAACACTTGATACTCTTAGCCACAACCAAAGCTATATCACTTCATGTCAAAACCTATGACACACAACTCGCCTACCTACAACTGGAGCATTTGGGCCAGACCATTGTGCAAGGACACTACACAGGTGGAAATTATGCAAGAATGCCGCACCTTAGCCAGCGCCAAGGCAACATTGCACTGGTAGTCAGCCATCTTGCTCAGCTGCATGGGAATGGGAACAGACTTGCCAAGTTCTGGAAAGGCAATTTTGACAGCTCGGGAGAAGACCAGTTCAAGATGCTGCAGGATGGCACACATGTGGTCTTCAGACACCTCAGGCATGGGTGGAAATGAACTCGCTGAACACTCCATGGCTGTATCAGATGGAGAGCACTCATTGATGCTCTGCAAATAATAATAATAACTAAATAAGTAGGCCTAGCTCAAGAAACACATTCATGCATAACATCCCCAATATTCCATTCAAAAATAGATCCAGGGAGAAAATAAAAATGAAGCTCTACTACTCAAAAGTAGCCCAATACCATGGTGCATCCTAAAGGACGTTTCAAAGAACACGGTTCCTACGAGAAGATATTAGAGAAGCAGACACTTTAGATGGAATTTATTGGGTTAAGGCTGTTTACAATAACAAACACATGGATCGGAAAGATGCTCGTAAAGTTACGAAAAAGTGCCTAATGTTTTTCTACAGCACAAGGAAAGCTCAAACTTTGAACATAGCCTACCTACCGCACTATACTTCATGTGGAATGAAAACTGAAAGCTCATTGATCTAAGTAATGTCTTACCAACACAGATAACTAAACTAAATTGGGTGATCAGAAAGATCAAAATGTTAAATGAAATCCCATAATTCAGTAATTATTCAGTATATACTGTAGCTGTTTAGTAACTTCTCAGGTAAAAACTGTAAATAAGGTTCACTGCTTAAATGTAGCTGTTCCTTACCAGAACTTGCACTATAAACATGACTAGAAACTCAGCGACATTATTATCAGTTTGAGAGCCAATGTTATGTAATGAAGATAAACATCCAATTGGTGACATTCCTAACATTGTGAGCAAGTTTAAGAGTATTACGCACAGAATTTTGAAACAATTCGAGAAAACTGAAGCACAGAAACAGCCTGGCAGGCCTGGGAAAACTACAGTAAGAGAAAACAAATTGGTAAGGAATCCAAAAAGAATAAATTGGCCACAACAACTGATATTTTGAAAAAGAGTTAATGATAACATCAGCATCAATGTTTCAAGACACACCATTTCCCAAAGATGTAATGAAAAAAATTTGTATAGTAGAGTACCTTCCATGAAGCCAGCCTACATTTCTAAAAAAAAAAAAGTGTTGTGAGGCTAAAGCTACTTATGTATAGCTGAGAGAGACCATAATTTGAGGTCCAAGGAGTTATTGGCTTTATCTGCTAGCGCACATAAGTGCTGGTCAACACTGAAAAGAGTTGTGTATGGAGCGACCCCTTTATAATTGTTGCTGGTGGAGACGTTGAGGACCCTGCTGGTAAAGCAAACCGTTTGTAGTGCTACTTTACTTTGATCAGAAGCCAAGCCGGGACTGAGTGCACATTCCTCAGTCTGGGCTCTGAACCGAGGTTCTCCCGTTTTGCTTTCAGATCTTCTGAAGTGCACAGTCTTCTTCTGGACCCCTACGATCATACGTTGGCATTGATTTTTCAGGAATGTTTCCGCTCATTCTTCGGAAGGCAGCTGATGCACTTGCGGTCTCGCTCGTTTCTCTGTTCCATCGAATGTTATGGCTTGGTTCATTTGCTGAATCCTGGCGGGTTGCTTGCGTAGTGCCCAATCTTAATGCTGGGTCCCCTCTCGGACTTATTATAGACCCCATCTCAATCACATCTGTTTCGTCTAAGTTTATGAAAGGTTGGTTGCATCGAGGTTGGGTTGCTTTCTTGAGAAGCAGGGTGTTCCACCTCTGACGCAGTGTGGTTTTTGGAAAGGCTTGGGCACTTGTAGTGATCTTCACATTTCTCAGGTGTAGTAGTTGGTAAACAAATACAAAATACAAATAAACAAACAAATACACAGATAAATACTTACATATCGGTCTTTATTATATTGTAGATTGTTGTAAACATTCCGTAACCTCCTACACTCAAAGTCTGGCTACAGCCCTACAAGTTATCCATCAATCATGCTATAATTTGTTAGCAATTAATATTAATCAGATCAATGAGCTATTATTTTTCATTCCGCATGAATTCTAATAGATATGTTCAAAGTCTGAGCTTTCCCTGTGCTCCATAAACAGTTATATTTTCTTTACTTCTGATCATCATTCAGTTCTTCATGCTCATTACTGTAGGCTGAAATCAGCACCACGATAATTGGAGAACCTACCTTTTCTAGAATTTGCTTTCTGTACTTCAGTTTTTTATTTTGGGAAATTAGAGCTGCAAGTTCATCATCTACACCAGCACCATTGGTTAGTTCAGAAAAATGGCCATTTGTTGCGCCAGAGACGAGACTGTGCACTCGATGAGTCAGAGAGTCAGCTGTACTTTCCTGCAAGACATGATGGTAATGAGATTAAGATAAGCAAATATTTGTAGCATTAGAATAATGTAACATTTGTGAGTACAGTATTATGAATGCTTGTAATACTAGTTTAAAGAATTCCAATAGCTAAGCTATACTAGTCAAACTAGTGTAAGCAGTCCTTTATTGGTGGGGCTGAGTTGAATGCGGCAGTGCCAAATTAAAAATAGCGTCAACTGGGGTGATTCGGAACACCTTTGTTAGATAGGGTGATTCAAGACAGTGGCTAACACTCCTCTAAAAAAATTTTTTTTTTTTTTCAAAAATCTGATTGCACCATCGTAAATCTCAACTTTTAATCTATAAGAAACAATAGTTTTATCAGAAAAATACTCACTTGAGAAATGTGCAAGCCATGCCTAACAAAAAAACACAATTTCTGACTCCCAAAACAACTTTAAAAAGTCTATTTTCAATTTTCAACAACTTTGATCTGGGAAGCGTAATTTTTGAGCTAGACACTTCAAATTTTGAAAGAATGTTCTTATGTTTGTTCTAAGTATGCAGAAGCATTTTGACTCTAATATTTCGTGTTTAGCAATATGTTGAACTTGTCCCGTTTTTGCCCCCACATGCGGGGTGATTCGAGACAGTGGTCCGGGGAGATTCGGTATACTTTTCAAAATTAAATTGAGCTATATTGTCAACTAAAATGGTATCCATTTACATCCTTTAGGTGTTTTGTAATACAAGTAAATCTTTTCCATGCAATACTTACATTTCAAGCCAAATCGGTGGGATTTCAGAGATTGTTCACTAACTACAGCATACTATCCCATGACAAATGGAATTGTCTAATGTAACAGATTAGCTAGTGTTTTTTTAACATGGCTGTCACATTTATTGGGTATTTTTCTGATAAAGCTATTGCATCTAATGGATTAGAAATTGGGATTTATGATGGCGCAATCAGATTAAAAAAAAAAATTTGAATGAATTTTGGCAAGTGTCCCGAATTACCCTATAGCCTGTCCCAAATCAACCCAATCCAACCAGGATGATCTGAAATGCCATTTTTTGTTAATAACTCCAGAAGTGCTTTAGTACGGTGATGAAACTTTTGGGGCATCAAGGTTAGGTAAGTACCCTTATTGCCTCAAAATTGAATGTTTCTGTGATGCATAGTATTTACGCTATATCAAAGTTGAAAAAAAAAAGTGTCCCAAATCACCCCGGTCGAGGCTATTATCTAATTGCACTTTAGTATTCAAATATAAATATAATTTTATTGAGACAAGTTATACCACACACTTGAGTGCAATTTGGCATACCTAGTTGCTTTGCATTCTTACCTGTGCCCCTTCAACTTCTTATGCTGGTTTGACTATAGTTATAAAAGAAAAACCTCGACATTCATGATCATGGGAGGGAATTCTAGAAGTGAAACATGGTGTCAAATTCCAGTTTAATCGATTTGGTTTAGATGTAAGAAATTCTACCAGCTTTATATAGGTACCTATATTCTTTATACCACTCTAGTCTGTGTATTCAGCCATTGTAAATAGAAGCAATGAGTAGGTAGCTATCTTATCTCTTGCTGAAGCTGACTATTAAGAAAGAATAACTACACTAACCATGCAATTGCTCCAAGTAGGTAGCTATATTGTTATCAAGCTTGCCAATGGCTTTAAATACTAAATTGAAAGTAGTATTGTTTTCAAGAATTATTCCAAGTTAGAGAGTAGCTCCCTAGGCAATGGTAACAGATGTAAGAACATTAGCTACTTTAAATTATGCATTTGATATGATAATTTGGAACTATACAAAAACACACCTAAATTTACTTTCAGAAAAAGCTGATTTAAAATTGCTGTGCATCACTAACACACTTTTTCTGATAACTGTACCAGTGATATCAACAGACAACTTTTGAGCACATCACCACTTCACATTTATATATTACAATATTTTTGAGACTATTATTTATATGAACAAGGAAGAGCAAGTAATATCACCAAACTTTTATTTTCATTTCAATAAGGGTGCCATTACAAGTAGATTAGCTATCATACTCAGCAGAAACATAGACATCCCAATAAAAAGGTCCACTATGCATTGTTGTGAAATGAGGAAAAAGATGTTGATGTAAAATTAAAGAATATTCTGCTGCATCCATTCTCTGCTAATACAGTAGCTAATCAAACTTTGCCACATTACCTCCAACCTTCCCTATACAATTAATAGTTTAGGAATGACCAAACAATGAATACCTAGCTTTTGGGAAGTTAGCTATAGCTACCTAACACATTAATGAGCAGCAAATTACTTACCAGTTCATCACAGTGCTTAGCAATTTTCCTAAGATTTCCATCCATCTTTCTTAGATATAAATGACTCTGCAAGTATATGGAGAGAATATATTAGCCATATAGTAAGTAATCATTTCAAGTAACAATGTAACTACAGACTATAGTAGACCTACATATAATTATATAGCTAGGTACAAAACAACTAGTCTATGCTATAAGGTCGAAACACATTAACACCCCATTGAACCAAAAGTACCTCAATTTCACATATCTCATCTACCTCACTGAAAATCAAGCTGCTATAAACATGATACCTACATCAACTTGAGTGATTAAATAGAAGCATCATTACTCACAGACTGGGTGTTATTTTTAGCCAAACAAGTATTCTGATACTTGTTTAATTTTAATAGGCCATTAGTAAGAACCCACACTATTTCAGGATCCCACTAGGTAGGTACTAGGTATGCTATATAGCAAAGCAGGATATTAGCACAAGCAGTATGCTACAGCAGGTAGGCATGCTAATCAATTATGGCAGGATAAGGTGTGTACTAAATAGCTACAACTATTATTGGCTATCAGTTTCAGTTGAATGCGCAGCGCTCATAGGCGCCCACCCGCATTTCCGAGGGCGGCAAGCCACTCGCCAAGATCTTGGCGAGAAGT
>LQNS02277717.1:12086798-12098216 GCA_001587735.2 Parhyale hawaiensis
AAAATCAACGTTATGTTATGGTCGACATATCTACCATATTGTTTCATCATCCATAATCGACTTTAATCTCTCATACACTACTATATTCTACTATAATCACAACCATAATTTCCGACTGGCCGGTGCTACACCGGTGACCGAGCCAGTCGCAACTCGTGTTGCAATCATAGATCAAATGACGACTGCGGCACGGGTAACGGTGATGCAGATCACCGAGCACAAACCTCTATTTTGAATAAAAGGAGCACTAAATTCATTCAAATACGCTACAAATAAACTCTGTACACCAGAATAAGTTAATTAGATCAGCTACTTCGAACTTACATAAACAAAATTTCAATTAAAATGAAATTCCACTATCGTTGAGCTAGTTCCGCGCGTCGCTAGATGACGCTCTCATAACCACTTTTCGGGTTATGGTAACTTTTTTTCAGGGCGCGGTAGCCCGGTTTTGGCGTTATTACGACGCACCTCAGCTCCCTAATTTAATATAGTTGTCATCCGCGAACGAAGTGAGAGAGGTGATGCTGTTTGCGTTGAAGATTTAAGTATATATATGTATTTGTTTTCTTGATATTGCATAAATATATTCTAGACTTTGATGAGAAGGAGTTGAAGAATTTTCAGCAGCTCATCAGTTGGGAGGCTCAAAGATGGAGTTATTAACTTTGACTCTTGATATTTTGCAAAATATAGACTGGTTATATCATAAGAAGGTGTAACTATGATACCGGCTGCTAAGCAAAAAAAGTTTAAATGATGTCTTCAATTTAGCAAACTTTTCGTCAATTTTGAACTATATGGTCCATTGCGTAGACTCCAATTACTGTACGGTCTACAGACACTCAGATGCGCCGAGGGCGACAGTTTACACGTACCCAGCCGTGGTTACAAGGCTGGCACATCAGCATGGTACACTTCGCAATAATTGCAAATCCTACAATTGGCGAGAACACATCGCGCAATAGCTGAAAGTTAACTCGGAAGCGCAGCTGTAAACGAAGATTATTCAATTTCACACCGTTGAAGAATTGTATATACAGTATACTTATCTGTCCACCCAAAATGTGGTAGGTGTCGAGTACTGTTCATAACTTTTTGCAGAGGGTCTGGTGGGTTCACCTAGATGTTACCCATGCCAAAAAACTAGAATTAGTTGGCTGTCAAAATGACGGCCAATAAATTTGTTCTCCCGGCGGGTGATGGTCTTACGCCACGAGGCGTTTTAGTTTCTTCATTGATGCGTATAGTGAAGACTTTATCATTCAAACCCAGCCCTCCAAAAATAACATAATTCATGTGCAACCTCTTCCTTCCATATTAAGATGGACAAGCTTTTTAATAAATGTTATTTCTGTAGGGTCCTGTCATGGTACTGCGGATGTTTGTAATTTAAAGTTATATATTTTTTTCTGTGCCTCACATTTTTCCATTCACTGTGCTGCCGTACTCGGCTTTCAGTGTAAATTCAACGTATTTTTCTTCTGCTGAAATTAATTGCGGTAGTTGATATTTTATGCATGAGAAAAAGTTGAATATTTGCTGCCGTTTTAGACTTTGATCTTCCTATCCCTGTATCTTATATCCAGTACTGCATGTTTCTCGGTTCATGTTGTTTTTTTTTATGTTGCTTCATTTTTTTATTTAAAGTTTTAAAAGTTGCAATATACTTACAGAAGAGAAATTCTTTCGTTTGAACTTCTATCCCACCGTGAGTTGCCGAATTAATAAGGGCCCGTTCGAATGATCAGCAACAATTAAGATATCGAGGCTTGACTAGTCCGCTACTTCAGATAGGAGCTTTAGCTTTATCACTTTGAATCGTGTTGTGTGTGTTAGAAGCAGCCCGTTTACTTTGAGCCGACTGAAAAAATTAAATGTCTCAAGGGTAACGGATTAAGGGTCACGCCTGAGAGTCTATTCAACGGGTCGAAGCCAACGTACCTGCCTGACGTTACTGATAGGTCAAGCTATGGAAGTTTAATTTCGCTGCTCAGTCGAACGCTATTTAATTAGAAAATCAAGACTGCAGGCTTGATTTATCTGCAATGAATTCAGTACCACAAGCAAGAACAATAAAGTGGTTTATTACGAATTCGTAATTACCTTTATTTTCTGCCACACGGGTAGACTGGTTGAGTAATTTTAGATGTTGCTATACGGGGGATCTCACGCCCAATAATAAAATTTACCAGTAGTTTAATAAGAAAGAATTAAAATGTACTCTATTTACTCCTGTACTGACTGCACACGGATTTAAATGCACTTCGAAAGCTCAATCTGTCGCTATTTATAATATCTAATTTGCCATTTATCAAATTCAGTTTATCATTTATAGAAATCAACTTGTAAATTATCACATTCAGTTTGCCATTTATGAAATTCAACTCATCACTGCAGACATCAACATCGAGGAAGTACGCAAAGACAGCAGTTTTCTCGTATTTTATAGTGAACATTTGGAATAGACTTCCTTTGTCCTTATCGGAGCAGAAACAGTTAACACGTTCAAAAATCATTTAGACAAACGCTGGGAGTAGCGCCCTCCACAACGTCGAACTCTTGCTCTAGCACTCTTCAACTCCTAGCAGCACCAAACTTCTTTAGAGGCCCCTTTGTTTTCTCGTCTTCCATATCCCATCAGATTTAACCTCCCTGGAGATTTGCTGCATCTAATCATACCTGCACAATCACTTTTCTCACTGAGGCTTTTCTCTCGAATATCTGATTTTTTTACCCAACGGCGATAGCTTATACAGGGCTGGAGCGTGAGTCTCAGCTGCTCTCATGGAATGGGTCTATACAGTATGGGTTTATCTATTGCGAACTATCGAACCTAATTCAAAATTTTCATTTATATAATTCAAATGGCCATTTATGAAATCCAATTTATAATTTATAAAACTAAATTTGTCAACGGAAACCTCAGTTAGTCTAACGATATATCCATATGGCCCGTCCTAATCACGAGGTGATCACAATTAAATTAGATCTGTCCTCTATGAAGAGGTGGCATAAGACAGCTACTTAGTTACAATGCATATCATGGGAGTTATCCAATACAATTATTGAATACTTTATCTTTCCTGTTTTGCGCCTATATTGATTAATTAACGAAAAAACGCCCTAAGTTGCATTTTGGAATGTATCAATAGAGACTAAACATACTCGTATTTATGGACTGAATGTATTGAAACGTGTTGCGTATGATGTCCGGAGTATTTTGTGGAATAATTCTAAAATTTTATAGATCTGGTAGTGTGAAGAACGGGAGAAATTATCAGTACCAAAAGCTAGTTTTAGAATCGTTCACTCGTTAACTTCACTTAGTGTCTCAATGTCGGAGTGCTCCGTGCAGCATATAGCAGTTGCCAGGCTGTGAGCATCCGAGACTCAAACTCGGACCCCGCAGCACTCGCTACAGAGTCACCGTTATAAGATCAGTACGTGCCCTGTTCCAATTAGAAAGACCAGACTGCAGCATTTAGTCAACTAAGGATTTTAACTGAAGACAGATGAAAGACGTCCGTTATAGAATTCTGTCCTTCCATTATTTTCGGTTTTGTTCTGTAATTTTACACTAACTAGTATAAATGGCGAGTAATTCTTTTCAGCCAAATTACAAAGTTGCCGTTAAACCGGCATTTCTGTCATGCCGGCGCCGCACTATGCAATCGCATGTTCAACTTATGAGCGGATGTTCAACTCGTACGTCGTCCCGAGCCTCACTGGAACCATGGAATACAAATGAGCGACAGGCGTGCTCGACGTCCGATCATGAGTGTAGTCCCGGTATACGAGGTAGATTTAATGTAGGAAACTATTCCAAATATTTAATATAACAATATACTTCTTTCATCAATTATTGGCGTTGTCTAGGTTGCTGGCCCACAGCGCATCGATAACAGATATCGTGTTTCGCTTTGAAAATTTCCTTAATGATCTCGTTAGGGTGCGCTGGGTAATGCCTCAGCATAAACGGTAAATACATACCATGCTTCCAAAGAAACAGCGTACGACATCTATGAAAATAATATTATGTTTCTGCGTATTCTTCTTTACGAACTTTCGTTTCTTGCATCCTTAGTAAGTACGATCGTTAACGCTTTCAGCAGCAAGCTATAGGAGAAATTATATACGGTATCTTTGATACGGTCTCGGAAGGCAACAGAAGGAGACAAGTTTAAATTTGAGCTACTACAGCTTACAGGTCAAAGGTAGAATTTTCACTGTCTCACTTGGAACAAATTTCCAGACTTCGTATGCATGACCCGGGTCTGCGATGTCACTGAGGAACAATGTTTCTCGTCTGTGATATTTCAATAGGTTCCAGCTAGTTGACTATAAAATCCACTATATAATAAAACACAGTTGTTGGTCGTTCGCTTGCTTGCTCCCTTGCTCTAATGTTAGTCCGTCTCTCCGTCACTCTCTATGGGAATAAGATAGGATTAAATTCAAGGGCGTAGCGTCCCAATGAATAGGAATAAGGTAGTTGGAAATTTGAGGGCCCGGGTTCTGGATCTCCGGCCTCTGGATCCCGGGCTCTGGATCCCCGGTTCTGGATCTCCGGCCTCTGGATCCTGCGCTCTGGATCCCGAGCTCTATATCCTGGGCTCTGAATCCCCGGCAGTTAGAGCAGTTAGAGAAGCTCAGTCTCGCTCCTCGGTCTTGGAGTTTTCGTTCCTTTCGTACATAATCCATTCCGCTTATGCTTTCATTGCTGAATCATAACGTAGCAGTTTAATCTTTACGCTGAGCAGACGCCCTCTTATATTGAAATTGCATCGCAGGCAAATTTCAACGCTTGAAGTTCAACAATCAGTTGGTATCCACAATACGGTGATCCCTGGCCATTTCCAGTGAATTCTTTTGATTGAACTATATTTTTCTTAGTGCAGTGCAGCTTAACGTTTGCCCAAATCCAATCTGATATTCACGCCTTATCTTGCAGGGGGGATATTTTGCTATCGCTAAACTCATGGTTGTACAGCTTGCATTCCACTAATGGAAGATCAGGCCTGCATGAATGAGACCTGTAATACAGCAAAACCTATACTGGGAACCGGAACCATAAAAAGCTCAATCACAAAAATCACAAACTTTTGCTGTCATTTTTCACGGTTGCGCCCTCTAGTACAAAATAATACGCTAGCAATGTATTCATATACATATAAAATAGAAAATAAATGCCACAGCTTATAAGTGGTCCAAAGAATAGTAAAGAATTATTAGTGCTTCTTCAATCGGCCGGCAAAGTTTGACTTATCCGCAACTTGAGATAGATGCGCTGGCCCAGACCCCGTTACATCGTGTTTCAAGCGTTAATCCTTAACTGGTTACTCTTGAGACCCTGAAAATTCAATTTTTCTCCTTAAAATAGAGTGTTCCAGCCGTCTCAAACATAATTGGATTGTCTCTTACTCCTGCAACGCGATTCAAAGCGGCGAAGCCAACTCTCCTGTTCCAAGATTTGGACAAGTCCAGCCTTAATTGAGGGCTTAACTTAATTCGGCTTTGCCTGTCCACTCGACGACACATTTTGTATTATCAACTTTCAGTGAGTTTATCTAAACTCACTTGTACGTACAGAAGTTTATTTTATGCGTTCGGTTGGCGCGTTTGATTCCAGGGCCACTTCTTTTTGTGACGAATCAAAGATGGGCGCGGCACTGTGCCAGACATTGCAAATTTCTACCTTTTCTCCTCCTGCAACCTATTTTCGGGAGCTTGGCGGTCGTTGATTATAAAACAGTTAGCATATAGCTCAGGATTGCAATAAGACATAGTGCACGCTATAACATTATTCTTCTTGTGGCTCTGCACGTCCATCGATCCATCCATTCGAACATGCCAATAGCAAGACGCTTCGATTTTGGCAGGAAGGCATTTCAAACACAACTGCATGTGCTGTTTTCGATTCTTAAAAATATTTTCAGCAGTTTAGCAGTGAAATCAAAAAGTTTATTTTATACGTATAGTGGGTACCAATTTTCATTGTTTTTTTCCGCCGTGCCTATTATATTCGCGTAGCTGGTGTCTCATGGCATTCTTAATATGGCAAAATTTGTAGCCAGAATAAAAGGCAGTGGAGCACACGATGGGAAGTTTTGGACAGTTTCACTCTAAAGTAAATGATTTTTGAAACAAGAGTGCGGTGTCTACGGAAAAAAAATTGCATCACGAGAACAAATCTTAAGGAGTTACTGTAACTAAGAAATTTCCGAGTCTGCCGTAGTTTGTACTATAGTTAATAGTTATTAAATTTCATCAGGTTAGGCAACAAAATGATGAGCTACGGTGGAATCTCCAAATAGTGCAAAAAAAAAATCAGATCCAACGACGAAAAGATTGGAATATGTAAGATCACGAAAGGCTGAAGCATTTGTAAACTATGGGAAATAGAGCTTCGAAAAGAGTGCAAATATGCACGATGAACAGTGCAATAAGTATCTTCGAAGATAAAGACTGCCATTATCGTGTTTTTGCAGTAACTATATGTCCCCGTGAAGATACAGCGATACTCTATGTGTTGGGTGTTTGCAAGTACCACAAGTCAAATTAGAGAAGCACTCTGAGAGCGCATAGCTCCGCCAAGCAAGGCAACGTTAACTAAAAATTCAAATTTATCCCGAATTCAGAATTTTTTTTTGGTTATCACCGAAGCTGGGTCATATGGTAACTCCAAAATCTAAACATTTGTGCCCTTTTATATTAATAACAGCTAGTTCAATTTTCTTGAAGGTCCGTTCATAACTTTTTGAGTTATACTGTTAACAAACGTTATGACAAACTTAAGTCAAATATACAAAAAAACTAACCGATCTGCACCAAAGTTTGATCATTTATGTTTTCTAACATTACTAACAACTCCTATAAATTTTATAAAGATCCATTCATTATTTCTTGAGTTATTGTGCTAACAAGCATAAAATTAAAAACAGTGACAAACAAACGAACGAACCAACAAATCATTATTAAAATTTGGTCATTTACTCTTTCTTATATACCTAACAACTCATGTTAATTTCATCAAAATCCATCCATAACTTTTTGAATTATGGCATCGAGAAAAATGAGGCAGACAAACAAACAAACGGATGGACATATCTTTACCAAAAGTTAATCATCTGTTTCTCCTAACCTACCTAACAATCCCTGTAAATTTCATCCAAATCGGCTCATAACTTTTTGAGTTATCTTGGTGACAGACAAAGAGACAGACAGAAAGATAGACAAACACGATGAAAACATGACCTCCTTGGCGGAGGTAATAAACGATTGAACGAGTCTTTATCAAAAGTTAATCAGCTGTTCTTCCTAACATACCTAACAATCCCTGTAAATCTGATTCGATTTCACACGTCAAAACGAACTTGTAGACTATGAATGCTGGTAATACCGGTGACATCAGAACGGCCTATTTTGGAAAATTGATATTGGGTATCTAGCTGTATACTTAAAAATATCTTTAAATAGCACTATAGTGGATCTTCTTCATTTCTGCACAAAAGGTATTCCAAAGAGGATAATTGCACAGTTGTGCGCTCATTCCCAAATGCAGCAACAAACGTACAATCCAAGTCAAAACAGCTCGCTAACTCAAGATGGGATATTCTTATTTTTAAAATGAGCTATAACATTTTACTTAACTGTGAATTCTCCAAACCGATACTGAATTGCTAATAAATATTATGTAGACTATGAATGAGGACAATATCGGTGAAATCGGAAATAACAGTAGACTTTGAGAAAATTGCTGTGGGGTACTCTGCAGGTTTTGCTTTTTCTTCAAAATCAAGGTTAGCACATCGGAATCAGATAGTTGTTAGTATTATGTATTAGGATAATTATGAGGTGGTTTTCCCGTTCCCAAATACAAAGGGAAACGCACAATCCTCGATATAAGAATTCGAAGACTGAAAATGCAAAATTCTCATTCTTTCCTAAGCTATGAGTTTTACTAAAGCTTGAATACACAAAACCAGTTCGAAATTCATACTAAGTTTGGTGTAGACCAGTCGTTGGCAAACTTCCCGACTCGGTGCCCAAGCGGACTTTCAAAAAATTGACAGACGGGCTGGCCCAGCACCCGATGCCTGCGCATCGAAGATCAAAAATAGGAATGTCGTATTTGCTGCCGATATGCAATTTTTCATTGTCTTCGAATAAGTGTTTAAAATGAGTTAATCTAGCTAGGGCCCCAAACCCTTCCACGGGCTGGATATGGCCTGCGTGGACCGTAGTTTGCCCACCCCTGTTTTTTTAGAGAGTAATGACCTACTCACATCAAAATAACACGGCTTTCCACATAAACGTTCCAATACTTCACAACTGCAAGAATATTAAGATTTTATTGTAGAGGGATTCTGTCAAGGGAACAATGTAGGCGCAATATATTTGAATTTTGCTAATGCTTTTGATAAGGTAGACCATGGAACCTTCATGTTCGAAGTTTCGTGTATGGGTACCCGTGGAAAATGTCTTCCGTGGCTTGAAGCATTTCTGACAATTAGAAATTAAAGTGTAATCTTCAACAATAAAGTGTCATCAAGACAGCCGGTACTCAGTTGAGTACCAGAAGGGACCGTGCTTGGGCCTGTTCTCTTTCTCATCATGATCAATGACATGGGTTACGGGGCGGATGCAACTATGAAGTCCCTTCGTCATTTGCTGACGATACACGAACACTAGCTGCTGTGCAATCTGTGGAAGACGTGCTGTCTGTCCACCAATATTAGGAAAGTATCTGCCAATGGTCAGTGGAAAATAATATGACTTTTTTTTAATGAAACAGAATTCGAGCTGCTAAAAAACGGAAAAAATCCAACACTCTTTGAACCCAAATTATATACCAACAGCGATGGGCATGAAATTGAATGAAAGGCAGTTAAAAATGACCTAGGATCGAGGGAGAATGCGAGACGATGCTTCCAGCGAAGAACATATAGCGAGATATTGTTGAAAAAAAAGAGCAGCTGTAGAGATAGGACAAGAGAATTTGACCTCTATTTAGTAGTTTACATTAGCTGAGGTAAATTCAACAATGAACTTTCCTACAGATCTATTCTCAGAACGGAGACGAAGCGTAGGTTTTCAGTCCTTTCTGAACATGTCATCACACACACTAGGCAAACAACAGGTTTTAAGGGAAAGAGCGGATACATTATCGGAAGGTATGTATGGGCGTAAAGCGGAAAACCGCTCTTCCTAGCTTGAGTATGTAAGACAACCGATTCTGCTTACAGGAACCACATATTAAAACGGCCAGCCGCGCAAACCGACGATTCAACGGGAAAGGAATCAACCGTTATGGTTTCTACGCAAAGTAGCTCCGTTTATTACGGCCAGCGTTCCGTTGATATCAACCGATTCAGTATCATTATTTTGCTCATAATAATAATCACAGTATAAAACATTCCAGATGAAATAAATTTTGAATTGTGTTGAACTATTGCAATTTAAATGGGATATGTCAGTTAAAGTAGATCAGTTCATACTTAAATTGACCAACTTTCGATAATGTTACTCTTACTGGCAGCCGGAGACTTTAGCATCACCTAGATATACCTATTTCACAAAGTTCATTAGTTCATTCAAACTCAGGAGTAAAATGGGCCTGCCTGTTTAGAGCCCGTAAATAATTTTCATTGGCTAATTTCTCCCCGCAAAAAAAAAAAAAAACAAGAGAAACGAATAACATTCGCCGAGAGTGTGTGCTGATCAGCAGATACATTAGCCCAGACTTCATTTTACATATGACCAGCAGGTTAAAGTGACTAAACCGTAGATGCCGATATAGACAGACACAGTGGAATCTATATACTGCATAAGATTGTGTACAGGCGACACATCCCCGTATCATCTGGATCATGACTGGATGAGATTAGATCAAGCGGCACGGTAATTTAAATTTTCCAGGACGCAACGCTGTGTTTTAACTGAGGCAAAGGGAAGGAACTGAAAGCTGAACAAAGGGGAACACCTGAGGAGCGGCTAGTCGGGAAGGAAGAGGCTAACACGGTAAAGGTTATTATCGCAACAGAAATAAATTTTCAACCTTTTATCATTACTTTTAAACACTATAATTTCTTAAGACTAGCACTATTTGAATGGGGGCGAATTGGCCCTTAAGGCAGCAAATATATTATCTATAACATGGATACACCTGACCCTGGGCAACGCCTCATATGTGGCCTTCGGAAGAATACCGTAGCTACCAAGAGCCATAATCAACGCTACTTATCATTACATTGTTAATCTGAAATCGTGTATGTCAAGAGCTTTTAGAAGTATTTTTTATCATACTGTACGGCGCCTAACCTATCACATCTTGTTGTATTTACTTCAATAATGATGAGAGTAATAACGTAATGAAGAGTAACGTTGACAATATATGTAACTCTTGGTACACCATGACTCCCATGGTCTCATCTTTATTGTATGCTATGGTCTATAAGCTAACAAATCATGCAGTAACACACTAACTTGCACAGCCTCATATCTATATATATATATATATATTGTACAGTCTAGTGATGGGTAGGATGTCATTTTTTTGGACATGAACGGATGCGGATCTTTAGGCACTCTTACATCCGCGGATGCGGATGCAATTACGGATGTAACCATCTCAACATCCGCGGATGCAGATGCGGATGTTCAAAAGAGGTACAGAAGTTCCGCGAATGCGGATGCAGGTACGGATATTCGCCCCACCACAAACACACACGCACACCCCCTCACGACCGCACTTTGTACAACACTTGGGAAGAAAACTTCGAAAGTGCTTTGTTGACGGGAACAGCGCTTGTACACATTTCAATCCAAATGTGAATTTGCAGTTTTCAGCACTATGGATGAGCTTTGTGTACAGTGATCAACCTGTACATCCGCGCCTCCTTTGCAGCGGATCTTTTACGGCTTTTACAGTTCTGACATCCGGGGATGCGATTGCAGATGTTACCATCTTAGCATCCGCGGATGCAGATGCGGATGTCAAAAAAGATGCGGATGTTCCGCGGATGCAGATATTCGCCCCATCACTAGTACAGTCCATAAATTAAACAACTCGTACATTGAGCAGACTAACCTGTACTGTCTCATATAAATTTATATATTATATGGTCTATAATATTACAAACCACATATATACGTTAGTTGACTAACCTGTAATAGTCGTCCCTGCAGTACAGGTGCCCGTGTTTGGCAAAACATTTCTCCTCCAGCGGCAGGTGGCACTCGACGCACCGGAGACATGCGCTGTGCCAAGAACCTTCCTGAGTCTTGCTGAACCACCGCTCCGTGATCCGCTGTCCACACCCTATACACATGACACACTCTTCTACGTTCCCCGTCCCGGGGGGTACCTGATGGGGATCCGGGATACCCGGGTGGTGGGGAGGCGGTGGTTGGTGT
>LQNS02277717.1:12131143-12148593 GCA_001587735.2 Parhyale hawaiensis
TATATAGCAGTGTGAGGCTATTAAATCTGCAAAGACCTGCATTATACAGTAAAAACAATTCAGCCACATTGAGCTATATAGGCATGCCGAAATTACCCAACATGTGCGCCTAATTTCGGCACCCCTCTTTGGAGAGACCCTGATCAAAAAATCTGGAAACCTAAAGACTGGTTAGTAAGGGGAATTGAAGCCTAGGCTTAGACCTAGCTTTTTATCATAAACATTTGTTTGTAGGATTACAAGTTCTGTAGTTGTGCTCATTTAAGTGCAACTTTCCAGCCGAAATAGCCCTACCTTACGGTAATGAAACAAAAAATCTACACCTGGAAATTTAAGAGATATTACTGGTTAAAAAGTGTCTAAAGCCATGCTGGCTTACCAGAATTATATAATTAGATACCTATAGCTACATCTCTGAAATGAAATATCACAATATTCAATAAGTTGATAGGTTTTTAATAACTATAGGCCTAAGCAATGGTTTACCCCAACTGTCCTAACAGTCAAACTGATTCCTAAATAGAAATATATTAGCTAGCTCATCCTTTCAGTTCTGTTAATAAAATTTATTGCAGTAAAACTATTTATTTTGCAATCTGTAGTTACGCAATTCTCTTGGGTTGCCTTGGCTGCAGGAGGCTGCAAAGGTAAGAGACATAGCAAGTAGTTATTAGGTAAAACTCTACTTGGACTAACTAGGTTCCTTAGCCCACTTTTATAAATGGTAAACCCAAGGATTGAGTAGAAAAAAAAAAGATGTTTGCAATGTCTTTCATTAGTTTTTTCAACTGAAGACCAAAATTCTGAATAAATATTTATGCAAATTTTTGTTTATTTTGTCATGTAGTTTTTTGGAGTTGTAGTTGGGCCCTAAATTCTATATAAATCCAACTTCTTCAGTAAGTGGGTTTCTGACTCAGACTCCCCTCCCCCTCAAATCCTCTGATTCTGCAACCCTGGTTCTAAAGCCTCACCCTTCTATAGGCTATGGCTTTGCTCTATTACCTGCTTCCGTGCTAAACTATTTTAATCCGTATGAACCGCCCCTTTGTCTCTGCCTCCTCCATACAAAAGCTATGGCACTATCATAAATAAAAATAGTAATATGTGTTTCAGATGGGTCAAGAGCCCCTGCACTAGTAGTGACTGACTATGCCACTGTGTTTCTCAAAGGCAGCTCAACAACTACACTCAACCAGTCACCACTGAGAAATATTCATTAGAACAGTCATTCATATTTGTAATATTAAGGCCTAAAACTTATGTATCTTCTTTTTTCAGATTATTTAGCAGTAGGTACCCTTCTGCTACCACAAGCTGTTCACTGTGGAATCTTTGTGACTCCCTTCATTTGCTACATGATCTATTTCAGAACGACTAGATTTCATGATGCACAAAGTATTTGAAGATTACTTTAAAAATGCAGAGGATTTTTTAGGGTAAGTAGAAAGATTCCAGCTCGCAAATAGCCTATAGCCTATTCTGATATGCGTGTGTTTTATGCTTTGGCTAGCTAGACAAATACCTGTTATCACTAATAGATTCATATATTTTTATTTCTACTACAGTAAAACCCCTCTAATCCGTACCTCAATAATCCGAATCCCTCCCTAATCCAAACATCGGATAATAGTTTGAAGTGCAATCCAAACAAATAAGCATTTTTTGGATTAATAGGGTAAAGTACGGAGTTTGTATAATTACCTCTGTAATCCGTATAAGGTGCTTCTCAATTTTTGGATTAAAGGGGCGTTGAACGAGCAATTTGCGCGAGGTGCTGCACAGAAGGTACAAACAATCTCTCTATAATCCGTATTAGTGCGGAATACAGTTTTTTTCCGGATTTGTAAGTACCCCGCTAATCCGTCACCCCCTTCCCCCCTCCCCCCCGCTGTGCAAATTAGAGGGGTTTTACTGTTTTACCTTTGAGCCATTGATATACCTATTTGTTATAGCATTCTTGTCAATCTTTTGTATCAATGCCAATGTTTTTTTTCCAAAGGTCTTGACACCCCCTCCTGTTTTTACTGTTAATTTAATGTCTGTGCCTTTTCATTGTGGATTCTTGCTGCAAAATTAAGCAGTTCTTCCACTGCTTGTACGTGTATGGCAGCACACTAATTAGTAAAATGTCTTGGCACTGCAGTTAGTTTAATTTATTGTCTGCTCACTCTTTAACAATAACCTTAGTTGTTTCATACAGCAGTGCTCAATTTTAGCTTACGTGCTGTGCATTATTCTTTAATTGCAGTACATTCTGGTAGCTATAGCTATTTGTAGCTACTGTTACCCCTCATTCATCACAAAGAATGATATGCCATTTGCTTGTAGATTTGATTTATTTTATATTGGTACTTGCTGCCACTAGAAATTATTATCACCTGCAAACGAACTGAGAGAGGTGATAGCTATTGTTTTCATTGAAGATTTAAGTATATGTAGCTAGTCTATTTGTTATTTTCCTTAAGATGGCATTACATGAATTTCCTGAAAGTTGCAATGAGAAGCACAAGTAGAAGTGTAGGTAGTAAGCCATGATGCGCGTGTTGCGAAACATGGATGCAGTTGAGAGCACTGATGTCCGCATCAGCAGTGCCTTATGGATGGAATATATATTGGCCTACCGTATCAACATATTGCCTATCAGCAGTCCTTGATGATGTAACTTTCCAGACCATGTACTTTTGGCTAGACAAAGTGATTTGCATAGCCTAGCTATGAGAGAGTGCTTTTGGAAAATTTTATTTTTATTTTTATTTTACAATTTTGAAGAAGCACTCTTATTTTTTTAAAGTATGTAGTTACTGTAGATAGGCCTAATTGTTTGTGGAGGTTATGAAATTTGTGCTAGGCCAATAAAAATCTAACACTGTTAGCTATTTGATTTTTGGGAATGTTGGGTGAATGATAGTAAAAAGCTACTTGCTCTCTTACAACATTAAAAAAACAAAGCAAATACCGGTGATATTATGTAAGTATACTGTATTTGGTTTATTCTGAATAACATGAAGCTGCAGTTACATTCAGGATTGTATCAAGTGTCTTGCTCCTGCTAACTTTCAACTCTCTTGACAAAAAAGGCTCAGTTCCACAAATTCCCTTTGTGGACACCAGAAAGTTCCAACTCAGACTTTGCCTTTTTATTTTCAACAAGATAGGCTCATTTTTACTGTCTACTAGCTAGATCCATCTAGTTCCAGGCATCTTCTGCTCCTGCCTCCCCAACCTCACAAAGTACCTAGGTACTGGTATCTACAGTAGCCATCTCACTGTGCAAACCTGGCTATAACTAATTTTTATATTTATAACTACAGGAGATACCTATAGCCTTAGATTGGAAACAAGTCAGTCTAGAAAATTTAGTAGGCTAGTCAGGATGTATAGGTATATACCTATATATATACCTGGTATATAAATATTTTCATTCAATTCATGTCCAATTATAATACAGCCAGTAAATTGGTCTTTTTTTTTTTTTGATGTGTGTGATACATTCATGCCACAGCTCAGTATTGAATGGACCTCTATGGTGAAAGGATGATGCTGGTAGGTATTAAAATATATGTCATGATTTAGAGTGACACTTAAAAATCAAAGTTGCCGTCGTCATGCTGATAAGCCATTTACTAGGTACCGTACCTATTTGATATTGTTTTTGATCTTGCACAGGGAAAGTCAGCAGAGAGTTGGACCTCACCTGCAACTATGCCAAAAGCTTCATGACAGCATCAGAGATGAAGAGAAGCAGTTTAAGCTGCCCAAGCCAAAATCTGCTCTCTTACATCTGTATGTAGATGGCATGGACCACGAGCAAGTATGTAACTGGCTTGCAAATATCATTAATGTCTGTAGTAGAAGCCTGTCTACCCTAACTTTACAATTGGTTTAAGACTAACTTTGCTGAATTTCTTTTACATACAGATCTGTGCTAACAGATTCAAAACTTCTTTAAGCCCTCTCAGGGGGCAAAAGATTGGCCAGCTGCCATAGGGTTAAGATATTTAGGTTTGCCCATCCTATGTTACATTGAGCAGCGCCCTCCGGGGGATTGTGTAGCTTACCTTAGCCATTAGATAGGCCTTTGGGACATCTGCCTTTCGTGCCCACTTTGCTTCCATCCACTTTCCTGCTCGTACTTATGAAGCTAACTTTTGCCTGTTCTACCTCTTCTTCTTTAATATGCTGTTCCCATGCGCATTTATCCTGTGTGGGAACACCTTCGTGCATGGGTTCCGCTTCTGTTGATATGCTATGTATCCCTTCCTTTTCCTCTTAGGAATGCTTAGTACCTACTTATTTAGGGAGGCTCAAGCTTTCTTATACTCCTACTTCTAGCTAGGTACTTCTTTACACATCTTTGCAATTGCTAGTGAGGCTTGGTCATCAACTTATATAATAGTAGCTAAATATCACTGTGCTATCTCCATCAGAAAGTGATATTTATATTGTTTTGGTTTTTAAAACAAAGCATTTCCTGGTTTTCATTTTCTTTCTCATTTCCAATTCATCCATTTGTTCCAATAAAAATTTATTTGTTGCGTTGTTGTTATCTTTCATAATTTTTAATAACTTTATTGGTATATTTTTTAATGTTTCAGATTTGCCATCAACTTGCTGCCAATGAAGAAGAGTTATTAAATACCGAAGCAGGAGCTACACCTACCAGTTGGATGCATAATGTCACTGAGCTTGTGTGCCAAATGGAAGCAAACCCCACAGAATTACAGCTATTGTATGATATTCCTTTAGATAGGGGCACCAAAAAGAAAAAAAGCTGTCCTAGTTCAGAACTAACCGACTCGAAAGATAATGGCACGGATGAAAGAGAGGACAGTGATAATGCCTCTGTTGATGAAGATGCTGATGAAGGTGTGGATGATGATGAACAAAGCAATGAGTCTGCTCAAGAGGATCACAATACTAGTTTAAGCAGCACTGATGAGGGCTTAGCTGCTAGTGAAGGAGAGATTAGTGAGAGTGAAGAGGAAAGTGCCGATAGTGAGAATGAAGAGGAAGAAGATGAAAAATCTGATGTTGAGGAAGCTGAGGGATCTGATGATGATGTTGATAGTGGTGATAAACCCTCTAAGGAAAACGATAGTGATGGTGAATCTGTCAGTGGTGAAGACAGTGATGATAGTGCATATGATGAGCTTGATAAGCAGTTATTTGAACGATACAGGAACGATGATGAGCAAGAGGGTAGTGATGATGATTCTATAGAAGACTTGGCTGGTGCGAGTGAAGTCGACAGTGATGAGGAGCAGCAGGATCATTTTGAGGATGAGGAGGATGAATATGAAAAACAAGAGAAACTTGAGAAGCAGTTGGAAGAGGATAAGATGCAGCAAAAAGATAGTAATGAAGAAAATGAAGATACTGATGAGAAACCAGCCAAAAAGGCTAAAAAGACAGTCCACTTTGAAAAACAAAATAAGTCACATTCAAAGAGAAACATTAATCCCTTGAAGAAAGTTCACTTGCCGGTATTTTCAAAAGCAAATGTTGACTCACAGTTTTTCAGTGTGCGCGAAAGCGAGTACATTGCCGATGAAGATCTAATAGGTGCCGACTGTTTTGGCGATGTTGACTTTATGGAAGATGTTTCTGATGATGATGATGATGGCGTTACTGGTAATCAGGTAAGATCCTTTACAGTATTCAGTTACTGATGTTTCGGTAAGCTGTATTATGAGTAGTTCTGTAACTATAGAACTATAATAGGTAGGTAGGGCAATGCCTTCCACAGCATGATATATCTAGCTTTTCCATTTTACATGTTCCCGGGAATCGGGCCATATACCAACCGACAAAAAGATTCAACTGTTGCTTATTAGTACACATGTTGTACAAAACTGTACCGAATTTCAATGTATTGATAGCTATTACCTAGTTCTGTATTGAATCATATGTGATGGTAGTATTCCATCGTTTTTGTTGTATTTATGAAAGCTATGATTACACAGAGCAACACTCCCCTCATTTTTCTGCTATGGGTGGCCCAAACTTATTTGCCAAACTGAAGTTGCTAGCACTGAATTTTGAATGAAAGTGTTCCGCAACATGGGAAAGAAGGCCAAATTTTGATTCGTGGGGAAAGTGTTCATTGGCTTCTGAATTCCTGTCTTCCGATATTGTTAACATAGGAATTTTTTTATTGTTATTTTTTACTCTAAGAACACCTTTTATTAGCTGTAATCTCTCCAATTTTTTATTAGTTGAAAATTTATCAGTCGTGCCCCTGGTATTTACTATTGCTTCTCTACATGCATATCTGTCCCGATTATGTGTCATCTTATAATGACTGCTATTCCAGATATGATATGGATTTCATAAGTGTGCTGCTGTTATACCGATGTCATAGAGCTGTTGTTGCCAGTGATAATTTGCAGCTATGTAATATTTATTGCTGTAAAGTTTTTTAATCCATGCAGCTAGCTACTGCAGAAAGTCAGCTTTTTTTATCTGTCCTTGCACTTTACTCCTGTTGCTGTTACCTATCTCAATCAACAATTAATATTTTATGCTTGCTCATATCCACAGGCTACCTACAGTGACTTCTTTGATGCCCTGCCTTCTCAAGAATCCTCACTGGAAGATCTAAAACCACACACTGCTGGTGCCTCAGCCTCTGATAACTGGGGACTACAGGCTGGGGCTGACGTTCCAGCTGCAGAGTCCGAGTCTGACCTGCCCATGGACACCAACACGGCACGTGAGGTAAGGATGATGTTTTGTTAACAGATTTACAGTCTGTAAGAGTTGGACGTTTTCGGAGACCACGAGTCGGCGTCAGAAACTGGCTAGAAGCAGGAGTTAGTGGAAGTAGCTACGTCTAGTTTGCTGAGAAAAAAATCTGTGTCAGTAGGAGTTGGACATTTTGGAGGCTGAGAAGCTGGAGTCGGACTTAGTCGTCCTGGCTCGGCAACCGTGCTGTTCTTAATTGTATGTTGTATTATTGAGATAGCATTTAATTAAGCAAAGGCCCTGTAAGTTACCTTACGCTTTAATCAGGCCATTGCAACATTTACTTTTTTCTTGTATAACCTTCATGCTTATTCAGTTTATTGTGCTATGTATTGATAAACTTTTTTCAGTGGCGTTTTCTCCTATTTTAAAGTTCGCTTTTTTCCTCTATGGGTTATTAGTTTTTACTGATTCATTACGCATCTCATCTTTTATCCTGTTTTTGGAGCTTAGTGAACCATTAATAAAGTGGCCTAATCTTGTAATAAGTGCAATAATAATAATTATTGTTGTGAAGGGTTGCATTTCACAGCTAAAAAGCTTATGACTACGGGTTCTGCATCGTAGGCTTTAATTTCTCCAGCACGGTGTTCATATGCCTTGACAATATTAAAGTTATACCATGTAACGCCTTGAAACTACTACCGAGGAGGATCGACGTGACTAGTATTTCGTTCTTCTTGCCACCTGCTTAAAATGACATGGAAAAGCTAATTATGGATTTGGTTTAAATATTTGTTCCCTCAAACACAGAATAGGGTTAGGTGACTTTGTTCGAAGTTTATATGTTATGGGGAGCAACGCCCCCTCAGGGGGATCCCCTTGGGTTGTCTTAACTTGGCCTTTTGAACGCCATTTCTTTGTGCCCGCGTTGCAGCTTTCCATTTCTCTGTTCATAAATATCACTTTGTTCTCTGTTCTTCCTTTCTTTCGTAAAGTTTCTTTCTTTCCCGACTTGTACCTATGCGTGTTGATACTGTGAGGAAACACCCTCCCCATGTTTTCCTAGACATAATATTAACATATCCCTTACTATTCATGAAGCAGTATTGCCGTTGTTAGCCCATTCGTCGTGTTAAAAAAATCATAATACATACTAATAACCAGAGCACTCTGAGAGCGCATACCTCTGCCAAGCAAGGCAACGGTAACAAAAAATTCAATTTGGCTATAAAACCATAATTTTCTTTGTAGCAACTCCAGAATGTAATCATTTGTGCCCTTTGATGGTTTTAACAGTTTATGCAATTTTCATGAAGATCCATCCATTCATAACTTTTTTGAGTTATGCTGCTAACAAACATGAGTCAAACATACAAACGAACAAACCAATCTACACCAAACTTTGTTCATTTATGTCTTTTAGCATTACTAACAACTCCTATAAATTTCATAAAAATCCATTCATTATTAAAATCCATTCATTATTGAGTTATTGTGTTAACAAGCATAAAACTAGAAACAGTGAGTAACAAACGAACATACAGATCACTCCAAAAATTTGGTCATTTAGTCTTCATAATGGACCTAACTCATGTAAATTTCATCAAAATCCGTCCTTAAGTTTTTGAGTTATGGCTTTGAGAAAAGTGAGGCAGACAAACAAATAACAGATGGACGGATCTTCGCCAACAGTTAATCATCTGTTCCTCTTAACATACCGAACAATACTTCCAAATTTCTACAAAATCCGTCCATAACTTTTTGAGCTATCTTAGTGACTGACAAAGAAACAAATCTAACGAAAACATAACCTCCATGGCGGAGGTAATTATATAGGTAGACTATCTGCTACCTAGCAGTAAACTTTCTTGGTATGGCTATCGGTATTGTTGTTCTGTCCCCAAGTTATGTTCTTGAAAAAGTCACTGCTTCGTGTAGAGCTATCTTATGCTAATTTTGTAAAAATGCTCCGTTACAGGGCAAGTCTCGATATGAACTAGAGCTGGAAGTTGAGACGAAATTGAGACAAGAATTGGAGGACAGCAACATCAGTGAGAAGCCCTGGGCATTGTCGGGAGAGGTTCTTGCTGACGACCGGCCTACCAATTCAGTATTGTCGGAGTACCTGGAGTTCAGGAGTGGTGCCAAGCTCAGTAAGTTGCAACACCCATTGCTTTTCCAGGTATCTATATATGTTTACTTTATATCCGCCTGTGGTCATACGGGTATTGCTAGGTAGGTATGTACATTAGGGTGGATCGTTTTTCAACTTTTTAATATCAAAACGATCTAGTTATAAAAAGTTACTACCCTATGAAAAAAAATTTGTGCCAAATTTGAGCTGCTCAATCGGCCGTCATCTTATGCTGCCTCAACGCACATGAAAATTGAATTTTTTCAAGTTCTACAAAAAACTCAATATATATATACATTTTAGATTTGATTCAAATTCTTTGTGTTTACCTATAAAAGTGCAGTATATAACTTGAATTTTTAATATTTTCCTGTTTCAACAATAAAAAAACAATATATTCTGCTGCCTCATGAGTGTCAAAAAAACAACTTTTAGACATTTAAAAAAAAGCACTTTTTTAGAAAATCACCAAAAATTACAAATGAATTTAAATGCTTGCATCTACCTTACAAATACTTTATATACATAAATATATAAAAACTACTGTGAAAATTTGAGGCAATTTGAAGAATACTGTATATTGTGCTGCCTCAAAGCCTATAAACATGCTGTATAATTGCCCTATATTATTATACGGCAATTTTCTTATATCATTCAGAGGTGTCTTTATTAGATTGTAATTACTGCGTTTGGATGATTTATATGTAACTATGCAATTCCCGGCTTATTTATCATCTATTTTTCACGTAAATAGGCAACTTAATACATAATCAGTAGGTAACTCAGGACTCACCGAGTGAAGGTGGTTGCATTTCGAGTCCCACCCTAACCGACCCCATTCTCCCTTCCATGGTCAAATTAAATTAAGCTGATGGATTGAAATTTTATTTAGTGTCACATTTTGGAGCTTTTTTCTGGAACTGCTCTTATTTTTTATTAATCCAGAAGATGACGGCTGATTGAGCTCAAATTTGGTACAATTTTTTTTTTTCTCATCGGGTAGCAACTTTTTATAACTAGATCGTTTTTATTAGAAAAAAGTTCAAAACCAACGAATCTAATGTACATTTTTTTTACAATATCTCTTCAGGGAGCACCTATGGGATTAGGTTAGTTAAGCCTATGACAAACATAAGTCAAACATACAAACGAACAAACCATCTGCACCAAATTTAATCGTTTATATCTTTTAACATTGCTAGCCTAACAACTCCTGCAAATTTCATAAAGACCCATTCAACACTTTTTCAGTTATTGGCTAACAAACGTAAGTCAAATATACAAACGAACCAACCTATCTGCACCAAAATTTAATCATTTATATCTTTCAACAGTACTGACAATTCCAGTAAGTTTCATAAAGATCCACTCAAACTTTTTGAGTTATTGAACTAACAAGCGTAAAATCAAACACACGAACAAACAAACAGATCATCATAAAAACTTTGTTGTTTATTCTTCGTGATATACCTAACAATTCATGTAAATTTCATAAAAAAACCGTCAATAACTATTTGAATTATGGCATTGAGAAAAATGAGGCAGACAAAGAAACAAACGGACGCATCTTCACCAACAGTTAATCATCTGTTCCTCCTGATGTACCTAGCAATCCCTGTTTCTTTCGTCAAAATCCGCCCATAACTTTTTGAGGTATCTTGGTGACAGACAAGCAGAAAGATAGATAGAGAAACTCGACGAAAACATAACCTTCTTGGCGGAGGTAAATATATGTGCGAGAAAAGTGTCAACCTTCTAATATCCCCAATTTCAGGACCTGCCATCAATGAAGAGCTCTGCAGTCGAGTAGAGAGAGTTGTATTGGAGAGGTTCCGTACCAAAGCATTTGATGATGTTGAGCGCAAGGCCAAGCTTGTTGAAAATCCATTTGAATATAAGAAGAAAATTGTTCTTGACCAAGAAAAAAGCACGAAGAGTTTAAGCAAGATTTATGAAGAGGTAAGACTTATGTATCTTGGAGTACTGAAATATGAGACAGTAGTTTCAGTGTTCAGGATCCTCCCTTGTCTGGCATAATTAAGCATAACACCCCCTTCCTCTTTTCACCAGTTCGTGAATTTACTAATAGATCAATTTTTATTTAGAGTTTTAAGTTTTTAACCAAGAAATTTTGAAATTTTCAGCAATAACTCTTGTAGCTATATTTTTCTTAGACGTTTATTTTCTGCTCATAGCAAGCTATGTAGATATATATTGAACGAATATTTTTCTAGGAATACCTGAAGCAGCAGCGGGTGGATGCCGCGAAGAAGGCCGATGAGGAGCTGCCGGAACATAAGGCCATCCGTGTAGCATACGAGGAGCTGGAGGACTATTTGGATGCTCTCAGCAATGCTCACTACACGCCCAGACTTGTAAGTAATGTGGCCTCTTTTGAAATCATATCTAGGACTAGTGCTTTGTTTCTGCGTTAATTGTCCTCAGGACGCCTTCGGAACATCTTTGTTTTGTGCTCACTATGCTTCTAACCTTTATTGCTGCTTACACTGACTCGATTTTTTTTTAATTTTTCTATTACTTGCCGTTCCCTTCCTTGGGGTTTCTTACTTAAGTTCCTAGAATCCTAGTTTTTCGTCACATACCTCCATGTTCTTTGCCTTTTCCTTTCTTGAGGCACTGCGTCGTTTCAGGGAGCTCTGAACTAACGCATTACGTACTTGTCTGCTTTTATTTATGATGAAATCCAACCTGGATTATCATAACTGTGGAAATAAACAATCTAAGTTCAGCAGCATGTTGTGTCGCTGCCGACTCTCCCTGTGACTCAGATGAATTGTAGAGAAGCGTGTCCGACGGGAGGCCGACATGATAGCCGCGTCGCCAGGAAAACTACCGACTGTGATATTACTGCTATTTTTTTCATTCATTTAATTTGAACCTAAACTGTTCATGCACTCTTTAATTATAGTAAAACGTGATTTTACAAGGCTAATCGCCATTTAATTTATGATTTAGTGTTTCTTTTCTTGGAAGAATACACTGGACCATTGCACGTTACTGCAACGTGTATGATGCACCATGCGAGAAAGGGTCAGCCAATTCACGCAGACAGGGAGAACTTAGCGTAGTGCGGCCCCGGAATTAGGTTATCACCGTCGATGTGGACGGATTGAAATCTCTGTTGGCTCTGCGCATGTCAATGAAAAAATTGTCATTGTAAAGCTGCTAGCCGTCAGCTCCACTTTATTAAGGCAATATACCACTTGTTATTGTGAAATTCTTACGTGAAGTAAAAGTGTTCTTCGTGCCCTATTGCGTAAGTTCATTCCATAACCGAACTGCCTGTAGCACAGCTTCGCAATTCAGTTTTGCAGCAGTGTATGCCAGCTTAGTGCAGACTTTCAGCGGCTAGGATAAAGCTGGCTCGTACCGCAAATTTCCCAGTTGCATTTCAAGACAAATACTGTCGTCAACTGTGGCTCGTACAACTAAACACTCGCACTCGGAGCCTCACCTATACATCTGAAGCCTTAGAAGCTCATGGTCTAGCGTGAAATGCACGCCAATTAACTATACCAAGTAGCTATATTCTAATGGTCGTTGCCTTGACTGACCATCTACCTCTGATCTTAACATAGGATTCTTCGTGTTCATATTTCTAAAGCTGGATGCTGGCTTTTTTTGGGGCTTTGCGGCTCTTTCCGGTTGTGAAAATACCTACTGATGAAAGTCCAAATTGACCATTGTGACTTATCCATTAGTGTTTTTGTAAATTAAATTATTTTTCCTTGCACAAACTCTGTCACAAGGCCAGAAAGCGTTCAAATAGCTCCTCGGGCCATTAGAGTCTCGAAGACTAGAGAGTAAAGCCTGTGAAAAAGGGTTACAGGGCTACTAAGCCTTAAAGAGTTCCGTATAGAAAATTCCTGTATAAGTTTGATCTTCTGTAAATATTTGTGTTGTAAACTCTTCCGATATTTCTTTTGCTATTGTACGTGCGCGGGCAGAAGTGGCTACCGGTTTCAGTTCGATTGATGCATGAAAATATTTGGTGTCTGAACTTAGTACGGTATACTTTAAGTTTAAAAAATTGAATATTTATCCCAGCTTTCACAATGTGTTAAAATCTTACGTTGAGAAGATATTACTTCTTAGAAAAAAAACGATATCCATTAGCTGTGTTATTTTCTGGACAGAAACATCCCGAGCTCAAGGTCATGAGCAACTTACCGGCGATGCAGCTGGAGGAGAACACGCCTGTCGTGGGTAATGACGCCGAGGCTCTCGCACCACAGGAAGTCACAGGTGAGGTTCATTAGTACTTTATTACCTCTCAAGGGTCATCGGATGAGTCGGTCGGGTGCTATAGGATTAGGTTAACTAGGTTTGAATATCCTATCCCATAGGTTACTTTGGTTCTAATATACCTGTCGGAAGTCTACCTTTCGTACTCACTTTGTTTCCTGCCCTTTTCTTACTCAAACTAGTGTTTCGGTCTGTTCTTCCTCTTCTTTACCGACTTGTAATGTTTACGAGCGTTGATCTCGCGTGGAAAATCCCTGGTGTAGTACTATGGGTTTCCTCATTTCCATCGATATCCCACGTGTTCCTTCTTACTCCTCTAGTCCTCTGAGAGAATCACATGCAATGATGCAATGCGGGAGGCGTAAACCAGCACTGCAATAATTATAATAAAATGCCTTGTGGTACAGTTGTGTCGATGCGTGTCCCAGACACCCTCATTAATTTTGTGCCATGTGATACTGTATCACTCCAGAGACTTTTATTTATTTTATAGGTACTATCTGATATTGTGTGTCGCCAAAGACTGATTTATTTTACACCATCTGATACTGTCTTTCTTTATATCTGAATACCTTAGTGGCATCTCCACCCCTCAGGGGGCATGGGATGGGCCGTAAGGTTAGGTTAGTTAGTACCGATTGTCCATCCTACGTTATGGAGACCAGCGCCCCCAGGGGATTGTGTAAATTACCTTAGCCATTAGCTATGCCTTCGGGACCCCTATCTTTCGTGCCCACTTTGCATCCTTCCACTTTCATACTCCTACTCATGATGTTTTATTTTATTCTTCCTCGTCTTTCCCGACTTGCTGTTCCCATGCGCGTTTATCCTGTGTGGAAACACTTTCTTGCATGGGTTCCCCGTTTCTATCGATATGCTACTTGTCCCTTATTTCTTCCAATGTTAGATCACCTTAATTGCAGAGACGGAGGCTTAAACTATTCAATAATCTAATCTGAGTGCATCTCCAAGCGTCAGTACGGAGATTTTGGTGACTTGGCATAATTTAGTTATCAGCTGTATACGGTATTATTATCACGAGTGGCATGTACCTACGTAGTTGCTTTCTCAGAAATTTATCGTTCAGCCGTTGCTGACCCGGGCAAGTAGAGGGTACAAACTCTTAGTCTGAAAATGTTGATGGCATCTCCTTGAGCCAACTACTGATTTTCGTGGGTTTTCCTTTTTGGAGCTGTGTCACTTTTAAGCAATCCAAAGCGGCGCATTTTTATGATGAAATTTCTAGTAATCAGCCAATGGATTTCTGTATTTTTTATTATTTAGCCGCGTAGTTTCTCTGCCCATACAGTTTGTAGTGCGGTATTTATGAAGGGAAAATGTAGAACACACCCAACTTTTGTTTCTGTTCAGAGAGGGTTAACATCGAAGTTGAATCTTTATTTCTCATAGGAAATGAACTGAATATTTTTGTGGCTTGGAGAATGACGCTTGTAATAATTACACTTCTAGCCATCTTTATCAATGAAGTTGATTGTTCAGTGATGGAATAATTCCGTGGATGGGCTCTGCATATCTCTCGACGTGCAATATCTCCGTTGCTTCTTATTATGTTTGACCGGTGTTCTAATGAAAAAGTAGATGCATAACTGATTCCCTTTGTGCCTTCGCTTTCACTGAGCACTTGATATTATACCGTCTACAGCTCCAGTGCGCGGTGTCCTTAAGGGTGCTTCAGAGAAAACTACCACGGACAGAAAACGTGAGCGACGAGAAAAGAAACACAAGCAGCACCTGAAATACGCCCGACAAGAACAAAAAATATCAGAAAATGTCAAAAAGTCTGCAAAGGAAGGCAAGAAACTCGACCACAATACTTCAGCGAAGGTTGTTCAGTCGGCAATCAAGACTGGCAAAGTAAAGAAGGTGAGTTAATGCTGGTACTCGTCCCTCAGGAGACATGAGATTGAACTTCGTCAGTACTGTAGCCTAGGACCCGTAGGAAAGAATTTTAAACCGCTTTCTCTCCTGAGATGTTTTCTTAACAATTTATGTTCAGTGTTTTTTCTCTGTTTCAACGCTGAAGATGAATTAATTTTAATCCGAAGCTTCTTCTTTTTAGTTAGCTAGTAATCTTGTTTACATTTGAAACTCGGTTCTCCTGCTTTATTGTTTTTACGATCTCCTCAATATATATAATAAGTGACCCTCGAATAATGTCTACTAATTACTCCATATTATACTGTGGGGCGTAGCAAGCTTATGGGACTTTAATAACTCTCCTCACTCTTTGAGATATGTTCCTTCTTTGCCCACACCATTTGTCCTATTTTGACATTCTTCTTTTCTCTATTTTTCATAGTTCTCTATATTCTTGACCTGCCGTACTCCATGTCACTAGTATTTTTATGTCCACACTACGAGTGTTCTTTATCAGTAAAATTAAACGACTTCCATCGAAGCCCTTCAAATAGAAGACTGTGCCAAGCGTTTTTTCATGCCATGAGTGTTGTTTTGGTTGGTAGTATCTGCTCGCTAATTTATCGCTAGTGAACTAACTATCTGTATCTATTATTTTTTATTTTATTTTGTACGCAGTAACCCAAGTAGAGTATGGTAACATGCACGACTGTATAAGCACAACGTTGTTAGCACATTGTGTTTGTTTTGATACATGCCTTACACAATGTCTACCTGAGATCGCCTGGATGACACTTTAGAAGGTGAAGTAAGAAGTTTGTCGATCTGCTCGTCGTGTTATATTGGAGCTTTTGTAGTTTTCCTCGAAGTTTTTTCTCAAAGCGGAATGATACAAGATAATGTTTGCTAATAAATTTTTAATGTATGTTTTGGAGTTTTTTATTTTTATAAGTTCCAAACCTGCCATACAATGTCTTCTACCTTACAAGTAACCGTAATTGAAATGCAGTACATTACGCGTTTCTTTGTTTCATTAGATATTCGGTAGCATGATATAAATTCATTTAATTGTGGCGTTTAATAGATGAGGAAGCATGTGATTAGAGATAGTGTTAGATTAATTTAGGTTCACCCGTCCTACGTTATGGAGAGCTACACTCCAACAGGGGTAGGTTATCGTAGTCATTAGCTACGAAAGAAGTTAGTCTTTCGTGCCCAGTTAGTTTTCTTTTGATTTGTTTTCATCTATTCCTCCTTGGGGGTCGTAGGATTAGTTAGGCTCGCCCATCCTATGTTCTGGGGCGTGATGACCCCAGCAGGCTCGTGTAGGTTAACTTAACCCGCCCAAACACCTTTGTGCATGGGTTCCCCGTTTCTCTTGGCATACTATATGTCCCTTGCTCTTTCCTCGTGTGATATCGTTCTGCTCGGAAACGGAGGCTTAAACTTCCTAACTATAACTAATTAGCTAGGACATACGGACGTCTGTCTTTCGTGCCCACATTTTGCTTCTTTCCATTTTCGTACTTTTACTTGCTCATGCTTTATTCTGATCTTCCTCATCTTTCCCGACTTGCTGTTCACATGCGCGTTGATAATGTGTGGGAACACTTTCATGCATGGGTTTCCCGTGACTATCGGCATACTATATGTCCCTTCCTTCTCCTCTCTAATGGCGATGACACACGCTAGCCAAAAAAAAAAAAAAAAAAGTAAAGTCATCTTTGCGTCTGAATGCGTTGATGTGCCTATTTAAATAGCGCAAACTTTCAAAAGAATGTGAGTCATCAATCCCTCCAGATAAAATGAGATGTTCGAAAGTCAACTAACTGCACTTGCGGAGCAAACTCAACTAATGGTTAACAATTTTACGCTTTTCTTGGTAATTTCAAAGCTATCTTTACGAGAGTTCAACGTAACGTTCGGACGGAAAGATGACGATACTCGTTCTTTTGACTAGCTCGTGATATCGCCATTAGGACAGATTAGTACTGTACCTACTTATTTAGGGAGGCTCAACTTCTCTATACTGATTTTATTTTATCTGTTCTTCTTGATTTGTTTCTATGCTCGTTGATCCTGGTGTGGGAACACTTGTGGACATGTGTTCCAAGTTTCTATCTACATCGAGAAGTAAAGAGCGTAACGTGAGGACTCATGAGAAACTACCATCAAAAAGTAACCTCATCAATCGGCTAATCAATGGCTGAGCAGCGTATATGTATTTTAATAATTTTTTCCAGAAAATCGTAAATAGGGAATTTCATCATTTAAGAGCATAAATTAAGAGAATTTATACTAACTGAACCATAAACAATTTAAGTCGCGAGCTAGTCAGGCAATGAAAGGTAAAATCACGATAGCTCGTGATTTTACTAAATTTTAGCAAAATGGCTAATTTAATTCCTTATCTCACTTTATTCCACGTAATTTAATTGAACATTAATGTGGTAAAAAAAACTTTTAACTATATATATGTTTA
>LQNS02277717.1:12170785-12186347 GCA_001587735.2 Parhyale hawaiensis
CCATACTCAGACACATCAATCCACAGTTCTAGTTTGTTGGCAGTTTCTCTATAATCGGGGTATGACAATTCAGTGTTTTCCTCCATGTCCTGTTTTAGGTGTTCAAAAGCTTTGTCCATTTAATCTGTCCTTCTAAGGTCTTATTACGCCTCCCTCCAGTTAAGGTTGACAAAGGTTTTTGGACTACTGAACAATTAGGCATAAACTTGCATTGAAAATGAACTAGACCAATAAAAATATCAATTAGTGCATGAATTTTTTCACGCATGGGTCCACTAGCTCAAATATTCTGAATGATCTAGAAAAATTATATGGCTTACCTGAGGTTAAGCTACCTATAGTATTTGCCTATGTTAGGTTAGGCACCTATTGTAGCTGAATCGGACCTAACTCATTGTAAATTGATCAAACACTCTAATGTAGCTATATAGCTACCAAAATGAATAAACAGAGAAGAGGTGTTGCTCTCGTATCACTGCTTAGGTTAGTTTACAAGTGTGGTTAATGACTGCTAGATCTTGAGCAGTGTGTTACACTTTGTGACAACGGTGGAGCAAAAGGCAAGAGCTGCATTTAATTAATGATTGTACCAACTTGGAAGATGCTTCATATACAGTAGGTATTTACAGCAGCTATATATAATATAGACATTACCTAATAACTTTTCTATTCACTGTTAATTCTGTAGTGATAGGTATTCTTTGAACCACCTGTATTACAGTCTATTGTAAACTGTTTTCATCAGCCATTATATTAGCATTTAGTGTATAATGTTTTTCTATAGTTACAGATGGGATTCTTGCTTTTGATTAATTAACTGCTTATTTACAGATGACCAAAGTGTGCGTCAGCTGGTGGTATGGCTCGAGGATCACAAAATTCGCCACTACAAAATTGAACAACGCAGTAGTCTGAAACAAGTTTTGGATCCCAAGTGGCCCAGTGTTTTCAAAAAATACCTTGGTGATCTAAAATGTCCATATCCTGCAACGTCTCTTCCATCTGTTGTTGACTGGTTACTTGGTTTGGCAGTGCAACTGGAGTTTGGAGAAGACAGTGAGTGTCCTCGGTTTGGGACTATACCAGCTTGACTGGAATTTTTCTTCCAACACTGGAAAGCAACTAAGCAATATTGTAAATAATGACTTGGGCTAGGCTGGAATCAAACTGTTTCCTCACTTAACCTTTTTGGTCCAGGAATTCTGCTCTTTTATGAGGTCCTAAAGTAAGCTCACAGAAGACTATCATTGTAGTTGCTTGAGCTCACCTACAGTTTGGTTCAGCCGTAGACAAAATGTTATCACTAACTTCTGACGGTGTTGTCAAATAAGCTGTCCAGATTTCCAGACAAAGAACCAACTCACCGATTTTAATAATCGAAACTTTGATGTGGGACATATATGTAGCATCAGGACCAAAAGGGTTAAAATAAAGATACTATGGTTATTTCCTTCAAGATTAGTTCTTACTTGGCTTTTTCCCAACTAGTTAAGAAATGGAAAGTAATTAGGTGCTTTATGCCGTGTTTCCTATTTTCCAGCAGAAATGCAGAGTTACTTTATTTTGCAAAAACGTATGCCGAATTCACCTTGCTCTCTTTGTGAAGGCTGACTAGATTTTGAGGAGTTATCCTACACTTAGTGGCTAGTCTTACCACTGTGGTTTCAGTCCTGAATTGCCTCAAGCTGAGGGTGGGCAACTCTTAAACTAGTGCTATGATTTTTGGCTAGAATATGTCGGTT
Organism: Parhyale hawaiensis; assembly: GCA_001587735.2. Taxonomy (NCBI): domain Eukaryota; kingdom Metazoa; phylum Arthropoda; class Malacostraca; order Amphipoda; family Hyalidae; genus Parhyale; species Parhyale hawaiensis. Next base: position 12,172,528 of record LQNS02277717.1, read on the forward strand.
GACAGCATCTTTTGAGCTTAGCTATTGATGTCGTACCTTCAAGCAACCTATATTGTAGCTACTACACAAGTGAAAACTTCTTACTAGGTAAACAAATCAAACTTTTACCATTTTTTACACTGAAAGTTATCTGTATATCTTGAACTTATACTTAATGTTGCCTATTCATGTAAATATTACTTGTTTAGTTTTTGACAATACAGTAATGTATACTTCAAATTGTCCAAGTGTGAAAAAATAAACTGAAAAAGTGCACAAAGTAAGTGTGGCGGCTGCAGCTACAAATTTTATCACCACCTACTCAAATTGGGATTGCTGTGCTCCAGCAACGAGTGTTGATGGAAGAACAATTTAACTGGCCCGTAGTACTGAGGACTCCCTACTTTGAATTTCTCTGGCTGTGCTCTATAGCACTTGTTTCACCTTCAGGACATAAAGCTCTTGTAGCAAGGTAACACATCTTGAAACCATAGAGTTTAGGCCAAGTGATATCTCGTTACTTACTTCAGTCATTCTTATTTCTAAGTAAATAAAAAAGGATTAGCTATTTTAATTATGAATACTTTGTTTCAGTTGAGAAATACAATATTCAGACAGCTGCACATGTTGCCAGCCAGCGCAGTGCTGCTCCTCAAGTGGTCAACACCAACCCTCTTGATGCTCTGGACTTCACAAGCCCGGAATTTAGAGGTACTTAGCGTTTTCCGTGCTGTTACATACTTTCGAATTTTAGAAATGATCAGTGCAAGCACAGGGAGCCTCGTTGCACATCATCTCGTTCTACTATAGGTTAGTTTTTCATCTAGCTTCAAATTTTTTAGTCCATGGTATCGATATGTGTAACTGAAATTAAAAATATTTACCCCTCAGGGGGCATAGGATGGGCCATAGTCTAGAAGGTTAGGTTAGTTTAGGTTTTCGCCCATCCTATGTTTTGGTGAGCAGCGCCCACTGGGGGACCCTGTATAGGTTACCTTAGCCATTATCTAGGCCTTCATGCCCACTTTGCTTCCTTCCCATCTCATACTCCTACTGATCTTTCTTCCATCTATTCATCCTTTTTTTCTCAGACTTGCTGTGCCCATCTGCATTGATCCTGTGTGGAAACACCCCCGCGAATGGGTTCCACGTGTCTATCGTCATACAATACCTTTGTCCCTTCTTTCTTCCTATGTGATATCGCCTTTGTTGTGCAAACGAAAACTTAAATTTCTGAATTTAGTAGTAACTACAAATATTTAACCTAAATAGATACTTCATGAACTTAGGTAACCTATGAAGATTGAGCACTTCCTGTACCTACTGGTTTTCACCGTTTGCATTTCACCAATCTCTAATTGCTTTAAACAATCACCACAAATTTAAACAATTTTGCACCCGTTTAAACCAAACATATATAACAGTTAACCATTTTGCAATAGCTCACTCCGGCAGAGTACCGTACCTCTGTCGGACAGCACTATGACTCGAGGCATTGGCACGATGGCCGGCAGTCTCCCATCCAGGAGGGTGTTCCGAGTGACCACACTCAACGTTAACCCAACGTTTGACCCAGTGAAGAACATGAAGGCCTGCTCTTGTATAGGTAGGTATAAGCTCAGGACATAACCAATTCCAGGTCTTTAGCCCTTATAGGTAGCTATAGGTAATGAGACTTGGTAAAATTTCAAAGTCCTACACCGTAAGGTGATAAGAGCAGGATTTTTCAATTTTCAAAAGTTCTTTACCTGATGGGTAGAAGGCAAAACTTTGGATTTTTTTATTGAGATGACGTCATAGGCCGGCAGGCCTGCCCTCTACATAAGCCCTGTTCTCCCTAGGCTCGTCACTATAATTGACTGGCAGTGATGGTGACAACAGCTCCAACTCCTCTCCTGGACTTGTAACTTTACAGAGGTCTGTTCTATTCACTGGCGGGTCCAGGGGCGGGCATTCATGGCATTTGCCCCCCCCCCCTCCCCCGGGAATTTTGGGGGAGGCATTCATAACAAAATGCCCTCCCCACGGGAAATGATACTGAACATTCTTTAACAATTTGTATATGAAATAAAGCATTCTGAAACTGAAGTAAAATATTTTCTCAAGATTATTTGTGCTGAGCCCATTTCTCTTCTTTGCTCTACATTAGTTTTGTTCGTATAAAAAGTAAAACTAACGTCGTAACTAAAAACATGTCTTGCAAAACATGGCACAGATTTGCTCCCCCCATGATATCTCAGACAAACCAAACTAAACTTTACGCAAATTGCTCATGTATAGAGCAATTCAAATGTTTAAGCTTCGTTCCCTGGTCTGTTGGGGTTTTGAATTCATTGCCGGTATCAGCTTTCGGCCGTACATCCAATAAGAGCGAGCATCCAATTAAAAAGCCCAAGACTCTTCCAGGCGTTGACTCGCTCCAGTTCTCTGGTCTTCCCACGGCTCCAGCTACTTCGTCTGTTGTACTTCTAGGCTAAGACTTATAAGCTAAATAACAAAAATTCCCGATTAGGAAGACCCTAGGTATCTATGCCTAAGTAGAAATTCTGAAGCCGCTGAGTGTAATCTTCATAGAACAGTATCCTCTAGATCCACTTTTGAAGACTCTTCAAACTCGTTGTTTGGCAAGATTTCAATGATGTTGTAGCAGCTTCAAACCCATACATTTTCTTCACTTGGTAGTTTACAGTATCCTGAATAAATAAGACAACCGATGAATGCCTTCAACTCCTTTGCACTCAAACTAAACAGCTAATCGTTTATCACTTTGGCAACATAACGCAAAGTTTCTACTTGAGTTAGTTCAACATATCGTCAATGAATATTTTGTCAAATGCCTGAACAGGTGTGTAATCCCAGCACTGATTTTGGAGGTCGTCAAATATTTTTGGGAGTTTATCATTTATTTCACACCACACAGCATAATTCGGGTCTTTTTTCTGCCAAGTGGGTACTGCTTTCTTGGAAGTAGGTTTACGTTTTTCTTCGGACATGGGTAATATTTGCGTTCCATCAGCCGCACCAACGCCATGATCATCACCGGCTTCAATATGCACTTCAGTCGTGCCAGGCACATCTCTTACAAAAGCAGGGCCTGAACCATCATCGTCAGCTTCGTCTTTATCTCTAGAGTTTCGTCAGGCGGAATATTTACTAGTTCTGTGGCATCATCGTCAAGCACTAGCTGTACTGCCTCTTCTCCTGTCAAGTACTTTTTATACACGTTTTGTCATGATGGAGATGTATGAATGGCAGGAGCGAGCGACGAACACAACCACGCTCACAGGTAGGCAGGCAGGCAGGCTGAGGGAGCATTCTGGGTACCAGTGAGTCATTTTTAGTCGCTTATATTTGAGAGCTTTACTGTGGATGTACAAATGTACAGTATTGTCGTTTATACTACTAGGTGATACGCTACTTGTCACTCTAATGCATAAAAAATGAAATGTGTAACTAGCTCGAGTATACTGCTATATTGTATTGAGCATAAGTAATTGTAATGAACGAATAATCGCAAAAATTAAAGGAATCTAATTTCACATACATGAAAAACAAACCAACTGTTGTAACTGCGTGAAGACCACACTCTGTATGGTACTCAGGCCAAAGAGGGATGAAAAGTTCCTACGCGTTACACTGCTATGACTATTTTAAAACAGCGACCAAAAATGACTCGCTGGTACCTAATGGGTTTAGGGATTAGCCTAATTTCGTAGGTGGAGGTCTCCCCTTTCTTTTCGAACTGGATTGTATCCTCTGAGTTATGGGTTGGTCTTTGGTCAGAGTGTGCAAAGGGGGTTTTACCAGGACTGGTAAACCGTACCTGTAAACTGACAAAAACTATTCCCAAAAACCCTGGTAAAACTTCAGGCCTGGTAAAAACCTGAAATCCCCTGGTAAACCTCTTAGAATTACAGATAAACTCAATATGATCAATTGGAGGCATAGGCTGCACAGCTGCACTTACCCTTATTTTAGGCCTGTAGTGATCGTAATCTCAGTCTGTCACCTCAACTGACCTGATTTTTAGATTAGTTACCAGCATGATCAATTTGTAGAATAAATAGACCTCCAAAGATTAGTGCCTTGAGTGCCTAATGTTCTACCATTCCCAATTCAATCATGTTCATAATTGTAACTAATACTGAGTTCTGTTTGAAATTTCAATTAAAATTAAAAGTTATGCAACAAAAGGAAAGCCATTAGCTTGGCAACAGGCTAACAAGTAGCTAGCTATGTTTTAACCATGAAAAATGTTATCTATGTGTTTAGGTGCAAACAGTACCTAGTGGTTTCAGGGCCAAATGTACTACCATGCTAAGAATTTTATGTATAAAATGAACACAAATTCATAATTATTTAATCATTATTAATATTTTCCTCTTCAACCCTAGTGTGAGCAGGGCATGGCACAGTGATTATTTGTTCACATTTGCTGCACAAAACTGTCTATGGTATTATTTGGTTGGATGATAATTGTATGTAGCTATATCAATAGAAGACACCGGCAACCAGCAACCACGGAGCATATTACAGGACTGGAGGCCTATGACTAGCAGCCAAGTTCTGATAAATTCTAAGACAACCATCAAAATGAAAAGTCAAAACAAGGTCGAGCAAAAACATAGATAGTATTTTTTCTTCTGTATGAAGGAGCTAACCATGATGTAAAGAACCATATCCAAACAGCAACAAAAGCTATCGAGCCATTCTCCCAAACACTGAATATGATTGAGTGTAACTCTGCCATGCAATTAAATATTTCCAAATCCAGTTTCAAAGTATGAAAATTCACAAAAATAATTTTAAAAATAAAATTACCTCCTGTATATAGCTAGCTGGATGTATACACAAAAATATATCTCCAAAGCAGCAAGGTTCATCAAGTCGTTCTCCTAAAAACTGCTTGTGAACTTACTCTTACTGCATGCACAGTCCAGACCCCCTAGGCTATGTGATGAAATATTTTCAAATCCAGATTGAAAGTCAGAAAAAAAATCATCTTCTTTGTTAAATTTTGCTCAGCCTATTGCTGATGTAGGTAGCTGAGCATATAGTTATCAAGTCTCGTTTGCCTTAGCTATGTAGTAGAAGTGAGTGACACAAGCAATGACAATAGCCATTCGATGATTCAGCCTGGTGGCTAACAATTTGTTACCTAATATAAAATCATTTATCCTAACAAATAGTACAGGAATTGTGGCGAATAAAGTATCACTATGCCATGCTCACACTGGCGTCAGATACACTCGGTGGTACATCAACACCAGTCACCAAGTAGGAACATAACGTATTGATTCATTTTTAGGAAAACATAGTTTTATAATAACCAATATGATAAGGGCAGCTATTAAAGACATTTTCATTACATTACCGGAGTTTATTCTTGTGATATCAAGCTTTCGATTCATTTTGAATCCTGTTCAGGAAACGATTAAGATATTGTGAAATTTCTTTTAACAAAAACTATCTCTGAAGTATCCTACATACCAAAGAATATTATCCTTTCAGATGTATCGGTTTAAAATAAAAAGTTAAGAGGAAGAAGCATGATCATTTAGGTTCGTGAATTGCTCATGAATAAAATTTGATTCTAAAAGTTTCAAGCCAAATTGGTGGCAAGACGATAAAATTCTAAAGTCCTCGTTAATTATTTGATGCCAGCATCGAAGAAATGATAAAAAATTTTGCTATTGATGTTAGTGGTTCGCATAAATACTAAAAATACTAAAGCCAAATAAAACAATTGGCTCATTTTTCAAATTCAAATTACTAAGTTTTTGCTCGGCCTCTTTCACTTGCTTCTTCCATCATTTATGAGTATTAATGCAGTGTTTTGCTTCTTATATAGGAGAGAAACAAAGAAGTAAATGAGGGTCAGAATGTCTCAGCATCAAGGTAATGTATTTCTTACAGAACTGGATAACGAACAACTAAAATCAATAGCAAAATTTTTCATCATTTCCTTGATGCTGGCCATCAAATAATTAATGAGGACTTTGGAATTATATCGTCTTGCCACCAATTTGACTTGAAACTTTTAGAATCAATTTTTATTAATGAGCAATCCCCGAGCCTAAATGATCATGCTTCTTCCTCTCAACTTTTTATTTTAAACTGATACATCTGAAAGGATAATATTCTTTGGTATGTAGGTTACTTCTGAGATAGTCTTTGTTACAAGAAATTTCAAAATATCTTAATCGTTTCCTGAAGATGATTAAAGATGAATCGAAAGCTCGATGTCACACGTGTGCCAGCATCATTTTACAGGTAATGCAGGTAATCTCATGCTGGCACACGACAATAAACTACCGGTAATGTAATGAAAATCTCTTTAGTTGCTGCCCAAGTAGGAACAATGCCAACCGACAAAAATCTCTGAATCCCAACTACTTGACAGTAATTTGAACCCATGCTTTGCAAAGCGCGTGTGGAAAAGATGATGCACCATTGTCACGGCATCATTCAATCATTCTCTTCACGATAGCTACTTGGCGGGGTTTGTATTATGGTTCATAAATCATAACTATTAATGATCACACTTTCATGCATACACCAATTCAGTGCAACACTGTTCACAACATACATGGACATTTTTTCTATCACAGCTGGATTCTCCATTTCCCATTTTGTTGTGATAGTTAACTATATAGGGAAAAAGCTATTAAGGAATTCGGTTTTGAGCTGCGATAAAAAATATCATGAGGGAAAAAATTAAGAATCTAGCTCTATAGTTTTGTTAGGAATGTTCCAAGGATTCCAAGTCTCATTTTTTTTTCTAGCATGAAAACTCATTGAGTTATATTAATTTGAAATTTTCAAAATATACATATAAATTTATATATAAACCCCATTATCTCGAAAACGAAGGCCTAAATAAAAAAAGTTGTTGGAACAAAATGAGTTTCTTTTTCAAAATATAGTACTAGCCCCTATATCCTGAGCAAGTTTCAGAACAATCAAAAGCATATACCAGATACTGGTAGATAGTAACAATTACATAGAAATTCCGATTCAAATTCGTCAGCTGTGCGACTATCAGCTGCAGTTTGTAGTCACTCTGTACAGTTGTTAATTGCATGAAAAGTGTATAACAAAATTGAGTCTTCTATTTACATATATATGTAAATTATACTTGATGAATAGGCATCTTACCCTTGTTACGGCTTGTTCCCTTACTTGTTACAACTTAGGTACGGTACATGCCAATTGATGAATGATAATGTATTTACAAAGTTTTATTCCTATATTTTAATGTTTAATCAGTTGTTACCACCTAACAGGGTTTTACCAGGGATTTACCAGGTTGAATATTGCCAAACTGGTAAAACTGACAAAAAGTACCAAGAGGCCTTTTTTGGCGAACCCTGTCTTTGGTTGATATATGGTCTAATGTAGAGCACCTTGCCTCCCAGTCCAGAGAATCACAAAACCCCTGCCTGCTTTGCCGTGGGTAGGTCAGTGCTGTCAGACATGTTCCAATGATATTTTTGCAGTGATGAATGTAGGCAGAGTACCTCTGGAGTTCGTCAGAGCCCAAAGCCCTTCGTTTTGTGATTTTCATCGAAGGAGACTTCCACTCGCAATTATAGCAAAGAGCTTAGGGAGACCGGGGCTTATATAGAGGGCAGGCCTGCCGGCCTAAAAAAGTCATCTAATAAAAAATCCAGAGTTTTGTCTTCTACCCATTAGGTAAGGAACTTTTGAAAATTGAATAAGTCCTGCTCTTATCACCTTACTGTGCGGGACTTTGAAATTTTACTAAGACCCATTACGAACTTTCTCGTCACGCGAAGTAGATGTGATGCTCACACTATGGAAGCAATTAATCCTTCCGAGAATAGAATACTGTTCCCCACTTTGGATGCCGAGTACAAGAAAAAATCTTGAACAACTTGAAGGTATCCAACGATCGTTCACGGCCAAAATTCGAGGCATGNGAGGAAGCCAGCGGGGGTTTTCCTGAAGGGCTAACTTACTGCCGTCATTTATCGCACACGTGCACCAGTCATTTAATAACCCAATATGCCGTCATTTACAATGACGGCTCGGGACACTAGTTTACATATAAACCCCATTATCTCGAAAACTAAGGCCTAAATTAAAAAAAGTTGTAGGAACAAAATGAGTTTCTTTTTCAAAAATATAGTACTATATGCTGAGCAAGTTTAAGAACAATCAAAAGCATATACCAGATACTGGTAGATAGTAACAATTACATAGAAATTCGGAGAGTGTGATTATTATTTAAGAGACTCCTATTCACATCTTCGTGATTATTATTTAAGAGACTCCTATTCACATCATATATGCCGATATAGCCATATAGTTGGGTGATAATCTAGTTTAATATTCTTGGGCTTGTGTCAGCTGTGTGACTTATCAGCTGCAGTCTGTAGTCACTCTGTACAGTTGTTAATTGCATGAAAAGTGTATAACAAAATTATGTCTTCTATTTATATACATATAAATTATACTTGATGAATAGGCTTCTTACCCTTGTTACGGCTTGTTCCCTTAGGTACTAGTTATAACTTAGGTACATGCCAATTGAGGAATGATAATGTATTTACAAAGTTTTATTCCTATATTTTAATGTTTAATCAGTTGATACCACCTAACAGGGTTTTACCAGGTTTACCAGGGATTTATTTACCAGGTTGAATATTGCCAAACTGGTAAAACTGACAAAAAGTACCAAGAGGCCTTTTTTGGCGAACCCTGTCTTTGGTTGATATATGGTCTAATGTAAAGCACCTGGCTTCCCAGTCCAGAGAATCACAACCCCCCCCCCCTCCCTGCTTCGCCGTGGGTAGGTCAGTGCTGTCAGACAGAGGTACTCTGCCGGAGTCAGCCACTGCAAATATCCGGAATGTTGCAATGATGTTTTTATGTTTTTGCAGTGATGACTGTAGGCAGAGTACCTCTGGAGTTCGTCAGAGCCCAAAGCCCTTCGTTTTGTGATTTTCATCGAAGGAGACTTCCGCTCGCAATTATAGCAAAGAGCCTAGGGAGACTGGGGCTTATATAGAGGGCAGGCCTGCCGGCCTAAAAAGTCGTCTAATAAAAAAAATCCAAAGTTTTATCTTCTACCCATTAGGTAAGGAACTTTTGAAAATTGAATAAGTCCTGCTCTTATCACCTCACTGTGCGGGACTTTGAAATTTTACTAAGTCCCATTACCTATACCTATGAGGGTTCAAGACTTGTAATTGGCTGTCCTGAGCTTATACTTATACTTCATGTTTTTGACTAAGTGTAAAAAAAAATTACTCTCTACAGTACCTTTGTTAACGTTGAGTGTGGTGACTCAAAACACCTTCCTGGATGGGAGACTGCCGGCCATCATGCCGATGCCTCGGGTGATAGTGCTGTCCGACAGAGCTACTCTGCCTCCGTTCAGCACTGCAAAAATATCATTGCAACATTCCGGATATTTGGAAAACTACTTAAGCAGTTATGAAAGACGTTTAAACTGTTCAGTCTGAAATTCAGGACTCCTGACCGTTGTGAGCTGCAGGCCTAACACGCATGTATTACTTAAACGTTAATTCATATGCCTCTCAGAATTGAATAGTTATGCGAAACATTTAAACTGTGAACAGTTTGAAAGTTTTGCATACCGTAACTGTTCAAGTAGTTTTGCAAAATATTTTAATGTTGTACAGGTTTGAATTAAATAGGTGCAAAATGTTAAAATTTGTAGCATAGTAATATTTGTTCAAGAAACCAAGGTCTACTTTACATCATTCTACTTGGTGAATGCTCTTCTGTCTTTGGTGCTTTTGCATATTTTTTTCGTCGATAATTGAATATTTGAGAGAGTGTTTATCAGACTGAATTTACTAGCAACTGCTTGTCCTTCTCCAGATGGCGTGAACAAGCTGGCAGAAACTTTGGGCATCCCCTGCCACCCCGATCACCTGGTAACTCTGAAAGCCGTCAGTCATTTAGTGAAAACGAGGTTGTCACAAGAAGCTCTGGCATCTCCTGGCGAATTTATACATCAGGTATATTGATGTCTGATTGCAACGCACTCTTTGTACATTACGTGTACTAAAAATATATATTATTTAACAGGCTGATTAGTTGAAATGAACTAAGGAACTTTCTTTGTTCCTATTTCAGAACTTAACATAGCTAGCCCCAGGACAGCTTTTTCTTATTTCTGGCCTTCCCATCCTGTGAACCTTTTGTTTTTTTTTTTTAGTTTAATGGATCGCGGTCTTGATCCATTTGGCGCCGGCTCCACGGTTAGTGGACCTGTCTCCCTTTTATTTTTAATAAATAATTTGGTGTTTCAGCACCTCAAGAGATATAAGATGAGCCTAAGGCTACAGGATATGAATAGTTTGGTTCGGCCGTCGTATGCTTTGGGGAGTTGCGTCCCTAAGAGGACCCTTAGGCTAAGTTTGTTCTATGTTTTCAACATGTATATGTAGCTTTCTCCCATAAAGTGGCCGCAAAAAGAAAGTTTACCCCCGTGTCGCAAAAACATAGGTAGTTGTCACATAATTCACCAATAACTTTGTTTTTGAATTCCCCGCCAAATTAGAGGCGAGAGGAGGGTTGTATGACATATGTTGATTCACTCCCGCGCCATACACAAATCCCTGCTACAGTCAGTCTGTGATCTATTAGAGCTCGAGCAGAGTACACATACGTTGCGCTTGTCGACGGGCCTCTACTTTCCTACCTTCTCACTTATTTTGGCGCCATATCAAAAGCCATCACGACCTCACTATGGGTCGGAAGAAGCTTACCAATTAAGAAAACACTCCTGCCCTCACCCTAATCAAGCAGAGAGTACCTTATACCGGTGAACCGCGTAGGCCTCGCTGTCAAACTGAAATTCTTCAAGCTTAAAAAATCAGCTGCCGCACTCCCTGTCGGGACCATACCGCCACGCTAAGTGGGATGTAGGTGCAAGATAAAGACAACAGCAAGGACTGACAAGGCGTTGGTGAGAGGTAGAAATTTCACCTCTCTCCAACTATCGTCGTTCACGACGATTTTGCGCTCAAATAAGCTTTCCTGCGCGCTCCACCACTAAAATAAACACTATCTAGGCTAACCTAACCTTTCTAACCTTACCTAACGTTACCCAACCTTACCTAACTTAATCAGCAATACAGCTAGCAGCGCGGCGCACCTACTTGAACGCCGCTCATACGCACATGATCTGCGTACACAAACACACAAATCGTCGCAAACGACGATAGCGCATCCCGGCAGAGAGTGCGGCAGCTGTTTGTTTTTTAGCTTGAAGAGGGACACTCGGCTGACATACAATTTGATAGCTAAGCGTTTCACCGGCACTCTACTCGATTAGGGTCAAGGCCCGAATTTTTTCTTCTATGGTAACTTCTTCCGACCGATTGTGATGCCGTGGCGGATTTTGGTATGGTGGCAAAATAAGTGAAAATGTAGGAAAGAAAAGTCCCTTGTACTCTGCTCGAGCTCTGGTAGATCGCAGACTGACTGTGTGGCGCGGGAGTGAATCAACACACGTTTCATATGGCGGGGAATGCGAAAGTTAATGTCAACTTACACTACACCCTCCACTGGGAAACCCACATACGCTGGTTTGTGCGCCAGTCATAGACTAACTGGCTCCAGGGGAGTGAGTGCATCTGACAATGGGTTGCTAAGAACTATGGCGCTGATATGGAAAGTTCAACGACCCGCCAGCACCCTACTCTTAAGGTAGGTACCCCTACAAGAGTGTGTGTATACGAACCTTGAAAATTTAAAAAATCGCCCTACCCTAAGAAAGGTGCCCCCACGAGGGTGCATGTGAACCTTGAAATATTTAAAAACCTTCAATTTGATAAGACCCTTGGACACTTTGAAAAAGCCCGGACTTTAGGACATAGCCTTAAATGCTTTACCTTTCAAAATCTTGAAGATTTTCATTTTCTTTAAATTCACGGATATGTCAAAAATTTAAAACTTTTTCAAGGTTTGTATACGCCCTGTGGCCACGATAGCTATGCGCACAAGCAGATTTGCTAATGCAGCGCGCTCAGGCGGCGACAAAGACCGCGCCTGGCATAGGGATCGATCTTACGACCTTCAGTACCACTGTGGAGCGCGCATCGTCCGCTGCTTTCGTGGGTATGAAAGCAAAGTTGTTGGCGGACTATGCGATAACTTTGTTTCTGCGGCTCAGGGGTAAACTTTGTTTTTGTAGCTACTGTACATGCTGACTTTGCTTCTTTCCTTTTTATACTTATGTTAATGGTTCACTGTTCTATTCCTGTTTTTTTCCTGGCTTAGGACCGGTTTACACGATAGTCTTTTGCTCTACGTTCATCCTTCTGTACATCGAAATGTGTCGTCCAGGCCTTTCAAATAACATTGTGTATAAACTAGAATATTTGCTAAGATACTTGACATTAACTCAGCTTGTTCAGCAATTGTCACTAGTAAAATTTGAGATGTTTTTTCATATGTGAAAAAACAGAACTCAGAGAAGAGCTGTGGTCTTTTCTGATGGTTCAATAGACCTGCAATCGATGCATTCAAATGCTTCTCAATTTGATTCTCATCCTGGTGCAGCTTAAAGACTTGAGATATTTTTTGCAATGATGTTAGATAATAACAATAATACTGATGTTTATCAGCAGGAAAGCACCTTCCCCTCCCTTTTATATAGTGATTGGAGAGCATTTTATGAAAAGAGGCGCATGTTGTCGCTGAAATTTTAGTGTGTAGGTAGGCGACTGCAATGCTTCCCGAAAAGAACTGTTTCACAGAAAGTCAGTTACATATTGCTTACTGTGATAGGGCCTCTCTAATTTTTTTGTTTCTCTTCAAAGCAGTTGCAAAGGATGGAAAGATTTTATGTTCATAATTATGTGATGTTGAGCTGCGTGCAGTATATTTTAGCGCTCCTCTTTTATTGCGATCACATATTCTGATTCTGCGTTTTTTTGTTAAAAAAAAAACGAATTTTCCCATTACCATCTTCATTCATACACTCGTATAAATTCATAATGTTTTTTTTTATGGCGATGACTTTTCCAGGGCAAGGCATATCCAATTTACGATGCTGACCTTGGCTTCGAAATGGGCGACAAGCGTCTCAACAATGCTGGCAAGGTTCTGCGACTACTATACATCCAAGACCTCCGGAAGCTCCAAACCTCCATCAACGAGACTATCGTAGCCACCCAAACAATTACTGCTAATCCTAAAACTGACTCTCGACTAGGCAAAGTTGGACGATAAGTGAATCAATCATCATTATTTTACCATCCGCACTGATTCTATTTAGCCAGTTTATATTTTGCAACCTTTTTCATAGTTTCTATGTAGTCTCTGTTAATTTTTTCAATAATTTATAGCAGCCTAAATATAACTCTATGAGCATGATCTATACACACGTTCAGACATTTTGATCGATTCATTCAGTGTATTTTTTTTTTAATGTTGTTCTATAAAATCTCACGTTTGCTTCAGCATCATAGTCGTATTATTTCCCTCGTGTATTTTAATGACATTACAGAGAACATGAGACAAGAGCTTTGCATTCTCACCTACAACGTTACTTGATGCGAAGATGTGCAGCTCGCACATCGTTTATGCTACCATTGTTTTAAAAATATGTATCAAAACGACGTAAAATATGTATCGAAACGACGTAATATATGTATCGAAACGACGTAAAATATGTATCGAAACGACGTAAAATATGTATCAAAACGACGTAAAATATGTATCAAAACGACGTAAAATATGTATCGAAACGACGTAAAATATGTATCGAAACGACGTAAAATATGTATCGAAACGACGTAAAATATGTATCGAAACGACGTAAAATATGTATCGAA
>LQNS02277717.1:12238781-12257934 GCA_001587735.2 Parhyale hawaiensis
ATACCACCACCAACTAAGACATTATCCCCTTGTTCGCTAAATACATATACTTTATGTAAAATTAATATTAGTCGCTCCTTAATGCTCCCTATTATTGTAGAATGAGACGTACTTCGCGCCCTGGCGGCGCACGAGCCTGTCGATAACCACGGGAATAATTCGGCGCGATATAGGCATTGTGCCACTGAAGCGCTAGTAAAACCTTTACTACTACTACTACTACATAATCTCACGCTTCAGAAGCTTATTTGTTCTCAGTGTAGTTTTCTTAGGTGTGCCAGACCTGACTTCTTCTGGGGCACCGTCCCTGTTGGTCATTTGGTCCCCGACCGCTTCAGCTGATAGATTGTCTCTGTTGACGTGTCCAAATCTTTGGTGACAGCAATCACGGAGTCTTCCTTTTGTAGCATAGTAAACGCAAGGGTTAACTCCTTCATTTGAAGCATATTTTTGACCCATTGTGTGTAGTAGGTGTAAAGTTATATGACTTCAAATGTATAAGAAAGTAGAAATGAAACGTCGGCAAGAGCGATCCACTATCAACCTCACTGCAGCAGCACCCAACCCTCGCTGAGGGCTGGCTGAGTGATGGACGTTTGCTGTAAGTGGGCGGAGGGAATGCTCATCACTAACATCATGTCGTTTTATTATGTTGGGTAAGCAAACGAAATACTAACTCACATTTCTCGTGTAAAGTTTTTTCTTGCCATTGAAGTGTAAAGATTTTTGTCGGCGCTGCACTGTACGCACTGCTTGCAAAAATTGCAAAGTTCTCGTAGAAAACTGAGCAAAAAAAAAATATTTCCAAGAAGTTGAGATCTTATTGAGAGGTAAAGAGTATTTGAACGGTAGGATCCTGCGGTGCTGCCTTATCTAGTGCACTGGAAATTGATAGCTCAAGTTACGGCTGTGCAGCTGTCCTTTTACTATTGCATAATGGAAATTGGTCTCCCGTGCAAATCACTTCACAAGCGCTAAATGCAGCTGCTATTGATTGTGCATAGATAGAAAAGGAAGCACTTGCCATGCTATCTGGCTGTAGCTACTAGCTTCCGTGAATTCCTCTTAGGCAGATGCCCAATGGCTGAGCTAAACGAACTGTTGAAGCACAACACGCGATTTATTAGCGTTAGTCCATCTGTAAGTAATTTGTCAGTTACGTGACTGATAGCGTTATTAGCCAACGTTCTGTTGTATTATCAAAATACCCCTCGTGGTACTACTGGTGTAACTGTTGATAGCTTATACCAGAAGATTTTACATTAGCGTCTTAATCCTTTGTAAACTAGGTTGATATCCCTACTGATGATATTGGTGATGTTTCTAGCGTTGTACTTACGAGAAGTCAACGAATGGCGTGAAGACGTAGTAACAAATATGCTTGGTGTCAGCACCTATGGGGTATATATAAAAGATACAAATAGAACCTTTAAAAGAGACCTTGAGCAACTTTTGCCTCACGAAACATCTAATGATAGCTCATCTATAAATGTCAAGCCAACCATCTCGACAGTGCCTTCAAACTTTCTGAGCACAGATTCAAAAACTAATAATGCTGTTCCTATGATGAACAGAAGCTCTATAGACTCAAATCTGAGCTCTGTGCCTATCAGTGCGAGACGGTCTTAGCTAGTAAGAAAACAAGTCGAAAGGAATAAGTGTAAAATACCCCTTACTACAGATAGGTATGGAAGTTGTTGCCTCATTTAGATTCAATTCCAGACAATTTAGCTACTCATATTAATTGCCTTGAGCTTGACAAAAAATTGAGTCTGCTTAACGAGAATAGGTTTTGGTTAGTCCTTTGCGTAGTATCCCGTGTCATTGGGAAGCGCATGTCCACAGGAATACATACATTAATTCAGCATCAGTTAGGCTTTTGAAATACCATTATTTCCTTTCCATTTTGCTTCATACTATTTTTTCTTTCCAATGAATGATGAGTCTGTTCTTCCACCATTTTCCCTATTTGCTCTTCTCATGCACGCTAATTTTATGGATGAGCCTTTCGAGCATGCGTCCCAGGCTTTTCTAGTTATACATGTCCTTTCCTTTTTGCAAGGTTGTCACCTTGCAAGGTCTGTGTGTGAGTTAGTGCATCGTGCTTAGATTATCAACAAAAATAATTATGTTAACGCTAGCTTCGCAATCATAAATGACTCCCTGAAGTCTGTGGAAATTCCACTAAACAGAAGCAATGTTGTCTGTAATATCTCAGACCTGTATCCTAATTCTTCCTCATCTAATACTGAAGAAACCTGTGGAAACTCGACAAAACAGAAGCAATGTTCCTCAATTATTGTGCCCTCCTACGCGTATCATCAATTCGTAGGGTGAAAAATGTTCAAAAGCACTCGAGGAATCTTCTACCCAAGACCTGCTAGCAGTAGCAGCTTCAATTTTAACTTGACTTTTCTTATTGATCCCTTCCCAGGTCGTATCAAGGATGCCCTAATTTTCCCCCTGTCTTATAAGAATGAAAGCATCCCGGTCATACCAAATAACTAACGGAGGGACAAGCAGAATTATACTATAGATTAAGCCAAAGTTTTCCTTTAAAATTACAGAAAATTTAACGTAGTGAAATTAGCTTATGTTTGTATGGATGTGGCATTCATTAACATAGGCTATGTAGGTAATACCTGAATGCCAATCTAATACGGCAAATTTTTTTTTAAATTACTTGAGAGTACCAAGTTTGTTGAGTTCAGATTAACTAATTTGATGCGATATACGTATTACTGGAAGTACACCAAATAAACACGCCTGACATTCCGGTATGTGAAAAAAAAAAAAAACGTGAGTCCCAAGCTCTGAAGGGCACCCACTCAAAGAGCAGACTGGAAAAAATTGTAATGCCTGCATAAAAATCATCGATATAAGTAAATAACAACCAGATTCACATGGTATTCGAATGAATGCAAGCTTTGACTAGCGAAGCAATGCCAGAAAGCCTGTGAACTTATGCATTGGCGTGAAATTTGATAGAACTTGCTGTATTTATTGCAGATATTTACTCGTCGACTGAGCGATCATTGACACCTAAGTTCGTGGTCATTTCACATCCAGTCGAATCAATCCTTCTATAGAAAGGGTAGCAAAATATTCCTCGCGTAGACACAAGTTTCTTGAGTTTTGACCTATTGTGAGTGTGAGAATTTATCTTAACCATTTCCTGTACGTATTTAGTGTGATGAATGAATGATATTTTCCCTTCTGACCGTCTAGTACTGTAGTACACACTGCCTTTGATAACAGATGAATGGCGAGCCGTACTTAACACGTTTGTGCATATATATATACACGTGTGTGTGTGTGCCAGAATGACACAGAGAACAGAAGAGGTAGGTTTACGGAATACTGTAGTATAGAAATGGAGGATATAATTTGGTTCGTATTATATCTGGCACGTGGTGCAGGAATATATTAAAAACAAGCAAGAATGAATAGTGGGAAATGAGAGGTCTTGATAAAACTACTTGATGTTGAAATAATCTATTTTCGAAAACTTGAAATAGCTAAAGCTACGGAGTACCTTACCCTATAGGCTAATAATCGGACCCGCCACTCACGTTGTTAGAACAGGAGCTCAACTGTTGTAACTACTGCTGCCATTTGCCGTATAGTGCAATCATTCAGCTACAAGTAGCTACATCCTAGTTTCTTCAGATTTACCAGCCTTTAGTGAAACTTTTTATGTCCTAAATAAAAAAAAGTGGTTAAACATGAATAATCGAGAAGCTGTTGCTTATATTTTTGCTGAATTTTTAACATCTTCGGCCTTGCGACGACATGTTGACGATTGACTACCTATTTTTTCACGCGCTGGTTCAGAAATCTTTGGGCCTAATCACTGTAACCCTATTACCTACGATTCGCCATATACTGCAATCATCCAACTACATTCGAGTTTCTATACATTTATTAGTGATTTGAAAAAGATTTGTACTTCTAAAATAAAAACGAAGCTTTCGCGTACCTATGTTTTCACTGCATTTCTTAGGTCTTCTGCTGCCAAATAACACTGACCCTCTCAGGGGGCATAGGATGGGCCCTAAGGTTAGGTTAGTTAGGTTCGCTCATCCTATGTTACGAGGCCCGGCAGCACTATCGTCGTTTACGACGATTTTGCGTTCAAGTAAGCTTTCCTGCGCGTGCAGTCATTAAAACAAACACTACCTAGGCTAACTTAACCTAGCCTAACCTACCCTAGCCTAACCTACCCTTACCTAACCTAACCTAACCTTTCTAACCTTACCTAACTTAACTTAATCAGTGATACAGCCAGGGTTGCGGAGTCGGA
Source organism: Parhyale hawaiensis (assembly GCA_001587735.2). NCBI lineage: Eukaryota > Metazoa > Arthropoda > Malacostraca > Amphipoda > Hyalidae > Parhyale > Parhyale hawaiensis. The sequence goes on from LQNS02277717.1 coordinate 12,243,085, forward strand.
GGATTTGAGGGGGAGTCGGAGTCGGAATCTCACTTGCTCTAGGAGTCTGAGTCGGAATTTTTAGTCCGACTCCGGGAGGCCATTTATAAACAAATATTCAAATCTAAATTTTCAGTCACAAATTTNTAGCAAAAATTATTTGGACATGTTTAATGTTTACATCAAATATCTACTAGTTGGACCTAGGAGTCGGAGTCGGAAAATCTTGACCAGGAGTCGGAGTCGGAAATTCTGGAGGGCCAGGAGTCGGAGTTGGACCTTGAACCCTCCGACTCCGCAACCCTGGATCATACAGCGATCACCAACTTGAACGCCTTCACATACGCACGATCTGCGTACACAAACACGCACACAAATCATCGCGAACGACGATAGCGCGGCCTCGCAACCCCGCTCGTGTATGTTACCTCAGCTATTAGCTAAGCCTTCGGGACGTCTGTCTTTCGTGCCCACTTTGCTTCCTTCCTGATTTCCTACTTGCTCATGCTTTATTCTGTTCCTCCTCTTCTATCCCGACCTTGCTGTGCTCATGCGCGTTGATCCTGTGGAAATCCCTTCGTGCATGGGTTCCCAGTTTCTATCGACATAACTACTATATGTCCCTTGCTCTTTCCTCTGTGATATCGTTCCGCTCGGAAACGGAGGCCTAAATCTTGTGACTGTAGTAACTAAAATAACACTGACGTTTCACCCGCATGTTTTCAAAATCTTGCTCTGTTGATGATTTACTGGGCAGTATTTTTGTTACAGATCACTTTTTAGTATCTAGCTGGTTAAAAATTCAATACGCTCAATTACTTGATTGGTTTCATCTACTGCTCATTGTAATTTCGTAAAAGAAAATCGCCGCTTTCACAGAGTTCAAATTTGCGTTATTTTTTGAAAGTTTTACCCTCAGAGGTATATTCTAATGGGCTCTTTCCCTGTCTCAATATATATGGGCTTCACGAACCCAAGGGCCGAGCTGAGTGCTTTCTCTGCAAGGGAGATGTTTGGGCCACAGTCCTTGCTGAGAAGGTTTATTGGTTAGGTAGGTTTTCTATGTTTCCTTTTCTGTTCCGCCAGATCTGCCACTGATCGAGGTGACCGACCTATTCCGCGAGCTCTTACCTTTGCCCTTGCGGAGGGTCACACAAGGGACTGTCCACACTGGCGCTTCTTCCTTCCATGTTTATCTCTTTCCGTTTTCCATCTCTTGCCACTTGCACAACGTTGTGGTTTCGGCTGTAAGCCTAATAAATCTCTCATCTTAGATTTCAAAATAGCGAGACAATACCAATACACCGCAATACTGTTCCAAAATTACCGGTGTTGACTATTGACAATTTCGAGTCGTTGGCCTATTTTTGGTTGATGAAAAATGGCCGATACATCGGGTATCGATTTACAGTATATCGATAGTATTGGTACACCTCTAATCATCAGGGCAGGTGATTTTTTATTTGTTAGAAAGATGTACACATCTTAATTGCTTAGTCATATAGGCCTAACTGAGATCATTTCATGTTTAGTGAAATTTTTCATAAAATATTAGAGCAGTGGACAGCTTTCGTAGGTGTGCTCCACTACTGTCTGGTATGAAGGTTGTGAAAATTGATTTTTCTTCTGTCTTGTGTGATGCTAAGTTTTGAATTATAATGAATATGTGAAATATCCGCTGTAACTATATAGCTAGCGGTATCTAATATTTAAGAATACCAATATCTTAACCCTGAGCTTGAGATTTAAGGATGACTCTACAAGTATGAAATAACGTAGGGAAATGTGATAGCTTCTTCGTGTCATCGACCCTAGTAAACGTACTATCGTATTGAAGATGTACTCGTCCGACTGTAGTAACTAACCCTTCAACGCGAATTGACTTCTGTGTTTTCGTTTCTAACACGGGTCGGCGTAGTACAGGTACCGTAAGGTGGGATCGTTGTGACTACATATTGTCTTCCTCGGCGATAAGAAAGGCTCTCTTGGTGAGTTGTTGTATAGGTACCAAGTTAGTGCAGTGTACCTGCTTCTTGAGAAACCTTAAACGCTGCAAATTGGAGGCCCTCGTGATGTATCTGGGTAAATTGTTCAAAAGTTTTTACTTAAGTTGCCGTAATACTTAATGTGCTGTTTGTCCTTCGATCAATTAATAAAATGTCAAATAACCTCAAGGACCCAACGAATCGTTGGTTTCTCTCAAGACCTGCATTATTTGAAATTGTAATTGTAAAGATTACTGTGTTTTTATACTAGAGCGCTATAGTTGAAAAAAAAGTTCTCTGCCTTTAGTGAAAGCTTACTCTTTCTTCACATGTTGCTACAGTACCTACTGTTCAGCATACCAGTTCTCCCCATATATCTGCAAAGACCCCCAAGCTTTCCCTACAAAATAATCTGCTAACATTACTCACAGTGGCTGACTCTGCAGCTTTCCCTCAGCTCAAAGACAATTATTAGTCTCGCAAGGAAGAAAATGGTCAACTTTGTTGAGCCACTGCATAAAATCAAAATGCAAACCTGCTTCTTATTTCTAACTAAGAGGGAAAGCCATCGTTGCGCTGTATGCCTCATTGAAAGTGGTCGTGCCCCCATGTCAACTCCATAGGTGATACTCGCTTCGAGCCTTCAGGGCCACTTTTTTCACGCTGACTGTGCTTTATCCCTGATTTTGTTCAATGGGTGCTCTTCCTCTAGTTTCCCACTTGTATCTATATGCATTGATGTTAGGAACATTTTCGTTGCATAGGTTGCGAGTTTCTCTGTACATGCTTTGTATCTTCTTTCATCCACTTTGATTCTCATTGCAGTGACAAAGGGATCCTGCAACTTTTTCATTAATTTCTAGATAATAATAATGATGCCTATATAGTATATTGCTTACCTGAAATAAAGTTAGATATAATACCGAATGTGTGTCCTTAAGTTATGGTAAACACTTATTCTAGCTTAACCGAACCTAGCCTATTCTTAACTAGCCTAACACATATTCTGAGGTAAGCCACAGACAGTTTCAGGACCTTAATTATAAGACTGTTTAGCACCCTTTTAGGCCCGTCCATTGACAAGCTTAAGACCGACCATAGGCCATAACAAGAGGTTTCTGTATGCTCATGTGAAACTATGAAGAGTCAATTCCACGTGAGGGTCCAAAGTTACTTTTAGCTGCTACAGCTAGAGTTGTTGCAACATTGGCCCTTTCTACCTCGCGTTGCTGCCACTTAGTCTTTTCATGTTACCTTATGATCTTTCTTTAGCCTTCTCCTTGCCTCACTTACTCTTCCTATTAACAGAAATCTGTGTTCCCATTGTATCACACTTGTTTAGTGTCTTTATGTTACCATGTCTAGGTGTGAGCGGTTTAATGAGTTGCCTCAGCTTCTACCTGCTGTTTCATTTGAATCCCCATTTCATTTAATTAGTGAGGCTTAGCATTTTACGCAAAGCCTAACTGTATTTGACCACAGAAACCATACTATTTCAACGAGACGCAAAACCGATTTGGGCTTGAAAGACTCAAGTTAACATAAAGTCCAACAACCTCTGCTATTGGAACAACAGGAGTTGAAATTGATCTTACTTTCGCTCAGGTATATGGATGGTAGATCGCAGCGATGATATGGATGGGGCCTACTGCTTCAGTGTCCACCATAGTGGTATTAACTGTCTGTCTGTGGATCGTGACCGCAGCAACCGCATCTTGACCACCAGTTATGATGGATCTACAAGAGTTACTGACCTGCAGAAGCTTCTCGTTGACGAAGTATGTTGCGGATCTCCTCGTGCTTTTTTTCATTTCTCGTTGCTTAACCCTATTTCAGCCATGCTGTGATTGGACCTTACTACATGTGTTTTTTCTCCTGTTGTATTCCTCTGGGCTGCATGTAACATTCCTTATGTATTCATATAGCTACTGTATATTAATATCTCATTTTCCTCGGTATACCTTATTTAAACGCCCTTAGGAGTATATTCCGGCGAGCCCTATCTCTGTCAGAACATATACGGTACAGCAGTATGAGACCAGGAGCTGTTCAGGTGCCTGCTCTGCAGAGAATGCAGCAGCTGGCTGTAGTTCCTACTTAGAAGGTAAGTTTAAAGTTAGGTAGGCTGTATGCACTTCCCCTTCTCTTCTGCGAGGTGGGCCGCCTAATGGTAGCAAGCGCCTCATCCCTTGGGACTCCTATGTGCTGCCATGTGTAAGTTCGAGTGTTTACTTTCTTCTGTCTACCTCTCTTTTCGTTCTATTCTCTTTAGAGATGCTTTGCTCCAAATTTTCACGTCAAGTAGTGGCGCATGGCTAAACAGAAAGTTTCTCCAGGAATGCCAAGATGAAATAGTCATATCGAAAAACTATACTTACCTAGCTATATATCAATTGAAAGAAATTCATGCTGTATCGCCAGTTAACAGCTGCGGTGGGGAAAGAAATAAGCCTTACTTGTGTTCCTGTACTATAAGGGATGTTTGTCTTATTGTATTCAATCTGATAAGCTTTGTGTTTGTGGCAAGGAACTACTGCGTGGTTGGATACGAATTACTAAGAGGCGTAGGGTGGGCTAAACCATTCGCCATCCTTTGTTTTAAAAAGCCTCAGTAGACCTTACGTTACTTGTGTATCACTTATTCCTTTGTGACAATTTTCTTACAATTACTATTTCATTCCTGGCGTTTTCCTACTTTCTCCAGTCTGTTGCGTTTGTTGATTTTTTTAGCATGCTGTTTCATGTGCGGTGGGACTACCTATTTTGTCGACCTACTTACTTTCCCCATGCCTCTTCCTTTTCTTATGAACATACAGTATTAGAACCTATGGAAATCATAGTAGGTAGCACAAAATTGCCGTGATTATTGTTCATAAACAGACCAATTGGTCATAGTTTAGTCCAATGTTGCCATCTAAATCTGTGTGATGATGCTCTCGTGTGCTCTTAATCGTAAATGTAACTAAAAGTTGAATGTTTGAGTTTTTTACGCAATTGTTATGCTGAAGTTGCAGAACATATTTCAGTTTCTCCACATTCACAGTCTAAGGTAATGTGTTTCTTCCCATGCAAACTTGGACAGCATCCATACAATTGTCCAACAATAGCTGTAATATTTTTAATTAACTGCCTCTGCCAAGGAGGTTATGTTTTTCTCGACTTTGTCAGTAAGATAACTAAAAAATTTATGGGCGGATTTCAACGAAATTTTCTGGGAGTGCTAGGTATGTTAAGAAGAACAAATTGTTAACTTTTGATGAAGATCTGGTCATCCGTTTGTTTGTATTTCTCTCATTTTTCTCAGTGCCATAACTCAAAAAGTTAAAGACGGATTTTAATGAAATTTGCAGGAGTTGTTAGGTATATTACGAAGAGGAAATCAAGAAATTTTCGTGACGATCTGTCTGTTGGTTTGTTTGGTGCTGTGTTTAATTGTATACTTGTTAGCAATATAACTCAAACTAAAGTTCTCTTAGAGCGCATAGGTACCTCTGCCAAGCAAGACAACGGTAACGATAAATTCAAATTGGCTCTGAAATCAATATTATAATCGTATCAACTCCAAAATCTAATCATTTGTGCCTTTTGATGATATTTACTGCTTCTGTAATTTTTGGTAATTTTGAGTTATGCTGCTAACAAACATAAGTGAAACTCTGAAACGAACCAACCGATCACCACCAAAATTTAACCAATCTTGTCTTTTAACATTATTAACAATTCCTGTAAATGTCATAAGGATCCATTCATAACTTTTTTAGTTATTGCACTAAAAAACATAAATCCAAACACATCGAGAAACAAACGAACAAAAAGGCCACCACAAAAATTTGATCATTCATTCTTTGTAATATACCCAACAACTCATGTAAATTTCATGAAAATTCGTCCGTTACCTTTTAAGTTATGGTGCCAACAAAGAAAAAAGTAGGCACACAAACAAACGCATTGACGGATCTTCACCAAAAGTTAATCATCTGCTCCTCCTAACATACCTAACAATCCAGGTGAGTTTCATCAAAATCCATCCACAACTTTTTGAATAATCTTGATGACCGACAAATAGACAGAATAACAGACAGACAAGCCCGACGAAAACATAACCTCCTTGGCGGAGGTAAAAATTATAAACGGATCTGTATGAAATTTACAGAAATTGTTAGTTATGTTAAAAGACGTAAATGATTAAATTTTGGTGATGATCAGTTGGTTTGTTTGTGTGTTTGACTAATATTTGTCAGAATGTATGTTAACAGCATAACTCGAAAAATTATGAACAGGCCTTCAACAAAATTACAGAAGCAGTTATTATAGTCAAAAAGATTAAGTGATTGGATTTTGATGTTGATACTAAGGGCTTCTTAGTTTCAGAACCAATTTGAAATTTTCATTACTTCCGCCTTGCTATGCGGAGGTATGCGCTCTTACAGTGCTAGTTATGTATTGACCGTATGATATCCATTGCATTTCATGGGAAGTGTATCAAAGTATAGAATACTATTTGTACGTGACACGGACGTTCTACTTGATTCTAGTAGCGTGAAATTTTTGGATGAGTAATTAGGACCAGTGTAAACCACTGGAGAGGGCATAGAAGAGGCCACCAGCCATTTGGCTGTAAATTCTCCATATTTTAAGCGCCCTGGAGGATGGACTGATAGGTTGCCTTAGCCATCAGCTATGCCTTCGAGACATCTGTTTTTTGTGCCCACTGCTTTTTTTCCGATTTTATACTGCTACTGATCCTTCCTCTTCTTTCCCGACTAGCTGTTCCTCTGCGCATTGATCTCGAGTGACAACATCTTCGTGCGTGACTTGCATTTCTATCGACGTACCTATGTCCCTCATTGCTCTTTCTGTTAGATCGCCATTGTAATGGAAACTCTGCTTTTACTATTCAGTATAGTACTAGTAATAATAATATTATAATTTTACTCGTATATTGAGCAAAATCGAAGCCCCGGGCGTATCCCATGGTTATTTTAGCCTTGGTTGAGTATGCAGGACAATTTTGAAAGGCGCCCTGTCTGCTATGTATGTATTTTGAACTTTTTTCACAATGGGACTTTTATTGATAAACTGTGTAGCTACTGCGTTTTCTGTTCCTTACGATGCCGAAATAGCTGGAAATTTTCAAGATAATTTCTCTTCCTTCCCAAACTGGTGTATCATGCTCATTGATCCAGTCTGGGTGCACTCCCGTGCATCGGTGTCCCTTACTTCAATTTTTACTTTCTTGGGTCATCGACGTTTTGACAAAAGGATGCTTAACTCTCATTATGTTACTGACCAGTGAAACTCATTTTCTGTCAGTATTTAGAAAACTTGTTAGGAACCGAGCCTCTGTGGATGCTGCACGACTTCTTGTTCGTTACTTAAAACACCGAAGTTATGTTTAGGGAGGCTTGAGCAACGCATTCACTCTTAAGAACCGAGCCTCTGCTGACAATGGCTATGCATTAGCTTATTGTTGTTCCTATCAATTTCAGGTGCACAGTTTGGATGTGGATGCTATGCACAGGAAGGACTATTTTACGTGGCACTGCCAGCAGGACCCAAACAGTCTCCTCATCACGGCTGGCAATGGAACACTGACGCAGGTACCTATGTGTCTCCTTCGGACCTTCCGTGTTATCGCTGGTACCGGCTGTCTTGTACGCGAGCCAGAGAGCTCTGGCGTATTTTATGTAGATGATCTTTGGATGAAATGCAGATAATGGCTGTGCACGCCGCGTGATAAATACACTCATCCATTTGTTTTTTTTTTTTCCACCTGCTATATTGTATCCAGTTAGAAAACCAAGCAGTTTATTATGTCGAGACATACAGTACTCAATACTTAATAGTCCACTTCTACTAAATAAGTGCTACGCAAATCTACGGCTGATAGAGGAAATTTCAACAGATTCTTTTTGAATTTACATAGCGATCGCACCACCATCTCATTTAGAAGGCATAGGATGGGCCATAGGGGTAGGTTCACTTATCCTATGTGATAGGGAGCAGTGACCCCAGAGGGAAGCTGTAAGTTACTTGAGCCATTAGCTAGGTCTTAGGGAGATATTTCCTCTATGCCCGCTTTTTTCCTCTTCACTTTCATATTCTTACTGGTGATCGTAGGCCTTCCTCTCTTTTCGGAACTTGTGCCCATGCGCGTTGTCTCTATCTGGGAACACTCTCGTGCATTAGGTTCCTCGTTTTATCTCGTCGTACTATAGGTAAGTCTCCTCTTTTCGCTCAAGGAGCATAGGGTGGGCCGTAGACCATAGGGTTAGGTTAGTTGTGTTCACCCATCCAATGCTATAGGAAGCAGGGGTTCCTGTACTGTCGGAATATCTGTGGACCTCAGGACTCCAAGGGCTGTCCCGACTGTCTTCTCCGCAGGTGGTTTTACCGCTGGCTGCAGTTACTACTGAGAAGGTTAGTTTTGGTAGGTAGGCTCTCAATACTTCCCCTTCTGTTTCGGGAGGGGGCCGACCTATTCCGCTGGGCTTCTACCTTCTCACGTGCGAAGGGCCACGGAAGGGACCGTCTGCACGGGCGTTTCTTCTTTTTGTCTTCTTTTCTTTTCGTTTTTTTCCCTGTGTGGCGTGGCTAAGCAGAAGCGTTCAGATGTGCCCGAGGGTTGGAGATGCGTAATTTGTTCCTTTTTCCTATAAGTAGCACTCTGACCACTTGAAACTCATCCGTGTTCATTTAAAATCTGAGCCCTTCCGGCAGAAAAGCATAGATAAAAAATCATTGATATTTCAAAACGAGACATTCTTCGCGTTCTGGTGGCGCATGAACCTGTCTTTAATCACAGGAATAGCTCGGCGCGATATAGACCATGTGTCCCTGATTCTTCTAGTAAAGTTGTTGTACTACGTCTACAAGGGATCCTGTAGGTTACTTTAGCCGCTAGCTAGGCCGTCGAAATTAATGCCTTTCGTGCCTAATTTGCTGCATACCTATATCACACTTCTACTGAACTTCCTATCATCTGTGCTTTCTCATCCTCCACTTGCTGTTCCCATGAGCGTTGATCCTGTGTGGGAATACCTCCGTGCATGTTTTCCACGTTGTTATCCACATACTAGGCCTATATGTTCCTTGTTTTTCCCTGGTAGATCGCTGTTGTAGTGGAAACGGCGGCGTAAACCATCTTCTATTATCCGCTTGAGGCTCCGTATGTCGGTCTGTCCTTGCGTCGGCACGTTTTGCTGCCAGTATTAAATAGGGAAAATTCTACTTTAGAGTAGCACAGATTTTCGCTGGAAAGATGTGAAAAAGTAACCGTCTTCTTTTCGCTTTATGAAAAATTTTCAGTCAATTTCAAAGTGAAGACATGGAGTTCATTTTATGCGCACCATATTTACCGATCCATTTTTTAAACACATTATATTCACTTTACTTGTGTCTCATGGCAATGATGGCATTCTTGAAGAATACGGTCCGGTAGCATATAGTGGACAGTTTTGAAAATTTCAACTTTTAAAGTATTTTTTGGAGTGAACGTGCGATGTCTAAGGAAATACAATGGCATTTTAAGAATGGGGGGTTGCGGTAACATTAGCTGAAATTGGCCGGGTCTGCTGCACTTTGTTACACTGCTATCGCATCAAATAAAGCAGAAAAATGATGAGCCATTGTTCAGTATCCACGGACCCCGTAGTAGTATGAAAAAATCTTATTCCTGCATAAGAAAGTGGAAATGTGTAAGATTATGAAGGGATGAAATAATTGTAAACTATAGGAAATAGATCTTTAGAAAGACGGGCTAATACATCGGAGAAAATGCAAGAAATACCTTCCTATCTCCACGTCTGTCAAGATACAAGTGTGAATTCTTTGCTGAAGGAACAGATGCGAGATTCACAGAAAAATCAGAGTACAGTATCTACTAAGCTAGGTTCGATGAGTTGTGTTATGATAGACAGCCTGTGTTACGTTAGACGGAGTTCGTCAAATTAAGTGACGGACATTAGTTTAGATGAGTTAGGAGTACTGCCTTTGGTCAAATGAAAGTTAGTGAAGAAATTAATTAACCATGGAATTTCCACGGGTCCCGCTAGTTCAATACAATGTCACCCTGTTCCTCTCTTAGAACATCAGTTTTGTGGTGGTTCAGGGAGGCTTAAACTAACTTATATTATTATATAATCTTTGTTTCCGAGGTGGAGTCCCTAACTGCGCCATATTCAATTCCGTTGAACTTGGAAGCATGTTGCTGTTACTGGCAGTAAATTTGGGTAATTTTTATAGCCCATGTGTTAGCAACAAAATGGAGGATGGCTAGGCAATAGTATTGTGTGCGTTTGTGATGTCTATTTGGAGCTCAGTTTAGGCGAGAAGGCGATCGCAAGAACCGTGTTAAGATTGTGTCTGTGTGGACCTTAGCTTACTATGTTTCATACCCACTCTTATGTGAAATTGTACTTTACTTACTGCTGGCTGAAGGTTTCTGCAAGAACTTTTTTTTTAAACATGGATTTCGTTGTTCCACAGGTGGATCTTAGAGATTTTAATCGCAAGACTGTGCATCATCTGGACCGGGAGAAATCCTTGAAGGTGGTAACAGTTCATCCTGTTGCCTCACACTACTTTGCTACATCTAACGCTCCGGGGTGAGTTTTTTTCATATTCAGCTCAGAAAATAAAATTTCTTGCCAGTATGGAATAGGGAAAAGCTTTTTCTTCGCCCTCCTGAGGGGTCACATAGCTTGTGTCATCAGGTTGAACAATTAAGAAAGGGGAAGGCTGGGTTCTTTCGGGCGTTCATATAAATCTGATTGATGCCATGCCACTTGGCTGTTCGTTTTGCATTGACGTAGCATCGATCGGCGTGAGTCGAAACGCCTTGCCGCCGCCAGACGGGATGAATTCAGACACAGACCAAAAAAAAGTAAATAGGAGTGCGCTTATTTAATTGGCACATGACATGGCTACAAACCCTGTGTAAAAGTTGACTCCTAAACGATGGTTAAGTAGGGAAAGGGAGAAAGTTTGTGAAGGGTTTTAGCACTGTCTCATCTCACCCCGCTACCAAAAGTGTCTCAACTCACCCCGACCAACGGGGGGTGACCAAGGGCAAGGTGTATACAAGGCACTAATAAGTGCTAAAATGAACAAGGTGCTAAAACGAGTGCTGAAATCAAGTGATATGCTTAAAAAAAAATATTTTGCGGAATCAAGGCCATTCGCTCGGGTTGCCTTGCTATTCTTGCTAGTGTCATATGTCCTTATTTGTAGTCAGTTCTGCTGTCGTTCATTCAGAATAACTGCTCTAACATTATCAATTGAAATTTAGCCAGAAAAATATATGTATGTATCGAATTATAACTACCTACTTAGGATGGTAGTACAGTACTTGTAGTAGTATCCTATGTTATGGGGAGCAGCGCTCCCAGGGGGACCCTGTAGGTTACCTCAACCATTAGCTAGGCCTTCAGAACGTCTGTGTTTCGTGCTCACTTTGCTTCATTCCCATCTCATACTCCTACTGATCTTTCTTCTATCTGTTCTTCCTCTTCTTTCCCGACTTGCTGTTCCCATGCCCGTTGATCCTGTGTGGGAACACCCTCGTGCATGGGTTCCACGTGTCTATCGTCTTACTATCTATGTTCCTTCCTTCCTCCTCTTAGCTTTGATATCGCCTTTGTTATGGAAACGGAAAGTGAAACTCTTGAATATAATAACTTGTAGTATTTGGCATACATGCTTTCGGCTTTAAAAAGCTTTGTGTTGTGTACTCATAAGGTATGATAAAGAGAGGTACTAAAATTTTATCTCTGGGGAGCTTAAAAGTGCTAAAATAGACAATCTAGTAGATACCTTTAAGGTTTGTGCCGATTTATCGGCATCGGTGAGGTTCACCATTTTTGGGGTATCAGTCTGGTGAGAATTGGGATTTTTGGGGAACCTATTGCACAGATCAGCAGAAAAAAGATTAACTGCTATAGGATAATTTTTGATGCGCTGAATGTGAAAATATTGATATGTAGTTAAGAGCACACACTAAATGACGCTAGTTTCTCTGTGTCAAATCGTTTTTTTTTTTTTTTTTCTACGCCAATTTAAAAAAAAAATCCGTATCCTGATAAAATCGGTAAAGTCACTGGTCAAGGGCAGATAGAAGGTTCAAATTTGTAATATTTTCAAGCTGTGTGCGTGTGTCAGTTCTAGCTGAGATCATTACTGTACTGGTTGTGAGGTTTAACTTCAAAGCAGAGTAATGCTATCAGGCTACAGTACTGGTTGGTGAAGGAATGTCGTCAAGATCTTTTTGTTTATTTACAACTTATTAAACAAGACTTAGAAGACATGATCCAATAATTAGTAGCAAACATGCTACTTGATAGATGTAGACAGCAAAGTACAAGGTCTACATCTGAATAAATGCTACATGCAGAATGCAGTAGACAATGTTGCTACAGTAAGGCTAAGTACTGATAACCTGATTCTTCAATGCACAAGCCTTTTAAATATCATTTGCCGGCTTCATTTAGAACACTTGTTGCTTCCGCCTTAATCGAGTCGGAAGTCCGCCGGTAAATAACTGTACGTTTATGAGACTAACAGATATCTCCGAAACTCCGGTACAGGTTTTGACAGACAGCTTTTATTGATAGGCTAATGCTATAGGCTCTGGCCGGAAGGTCCCAAATAATCTTGGCGGTCACTCAACAAGCAATGCTGGTAAACAGGCACAGTTTTGTACGGTGTCATCTACGACCTTCCAAGTTTTTTATCTGAGAGCTTCTGACCTGAAGACGGGCGGTGGTAACATCCACCCAAACATGAACTCGCATGATACAAAAAATGCGTCTATACATTTGAATGTTAATTAATTAAGGCTAACACATTGGAATACTGTATGTGCGAAACGCATGTACGGTATAGCAGTGTTTTCAACTGATTTAGACTAAGATCGATGCACTGATCACAAATGACCCATATCAACCAAGTCAACTTTCTCAACTATTAGTTCATGTTTTTACGTTTTTGTGGCCTTGTTGAGTATTTTCACTTATGTGATTATGGCAGTTGATATTGAACTGCATGATTGATTCAAGTTAATTGTAGAAAGTAGTTGCAGCTGCCACTAATTTCACCCGATAAATATACCGGGTACGATCATACGTTAATAAGTAGCCTATAATGTTATCATTAAGCACTTGATGCAATCATGGGATCTGTGAGCTTCATACAGTGACGCAGTGGCCAGACATTCCCTATTAAATCCAAATCTCCACGCCTAACACGAAAATTGGAGCGGATCCTTAAGGGTTAAGAAAGGAATATCACTTCACGCAGCTCTACAACTGATATATATGTATGTATAGCCCTCAGGGGTATATTTTGGCGGCCCATTTCCTGTCTGTATATGTACTGACCAGAAGACTGTCCCGAGTGCCTCCTCCGCTAGGAATGTTGCATATGACCGCTGCATTGTATGTTAAGCTAAAGTAAATAATTAGTGTGAAATGCGCAATGTTTAAAAAAAGCGTTTTCAATTCCATGATGGAATTGCATTCTCCTAGGATCTAATTGATGCCCACTCCCCGCACAGCACCGTGTGTTTGTGGGACTCTCGTTGCATCAGGCGCTTCTCTCCATTGTGCAGCTATTCGTTTCAGAGGACGGCTTCTTCCATACGCTTCTCTCCTGTAACCGGTGAGCCTTGAGTGACAGTTTTGGGGTTGCTGAGTCAGAGATGTTAGTATGCGTGGTGCCCTAGAGTCATTACCCGAAAAAATTGTGGTGTAGCGTCCTTGACTATCTTAATTTTGTTAGGGAGATGGAGCATATGGCATACGTATAGTCGGCAGTTGAACACTGCACACCTCCGGGTCCAAGAATCGTACTAGTAGCTTCTAGGTATATACCTCCTGAATCCGTAACCCTGGTTGGCGCTCGAGACCAGGACAGTCGTACAAATAAAAAAAAATCAGTGGGAGTGCGTTTGGTGATGGTTCATTTATGTATTATTAATATTTTAATACTGATTGTTTTTTAGTGTATACGATATAATAGCTTTTGGATTGTAACTGCTTACCTGATATCTAACTTTAATACTATTCTTCTAGGGTAGTGCTGCTGTTATTCTCTATCCACAGCTTGTAGAGCTGGCATGTAGAGTAACTTATATTAAATCATAATTTTACGTAAAATTTTACCGAGCGCTCCCAACATCTCAGTCCACTAGGGCGTCATATGATGTACATTCCTTTATTTGTGTATGCTTGCATAATTCTGCAATTTCTACTTACTGATTATATAGGTTCTGTTATATGACAATTCTACTCCCTTATGAGCTACTGAAATTACTAATAATACTTGCCTTTCCAAGTGATAGATATTTAGTTTGCTTTCCCTGTTCTTCTTTTTCTCAGGAATTGGTAGCCAAGTGAAAGTACCAATTATGAGGTACCTTCGTTGCATTTTATTATTACCTCCGCCAAGGAGGTTATGTTTTCGTCGTGTTTGTCTGTCTTATTGTTTGTCTGTCTGTCTGTCACCAAGATAACTCAAAAAGTTATGAACCGATTTGGATGAAATTTACAGGGATTGTTTGGTATGTTAGGAGGAACAGAGGATTAACTTGTGGTGAAGATATGTCCAGCCGTTTGTTTGTTTGTCTGCGTCATTTTTCTCGATGACATAACTCAAAAAGTAATGAATGAATTTTAATGAAATTAACATGAGTTGTTGGGTATATAACAAAGAGTAGATGACCAAATTTTAGTAATAATCCGTTTGTTCGTTCGTTCGTTTATCACTGTTGTAAATTTTATGCTTGTTAGCACAATAACTCAAAAAATAATGAATGGATCTTTATGAAATTTATAGGAGTTGTTAGTAGTAATAAAAGACATAAATGATCAAATTTTAGTGCAGATCGGTT
>LQNS02277717.1:12306867-12328407 GCA_001587735.2 Parhyale hawaiensis
TAATGAGACATTACCTAAATATGAAAAAGTAGGTACACCTAAAAAGTTGAAAATTGTCACTCTTATTATTTTCTGCCCCTCCCCCTCCCTATAGCAATGAAAAGCATCTTAAATAGCCTAATTTGATCCTTAGTAACTCCTCTACCACAGGACACTTCCAAATTTGCTGTATGTCAGTTTCATTTTGAGATATAGGCTCTATAATGGAAAAAAAAACGCCCGCGGCGAATTCACCCCGCTGCGAAAACACCCCGTCTTACCCTATACAGTACATAGCTATATTTATAGATATTTCTCATTATCTCAAAAACTAAGGCCTAAATCCAAAAATTTGTGCAAGCAAAATGTGTTTCTTTTTCAAAAATACTTATACTAAGCAAATTTCAGAACAATTGGCCCAAAATTGATTATTTTGCCCCCCCATGCCCCCCCCCTCACATAATGTACCAGGTGTGAAAGTTCTACCCAACATTTTGTCAATGGCCTCATCATATGGAATAGGAAAATATATGGTAGCTATAGCTATAAAAGAGAAATGTACAAAAAAAAAATCCACATTTACAATTTTTTTCAAACCTGTTTCGGAAAATTCAGAATTGAATATTCGTTTATAAGTGGGATTCCGGAGTCGGAGTCGGGCTAAAAATTCCGACTCCTAGAGCAAGTGAGATTCCGACTCCGCAACCCTGATTTGCATCGCGCACGATGTGCATCACCTCCGCATTTCCGAGGGCGGCAAACAGCCGCAAACTACTCGCCAAGATCTTGGCAAGAAGTGCCACACTATGGAATGGGGTTCCACAGGTCGCGGCGCTCATAGGCCCCCACCCGCATTTCCGAGGGCGGCAAACTAGCCTACTCGCCAAAATCTTGGCGAGAAGTGACACACTATGGAATGGGGTTCCACAGGTCGCGGCGCTCATAGGCCCCCACCCGCATTTCCGAGGGCGGCAAACTACTCGCCAAAATCTTGGCGAGAAGTGACACACTATGGAATGGGGCATCACCTGTAATTTTGTGGCTAGCCTAAATGGGAAAAATTTAGTGTTTCTTTTGTTTCAATTTGTTGTCACTCTCTTACTAGGTATCAATCTTTGGGAAACGGCTATTTCACTGTAGGAGCAGTGTTACATATTGCGATACATATAACGGCCAACGCAATATGTGGCAGTAAAAACTGGATAAAATAAAAGTCAGCATTTTGCTGCCCATCTGCAAATTCTCCACAATTGCAAGGGCATGGTCGTAGCTTGCAAAGTAATCATTTGTATGCAGAAATTGTTGCTATCATCATAAACAGCATAATTTGTAACCTTAGAAACAATAATTAACATGATTTAATGAACTATTGTTTGCTATGTTGGTGTTGCGCACAATTTGCCCCAACTGAAATTTTGTACATGGGGCAAATCATGCACATATAGGGCCTATCAACTGTTAAAAAGCTGGACATGTGTATCATAGCCTTACCAAACACCCTCATTTCATAGTGNCCTAGGGGCGCCGCGACCTGTGGAACCTCATTTCACAGTGTGGCACTCCTCGCCAAGATCTTGGCGACGAGCTTGCCGCCCCCGGAAATGCGGGTGGGCGCCTAGGGGCGCCGCGACCTGTGGAACCTCATTTCACAGTGTGGCACTCTTCGCCAAGATCTTGGCGACGAGCTTGCCGCCCCCGGAAATGCGGGTGGGCGCCTAGGGGCGCCGCGACCTGTGGAACCTCATTTCACAGTGTGGCACTCCTCGCCAAAATCTTGGCGACGAGCTTGCCGCCCTCGGAAATGCGGCTGGGCGCCTAGGGCGCCGCGACCTGTGGAACCTCATTTCACAGTGTGGCACTCCTCGCCAAGATCTTGGCGAGGAGAAAGAAGTTACCTAAAGTAAGTTGATAGAAATGTGGAACTCGCCCTAAACACTAACCCAATCTGTCTTAGCGTCATCCGGGGTGATTTGGGACTCCTTTTTTTTTTTAACTTTGATATAGCATAAATACTATGCTTTACAGAAACATGACATTTTAAGGCAATAAGGATACTTACCTAACCTTGATGGCAGTTGATGCCCAGAAAGTTTCATTGCCTTGCCTTGGTACTTCTGTGGTTATTAATGAAAAAATTGGTTTCAAATCATTCTGGTTGAATTGGGGATATTTGGGACAGGCTCCGAGGTGATTCAGGATGCTGGCCGAAACTCATTCTAAAAATGAATTTTGTAAAAATCTGATTTTGCCATCGCATAAGCCCGACTTTTAAACTTAAGATGCAATAGTTTTATCACAATACTGACTCAAGGTTTGTGTCAGCCACATTTGAAAAAACCACTACCTAATAGCAGGGTTGCGGAGTCGGAGGGTTCAAGGTCCGACTCCGACTCCTGGTCCTCCAGAATTTCCGATTCCGGCTCCTGTTCCTCAAAATTTTCCGACTCCAACTCCTAGGTCCAACTAGTAGATATTTAATGTAAACATTAAACACGTCCGAATAATTTTTGCTACTGTGAACATACAGTAAAACCCCTCTCATCCACACCTCAATAATCTGAAACCCTCCCTAATCTGGATATCTCATTATAGTTCAAAATGCTATCTGAACAAGTGAGGATTTTTTTGATTAATGGGGTAAAGTACAGAGTTCCTACAAATACCTCTGTAATCCGTGTAAGGTGCTTCATCATTTTTCGGATAAAAGAGGTGATAAGCAAAAAATCTGTGCAGAAGGTACAAACAATCTCTCTATAATCCGTATTAGTACAGAATAAAGAGGTTTTTCAGATTTGTAAGTACCCCGGTAATCCGTAATCCCCGCTAATCCGTCATCCCCTCCCCCCATGTTGTGCAAATTAGAGGGGTTTTGCTGTATATCAAGTTGAAGATGTTAGGTGTTTTGTATATATACAATGATATTTTGGATCATTTGTGATATTAAAGTGAGGACAAACAAATTTTGGTAAAACTTTTGTGCCATGTACATTATGTGAGGGGGGCAAAATACTCAATTTTCCAGTGATTGTTCTGAAATTTATATAGTCTGTGTATTTTTTAAAAAGAAACACATTTTACTCCTGCAATTTCTTTGATTTAGGCCTTAGTTTTTGAGATAATGGAAGTGTATACAGTATAATGATATACCTATGCATATTTTTTAAATTTCAAAGGAATAGAACTCAGTGAGTTTTCATGCTACAATAATAACAATGACAGTTGTGTAATCCTTGAAACATTCTTAACAAAACAACTGAGCTGACCTCTCCATTTTCTATTGTCCAATCACTACCTAACTAAAATATAGTTAGGGGGAAAATTGGTTTTGGGCTGCATTGAAAAAAAGGGCTAAAATGCAAAATCCTGCTGTATAGTTTTCTTAGGAATGCTTCAAGGATTGTAAAACTGGCATTGTTTTTATTGTAGCATGAAAACTCATTGAGTTCTGTTCCTTTGAAATTTAGAAAAAATATACTGTATGGGTAGCTATATATTCGTATATATTTCCATATCTCAAAAACTAAGGCCTCAATAAAAAAAATAGTGGGAGTAAAATGTGTCTTTTTCAAAAATACATATACTAAGCAAATTTTAGAACAATCTGTCTAAAATTGATCATTTTGCCCCCCATGCCCCCCCTCACATGATGTACAAAGTGCGAACGTCCTACCCAACATTTTCTCAATGGCCTCATCACATAGAATAGGAAAATACATGGTAGCTATAGCTGTAAAAGAGAAATGTGCAAAAAAAATATCCACATTTACATGTTTTTTTTTTTTTAATTTGTGACTGAAAATTTAGAATTGAATGAAATTTGTTTATAAATGGGATCCCTGTGTCAGACTAAAAATTCCAACTCCGACTCACACTCCTAGAGCAAGTGAGATTCTGACTCCGCAACCCTGTCAAATAGCTAAATTACCACTTTCCGCTAGGCCGTTTGTAGTGGGAGAGTAGGTAAATCTCTGAAATCCAATCAATTCTGCCTCAAATGTAAATATTACAAGGAAAACATTAACTTGCGCATTACAAAACATCCGAAGGATGTTGATGGAGCCAAAGTAAGTTAATAAAATAACCTAATTTGATTTTTAAAAATGTCCCACGTCACCCTGGACCACTGTCTCGAATCACCCCGCATGTGGGGGCAAAACTGGGACAAGTTCAACATATTGCCAAACACAATATATTAGATTTGAGTCAAAATGCTTCTGCACACTTGAAACAAACAAATGAACGTTTTGTCAAAATTTGATGTGTCTAGCTAAAAAACGGCGATTTCCAGATCAAAGTTGTCAAAAATTGGAAGTCAACTTTTTAAAATTGTTTTGGGGGTCAAAAATTGTATTGTTTTTCAGATGTGACTGACATTTCCTGAGCAAGTATTTTTCTGATAAAACCATTGCATTTATAGCTTGAAAGTTGGGCTTTACAATGGCACAATCAGATTTTTGAACGAGTTTTGGCCAGTGTCCCGAATCACCCCTTCTGGGAAGGGTGTCCCGAATAGCCCCGGACGATGCTAACAGTCAAATGGATTCCTGAATAAAAACACTGTAACTCATCCTTTCATTATTTATTTAAAAAAAAACTCCCCCTTAAAAAAACTCTTATGGTTGCTTTAAACCAGCCAACCCTGCCCTCTGAGCACAGTCAGTAAGGATGCTTTCATGATATACCATACGATGGGGTAACTCGGGACTATTTTTGAAGTTTTTGTTAATAACTTCTTACTAAGAATGATTACTGCTACAAACTAGGTGTCATTATGTAGGTCTGGGTGAGAGCTACAGAATGGTGTATAAGAAAAAATTCTAGCTTTTAACCATAGCTGGCAATGAACGAAAAACCAGCCTCCTGAGTTACCCCAGCATGCGGGGCCACTCAGGACACCTGTAAAAAAAGTGTTAGAAATATGCTTTAAATCTATTTTTAGAAGCTCAGATGTCTTTAATGATGATTGCCGATGTCCACCGTGCATTATTTGACTATATTAATATGTTGGACGAAGTTTTTGAAGTCATAAACTCCTGTGGAGTAAGATTGAATTGTAATTCTACTATCATATTCTATCACAATTTCTAAATTTTTCTCAACTCTATTCTACGTAAGTATATGCCTAATTTGCAGCCAGATGTCATTGACAGGCACTCTATGGTGAAAAACTGCCTAAAAACTCTGTCATTGATGAAGTATCTGCCGCGATGGTGAATCCTCTGTATGACGTTCTGATGAAACATTACAATACAAAGCATTCCTTGCAATGATGTAGAGTCCAGCTAATGTTATGGAGTACCGTATAACATGGTCTCTACACTTCTCAGTGCCTGTTACATGTCCTTCTTGACGTATTTCCTCCATAAAACGTAACTAAAAACTGGTTTATAATGCCGCAGTGTCGTTTTTAGTGCAAAGTAATATCCAGTGCCGCATTTGACGTTATTAGCATCTTCTTCATGTAAATACCTACTAATTCTTATTGCCGGGAACAACAATGAATGTTTTCGTCACTTTCAAGTTAAATCTGACCTTTTTACTGAAAAATATTATTGATAAAAACGTTTTACTGGGTGTCCCGACTTACCCCGGCCAGGTGTCATGAATTACCTCGGGTTGAGGGAATGGCCGCCATTTTGTTTTGAGAAGAGGTAGATAAATTCTGATTGTGAGATTCTATAGCCAACATCCTAGGCTACATTCCATCTAAGCAACTTTTTGCTCTCTGCCTTTAAGATTTTTCTCCATAGACCTTAGCTGGGGTGTTTTAGAAAAAACGAAAAATACTGTTTTTTTTTTTAAGAATTTTTTCTTATATTTACATGAGCTGAATTGAATGCTTTCTATGCTGAACCAATAGCAAAGATATTGAAGTTTATTGCCCTATTTTTAGTTTGGCGAAGTTCCACAATGTTTTGTTTCTACTGCCCTTAATATGTGAAGTGTGAGTGCTGTCCCGAGTTACCCCGGGTGTCCCGAGTTACCACGTCGTACAGTAGGCTAGGCCTACTAAAGAATCCTGTGATGTCACAGTAGGTAGTCTTATTTCCCTAAGTTAGAATCCTATGATTAGCTTGGACTGAGCACTGTTAAACTACGGTATTTCTGAATTGTCTTTGAAAGTTCAAGAATGTGCGTGCAGTTATTTTGATTTTTTTGTACTATGAAAAACTGTCACAAATCGATGTGCAAAGTAACTAAACTCTTGCTGGATTACCACTTTTGTTTTATTCTGCATGCATGTGGTAGATGGGCCCAATACATGATTGCATGCTTGTTTTTAAGCACTTGAAAATGTGAGCTGAAACTTTGATATAGGCCTATTGTTTTGTTTGATTAATAAGCAGACATCATTTTATTGCATTTTTTACCTCATGAAAATTTTTATGCAAGCTTACAGATAACTGAAAATTATCAGTTAACTTACTTTTGGTAATTTTTCTGTGTAAAACTGTTTGGATGTTAAACAGGCTGTGTTGTTGACTGCTTATTGTGTTTGTATTCAAATTGGGACTGGTGTTGAAATTTTAGTGTGGGGGGTGAAATATTGATATTTGACTGATTTGTGCCGTGAGTTTATTAGTGTTAATTTGTGTGCAATAGTAAATAATTGCAATTGCTCAAACATTTCCTGTTTAGTTCTGCTAGTTATTGAGGTGCCATTCGTTGACTCCAGTGTGGATCACCTTGCCAAAAGATGGAACGGAACATTGGCATTGTTGGTTGCACCGTAGCAGTCCTGAGCACCGGTGCAGCTGCTTGGGCTCTGTACAAGTGGTGCTCACTCAAGCAGTATCTAGGAAATCTTAGTAGCAATAAATACACCACAGAAGAAGAAGTAAAGAAGCAGTTAGTTCATCACTATGTGGATATGGACCAACTTGTCCATCTTAAAAGTTTACTTCCATCCTCTGGTGATGAATATCATGAGAAGCTTGCCAAGTTGTGTTCAGAATCCTGTGATCAATATGGCAGTGCCAAACTAAGAGTCTTGGATGTAGGGTGCAGTGTGGGTTGTGCTTCATTTCATCTCTCCAAGTATTTCAGTGATGTTGTTGGTGCTGACACTAGCTTAGAAATGCTGGCTGCTGGTAAGCAGCTCCAGGAGTTCTCAGAATATATTTCACCACTGACTAGTGAGGGTGGAAAACACATTAAGCTCTACAAAATAAAAGTGCCTAGTGAGTGCCGCAAAGACAGAGTAGAATTTGTTAACTTGGATGTTTGTTCTTTGGAGAGTATGGGCTCATTTAACTGTGTGCTCATCTCCAATGTCCTCACTGATTTACATTCTCCCAAAGCATTTCTGCAAAGTCTGGCCAATATTGTGCAACCCAGTGGAATACTTGTAATATCTGACCCCTTCTTGTGGCCAGGTGGACCTGAAGCCAAGTTAGATGGTGATGGGAGTGTCAAGACAAATGCCTTATTGAACAGGATCCTTGGTGACTCCTGGACTGTGAAGCAATCTAT
Organism: Parhyale hawaiensis; assembly: GCA_001587735.2. NCBI lineage: Eukaryota > Metazoa > Arthropoda > Malacostraca > Amphipoda > Hyalidae > Parhyale > Parhyale hawaiensis. The sequence goes on from LQNS02277717.1 coordinate 12,314,320, forward strand.
GTCATTGCCACTTTATATGCCACTTTCTGAGCGTGTAGCACAAGTGGCTTCTGCTGAGGTGTCAGTGTGGCAAAGATTGCCTGACTTTAACAGAAATGACTAGAAAGTGAATGAAGTAAGTTTAAACCAAACTCAGCTTCATTATAAACTAATAAAGTGAGTTCATGTGAGTAGGTACCAGTACATCCTCTTTGTCAGCAAATAATGAGTTCCTATGTCATGAGTTTTCATCTTTTTTAGTCCTACATTATTTGATGCACCTACCTTTAACTAACTTTACCAAAAACTTTTTTTATTGGAATAGCCATTGTAGAATTTTGTAACTAGCACATTTAAAAAGTAATTGATGACAGTGTAGCAGCTACGTGCTTCTAATATAGTTCTTTGGTTCTGGCCCCTGGGGCTGGAGATGTAAATTTACAATTGAAGAGCTGTATTATGAAGTGTATTTATGTTTTGCTGCAATAAGCCCCAACATGCATGTATAGTTTAGCAAGAACTTTACAGCCCTAAACTCTGTTTTATAATTAATGCAGAGTCAAGAAAAAAATGTGTGCAAGCTTTCATTCCTGCTCATGTCCCATTACCAGTGAGAACCAGATATTTTTGGGTATGAAGAATATTTGTCAGGCACTGGCAAGATCCACAAATCCGAGTTGGAGTTGATTCATCTGACTATGTAACCATAGGTATATAGCTGCCCTCAGGGGTATATTCTGGTGAGCCCTTTCCCTGCCACAATATATTTGGGCCTCACAAAGCCAATGGTCCCCAGTGCCTTTTTCGCAAGGGATGTTACAGCTGGCCGCAGCTCCTGCTGAGAAGGTTAGTTTTGTTAAGTTGGGTTTTCTATTTTTGCCTTTTTCCATGAGGTGGGCTGTTGATCAAGATAGCAGACCTTGTACGTGGAACACCTCTAGTCTCTCTCGCGTGGAAGGCCACGAAAGGGGCCATCCACTCACCTTTTCCTATTCTTTGTGCCTTTTTCTTGCCAGTAGTTGTGCAGTAAGCCAACTTAAACTATAGGGTAACATGTCTAGTACCCGTCCATTATGTTGGTTTATGCCTATGTATGGCTTTCTAGCACTGCTAGTTTTCACACAGGAAGTTTTTAGTGCCAAGTGGATGGCTATTAGCATGGTGGACGGTTAGGTACTAGACATGTTAGTCTACCCTATGGCATAGGAGAGTTGATGTCAAGATAGGATTTTCCTACTTTAGCCTCCTGGCAGACTAGCATCACTGTGCGTATTGCCCTTTGGCAGAAACCCTGGTTAAGCTAAACATTTAATAATAATAGGTGTATAGCTATAGCTAGTGAGTAATGAATCATACTCACTACCTAGTCCTAATCATCTAAATCAGGAGAAAATTTATAGTTTACCTGTGTTTTCTGTGTAGGTAATGTTTTGTTCAAGAGTTTGACATAATGATTGAAGATTCAAAGAGAGAGAGAGGCAAGTGGAAGCCCTGGTAGTTGGAGTGGGACCTCCCTGTGGTCAGGATCACTTGGAATCAAGAGCTGTGTAGATAGGCCTAATTCGTGAAAATAGGTACCGGTACGGTAGCTACCTGTGAAAGGTTACTTATAGCTACTATTGATTTCCAGCTTCATATTTGAAGAATGTCTGTGGGTCTATCGTCTACATTTTTAATTTGTTTGGTCATCTTCATTTTCATAGCCAAGTGTCTTCTGTTAGCCTTTGTTTTCATGAACTGATTAGTGATTGGGAGATAATTTACATATGTTTTTTATGTTTGTGGTGAATTTAACAGTATCTGTTTCTTCTATTCTTATCACATTTCCTCATCACTATAGCTGATGTTAGGTAGGTCTTTTTTTGTCTCATTTGTTATGTAGATAGCTACAGTAAATTCAGCTCTGGTAAAGTTTCATTAGGTATAAATAATTATATGATAGACCTTCAGTTTCTGTTAATGTTATTATTGTAGTCAGTTAAATCACTCAACAAAAAGGAAAAAGCTGGTTTCTGCCCCATAGAGTTTTTACAGAATGGTTAGTCAAGCAAGAGATCACAAAACAAAGCTAAATCAAAGAAACACAACAAAATATAATATGAGCAAAATGTAATATGTATGTAGCTACATGAAGAATGCAATGTTGATTGGTTAGGAGGTTATAACTAATAACAATTGCAAAGGTGCTGATACATGCTGCATGGAAAAAAGAAACCCAATGTACCATATGGACACAACTGAAACTTCCCTAATAATAGGTTATACTAGATGACTCGTTGGGTCGTCATTGCGATCGTCTTTGCTTTCGCAAAAAAAAGCAGGTGTTATTTAGCTGGGCATAGACCACCCGCTATTTGGCCGTCCTCTTCTGCCCGTCAAGGAGCGGGCCGTTCGGTTTACTATCAACAGATTCTTTGCTTCTCTAATGAATATTTAACACCCAGGCAGGGAGCAGTTAAATTATTATATGTTACGTTTTCAGTTGTATTGCCCATGAAACCGCTGAATTGATCATGCCCATTCTTGAGGCCCAGCTCAGTTTAACTTCCCTATCACAGATACAATCAAATTGAGCTAATCCATGGAAAGAATGCCACTGGTGACACAACTTTCGTATCACAGATACAATCGAATTAAGGAGCTAATCCATGCATAGAATGCCACTGCCAACCACCCCCATACCTCTAATTTGTTCTCGCGTAATAGTGATGCAAATGTTTCAAGCACGACACAAATAAATAAATAAGCAAGCAAGACCGGTTCACAGACTTTTATTATACTATAGATAGATAATTAGCCCTACCATGTTTGATAAGTGACACAAATGTATCTAAAAAATTAAATAGGAAATGTACTACATTGACATTGCAAGACAGCAACATCAGGGAACCAAACCAAGCAAAGATGAGTAAATTTAATCAAAGTGTAATATTAGTTAGTTAAAGAACAGTATTAGCTTGTAGTAATAATAATAATGTTAGACCCTGTTTCTGTATGTTAGCAGGTGTGCCTTCTAGATAGCCCTAGGCCTACATTCAATATGACTTACCAGGAACATTGAGGAGGAGTGAATAAGATTCACAGCACTGACTTGAGTTCACACTAGCCACTCTGTAGAGGTATTATACCATTGCTTCTAAGAACATGCCAGGATGAATGACTATACCGACTGACTGAACCCAGTTGAAGTACGCCATCTCAAGTAAATATTGCCACACTTGGCAATTTTAATCCCTTAACAAACCGATTTTTCTTTATATCTTTGCAGTCTTGTAAGAATAACATAGTTACATACTCTAAAAACAACTGGACAAGTAGCTATACTTGATTTAGTACATTAAGGGCTTAAAGAACTTGTTTATGATAATATGTTAGGGCCAATCATTATTGGTCTAGATGTAGCCATGCACATAAACATATGAATAATGTAAGTACCCTATTATTATAACTAAATCTACCCTAAAATTGTGCAAAAAAAAAAACTTGTGGATGTGAATCTACCTGGAAAAGCCTTTGAAAGTGCTAAAGGCTTAGTTTAATTTCACAGTGGTGAAGTTCCTCTACATACAAGTTACTACAGCTTCTTGCGTAGGTATAATCAGACATCAACTGGAAGAAATGTGTGATTATCATTATAGTCGGCCAGGACTAGTATGGTTTTGTTTCATTCAGTATCATATATATGAAACGTAACAGATGGGGAAACAAGTTTGTGTGGGCGGAAGGGTGACTTGCGGAAGCTCATTCAACACAATTATGCATGAAAGAGAGTAAAATTAGGAGAATGGGATTGTGTTTGATGCATCACCTAATACAGAGTACTGTTCAAGGTGTTTTTAGGAGGAATGGATAACGAGCCCTAACACAACAGTAGATGTTCACGTGCAAATCAGCTATTCTGGCACTACTGTATTTCATTCTTTAATGGAGAATGCTTTTGCCAGATATTTTTTGCACACACACCTATGTTATTATCATGTTACGTTATTGAACAGTTCCTGCGTTTTTCTAATGTGTGTGTTGTTTTTCTTTCGCAGACTCATCGTGCCAACAACCATCCACTTCATCCCATGAAATGTTGCATTTATGATCCGAGGACTAGTCCGCTTTTGCTTGTCTTCTGTATTCTTTAAAACCTGTGAAAGAAGTGCTAAGCATAGTTTCTGTAAAAGTATTCTGACAAAACATAGACTAAGAGTGTGCAACTCAGCTATGCCGTGTCACACTGCAGAAAGCTCCATGACAAATAGTCCAGGAATGAACACTCTTCCGCTACCAGTCAAAGGTCTTAGTGATAAAAAAGAATACCGAAGCATTCGTCTGAGTAATGGACTCCACGCCCTGCTTATAACTGATGCTGCTCGGCATGGTCCTCCAGCTGCAGCTGCTTCTGCTGGTGAAGAAGATGATGATGATGATGGAGAAGAGGAAGAAGAAGGAGAAGAAGACCTTGAAGAAGAGGAGGAGGGTGATGATGAACAAGGTTCTGATGATGAATCTGCCAATGATGAGAGTGAAGAATACAAAGCTGCTGCATCCCTAGCTGTGTCCTGGGGATCCTGTGAAGATCCTCCAGAGTTGCCTGGTCTCATGCACTTCCTTGAACACATGGTGTTTATGGGATCTGAGAAACATCCGACCGAAAATGCTTTTGATGATTTCATTCGACGTCATGGAGGCAGTGATAATGCCTACACTGATTTTGAGCACACGAACTTTCATTTTGATATTCACGAGTCATATTTTTGGGAAGGCTTGGACCGCTTTTCCCAGTTCTTCGTTGCTCCTCTGATGAAGATGAATGCCATGGACAGAGAAAGGAAAGCAGTCGATTCTGAATTTACTATGGCATTACCAAGTGATGACAATCGTGAACAACAGTTGCTTAGCACTTTGGTGCCGCCCGCCCATCCTGTTGCTAAGTTTACTTGGGGTAACTCTGCTTCTCTCTCTTCTGAGTCAGATGAGTACGTGCATAAAACTTTACATAAATATAGAGAAAAGTATTATTCAGCACAATACATGACACTGGTTGTACAGAGTCGGCACTCTCTGGATGACATGGAGCATCAAGTGTCGGAAATATTCTCCAAGATACCAAACAATGGTTTGCCTCCACCAAATTACAGCCAGCTTCCATTCCCCTTTCCGCCTTCTGCTATCAACAAGATAATTCAAATGGAACCAATGAAAGCTAAGCATATTTTGTCTGCCACTTGGTTCCTCCCTTCCATGAATAAATGCTATCGGTACAACCCACTACGACTCCTCGCCCATTTAATTGGTCATGAAGGAAATGGATCGCTGTTGTCATTCTACAAACACAAAAATTTGGCTTATGCTTTGGAGTGCGAGTGTGAACTGGGCGACTTTGATGATGGTTCTTTTTGTTCACAGCTGCGACTGATTGTTGAACTCACAGAAAGTGGCTTTGAGCAGCTGGATGATGTTTTGTTTGCAATGTTCCAGTACATGGCTTTGTTGCGTGCTCAGCCACCAACTGAAGAAATGTTTAGGGAATACCAGCAACTGGCCCAACTGAACTTTGACTTTGAAACAGAGTCAGAGCCAATGTCCAATGTAGAAACCTTGTCTGCTGCAATGCTGAGGTACTGTTCGGAAGACTACCTCTCGGGAGCTACCTTGCTGTTTGAATTTAATCCCAAGTTCATGAAGGAAACTCTCAACCGCTTGACACCAGATGCAGTAAATGTGATAGTTCGATCTAAACTTCTTGATTTTGCATCTGCTCCTGAAGTGTCGTCTGAAAAATGGTTTGGAACAAAATACAGGGTAGTGCAGTTTACTAAAGAGCAGCGCGAGCGGTTTGTTGCTTCGGAGTCCTGCAGCAATCCACTGCTACATCTTCCTCATCCTAATCTGTACATTCCCAATGATCTGTCTCTTTTACCTGTCCCTGAAACCAAGCCTCGGTATCCTTCTTGCATCATCTCCGATTCTACTTCAGGATGTCTGTATTATCTTCCAGATTACAAGTTTGAGCTTCCTATGGTACAGCTCAGGTTACAGTTCGTCTTGGAAGACAGACCATTCCAGAACACGGAGAAATTCTTGGACGTAATGGCATTGCTTCTGCAGTGCTATCGCTACCAGCTGATGGAGCCTCTGTATGAAGCCACACTAGCCAAGTACAGTTACTCTTTCGAATATACGCAGGATGGACTCATCATTCATCTTTCTGGATTTTCACAACACATTGAACGTGTCTTGAATCTCTTGATGAAATACCTGCTCAACTTCTCTGCCAATTTTAATGAAGAACACTTCAACACATTGAAAGATCTTGAAACCCGTAAGTTGTACAACGAGGCATCTAAGCCAAACACTCTCCAAAAGCAGCTGCGACTCCACTTGCTACTGCCGAAGTACAATTTGTCTTTGCACCATCTGAAGCTTCTGCAAACTGTTACACCAGAAGATGTCTTGTCATGTGCATCAGACTTGCTGCAGAATGCTCAAGTTAACATGCTTGTGCAGGGCAACATTGCCGAAGACCATGCCCGTGGATTGTATGAAGGTGTCGTGAAGTCTGTCCCGAGAGCGAGTTCCAGCAGCAAACTTATTGGCTCACCTGGCTACCGTGTCTTGCAGCCAGGTGTGTCAGTAGTTCGCGTGCATTCCGTCAATGATGCGGATGGCAATTCATCAATAGTTAACTACTATCAAGGCAATCCTGGCACATTGAGGGATCAGGTGCTGTCTGATTTTGTTATCTGCGCTATGGAGGAACAGTGCTTCGACACTCTGAGAACTCAAGAACAGCTCTCATATTCTGTCTACTGTCAACCCAATGAAAGCAATGGTGTTATTGGTCTTTCCATTTGCCTCACTCCCCAGGCCGAGAAGTTCAGTCTCGGCCATGTTGATGGTCGCATTGAAGCTTTCATTGAAAAGTTCACCACAAATTTGCGTGAAATGAGCGACACAGCATTTGCCACTTTGAAGGAAACTGTACTGCAAACCAAGAAAATCAGTGATCGTAATTTAGGTGAAGAAGTGTCGAGAAATTGGACCGAGATCATAAGAAAGGAATATTTATTTGACCGGTTGCAAAAACAAATAGACAGCATTGAAACTGTTACGGCTGAGGAAGTAATTACTTTCTTCTTGTCGCTGGTGAATCCATCGTCATCTTCCTACCGAAAACTTAGCGTTCAAATTCAGGGATCCATCGACCACAAAGCCCACACGCCTCCACCTTTGGAAAAACTCATTGAGGGTGGATTTGCATGCTTAAAGTATGTGAACTGTAACACAGATGGAGTTGACGGCACTCCAAACTGTAAAGTATGCTATGTAACAGACTGTCAGAAGTACATTAAAAGCCTGCAAGAGAAACCTCACCATGCCATTCTTCATGCTTGAGTAGGTATGTGCTNAAGTATGTGAACTGTAACACAGATGGAGTTGACGGCACTCCAAACTGTAAAGTATGCTATGTAACAGACTGTCAGAAGTACATTAAAAGCCTGCAAGAGAAACCTCACCATGCCATTCTTCATGCTTGAGTAGGTATGTGCTTTTCGTACAGGTTGTACTTGAGTTATGCTCACGGGCTTTACTGTGTCAAGTGTCTTGCATACAGCTTATTAATTCCAAATTGTTAACCAATAGCTACCCGATCTATAGAAATATCGTTGTGTTTTTCTGCTTTACCTGTACAATATGGCCGAGGTAATGATGTATTAGTCAATTTTATTGAAAGAGTTCTGTAGTTACCCAATATTGCGTTTGAAATTGGCAGCCTGAGCAGATATGGTGAGTAAACCATACGGTAGCCGCTATCATCATTACCATAGTAAAATCCTTTTTGTGATAGCTCTTCCTCAAGTTAATGCTGCTGTAGTTATTTTGATTCTCACTAAAACACCCCTCGGTTGTAGCTGGGTTGGGCCTAATATGGTTATAGAAAGTAGACCCTCTGCTCATTTCTGTAGTTCACTATGTAAATTCTGATTTCTGTTGAAATCTGGTGATAGCTAGAGATTTTAAGATATGCTCACTTTCAGTTTTATGTTACACAGTCTCGACTCCTTTCCACTCAATTTAAAAATAGAGAAGTATCTATGTGGTATATGCCAACTTTCTAATTTTGACAATAAAAGCAGGTATTCATACATTATAGCATACAGTTATAAGTATGCTTTGCTCACCCAAGCAACAGGCCCCAGTTAACTACAGCATTTTACAAGTACGGCAAGTATATAGAACTGTTACAGCTGTATTTCTATAAATTAATTGTCTCTGCTTCTAGTTATCATCTCAAAGACGCATGATAGAGAATATTTGCAGGTAAAATCTCTCCCACAGTAATCCCTTTCAAATAAGGACTACACTTCTCACCGTTTGGCTTGCTCCCAGTATATAGAAGACATAATATTTGGATAACTTACAGTATTCCAGACTGATCATCATGCACGAGTCTTACAATTTTTGATGAGTGATGAATGGTCAAGAAACGCTCTAACATGTGAAATTACTTGAATGTCTGAAACTCTGAACTATATTAAAGTTGTTGTGTGTGAAATATTATGCAGGCTTCGGTTTATTTGCGAGTAAAATATTCGTATCAACCGTGAAATTTTCAAGCACCAGTAGATAAATTCATCCATTAGCTACCTCTTATGGGAAATGATGGGTTAAAATTGATTTGTGATATCAATGTTCAGAGCCTTTTGTAGATATTGCTATTTACCTGCAATGTGACATGACATTCCCATACCTACTGCTCAACTGCGCTACGTAGCATTTCAACTGGCATAGGCCTGTTTACACAAGTATTTTGCCCCGTCTTCGTACTTGACTGTATCCGAATGCGTTGCTGGGCCTGTGACCTAGAAAAAACAGTGCACAGCTGCGTGAGTTATTTACACAAAATTTGAAGACAGCCGAACTTTTGCTAGAATCTCGCTAAGTCAGCTCACGTTTTAACAAATCTGGTAGCTTGTCAAGTGAACGAGTTTGCAAGCATTAATCAGTGGATCGGCATCAGCAAATGACGATCAGACAGTTCCGACATGTAAACAGGCAACAAAATTTTTCGTAGAATATCGACGAGTCTCCTCTGCTTTTGACTATCGTGTGAATCCCGCCTTTAGTAAATATTGGTTGAATTAGTGTTGAACTTAAAAACTTCACAAATTTGACGCAATGAAAGGTAAATGTTAGAAGCATTTAAAATCGTCAAATGTCTCATAAACTATTTATTTTCCAATATTCATGCTGGTTCTGTTTAGTATCGGTCCTCATGTGCTTGGATAATTTACGTTATTTAATATTTAGCAAATGCTGATAGCTATTTGACGTTTCTCGTTGCCTATCAATAAGAAAGAGAAAAGTTTGTATTGAGGGCTGCATGTGTGTGTGTGTGTATGGCCAGTTTCATGAAGTGTTTTCACTCTTTATAATCAGTGCTTTCACCAAAAGCCATGATGATGATGCTGGTATCCCATTTTATTTATGTGTTGCGAATTTGAAGATATTCAACGAGTGTGAATTATTTTACTGAGTAATGAAAATAAACGTTCTTGACGTAGCTTACAGTTTTTTGTTCATATTACTTCATATTGTCTTGATTTACAGTGCCGGCAAAAAATATTTACGCTTCAATGGCAAGAAAACTTTACACGAGAAATGTGAGTTGGTATTTCATTTGCCTTACGGTCATTACCCGACATAATAAAACGAGAAGATGTTAGCAATGATGCATTCCCTCCGCCCACTCATAGCAAACGTCCATCACCCAGCCAACCCTCAGCTAGGGTTGTGTGCTGCTGCAGTGAGGTTGATAGTGGGTCGCTCTTGCCGACGTTTTATTTTAACTCTCTTATGCATTTGAAGTCGTATAACTTTACACATTGGGCCTATTGCACACAATGGGTCAAAAAATGCTTCAAATGAAGGAGTAAACCCTTGCGTTAACTATGCTAGAAAAGGGAGACTGTGATTGCTGTAACCGAAGATCTGGGCATGTCAAGAGAGACAATCTATCAGCTAAAGTGGTCGGGGACAAAATTACCAACAGGGACGGTGCCACAGAAGAAGTCAGGCTCTGGCGCGCCTAGGTAAAATACATTGAGTAAAACAAGCTTCTGAAGCGTTAGGCTATCTCAAATCTTGCTTTAACTGTCGAACTCGAAAACAAACACCATGAGCTCCTCCAGAACGTCGTTACAAGGACAATTCACGATGGCCTGCAGAAGGACCTGGGTCATCAAAGTCGACGTGCCGGAAACAAATCCATGCTCTTCGCGTTTTACGTTTCAGACTCCCTTTTATAGCATAGTTAACGCCAATGGTTCACTCCTTCATTTGAAGCATTTTTTTCACCCATTGTATGCACTATGTGTAAAGTTTCATGATTTCAAACTCATAAGAAAGTAAAAATAAAACGTCGGCAAGAGCAACCTCACTGCAGCAGCACACTACCCTCGCTGTGGGTTGACTGGGTGATGGACTTTTGTTATGAGTGGGCGGAAGGAATGCATCATCACGAACATCTTCTCGCTTTATTATGTCGGGTGGGGCGAACGAAATACTGTACGTTCTCACATTTCTCGTGTCTTGCCATTGAAGTGTAAATATTTTTTTTGCCAGCACTGTATATGTTGTGAACCAGTATTTTCGCTCACGTTGGATATGCCATAGTGATGAAGTTGCTCATCCAATGTTTTTGCCGGGAGCAAAAATTGTTTATTAAACTCCAAACGAATGCTAAACTCATTATTTTAGAGCGTACGACAAGCAAAACAATTGCAGATCTTTGGCCCATTAACGCACACTCTACTGTGTGGACATCATTAATAGCGTCAGATATTCTTACTAGAAATACTGTATATTGGTTTACTGTGGGCGGCTTTAGTGGGTTAATAATGCCATGGGGAGAAACTTAGTAGGTGCCCACAACTGTGAGAATAGTTTTTATGTGGTCAAAGATAAGTTACAATTAATTTGATTCCCTGCAAAGAAAGTTACGCGGCCGAAGCATCATACCACTTTTGGCATTACAGATTCTTTGATGCCGTAACATGTATGTTACACTATACATAGTGTTAGTCCTCCGTGAGAGGCCAGTTGAATCATGAAAAATGGTTAATTAAAGCCATTAGGACTATGTTCTGGTGGGCCGCATCACTGTCAGAAGAATTACGGGCATCACTCACCCAAATGCTGTCCCGGGTTTCTTTTCTGCTAGGGATTTTGCAACTGGCCGCTGCTTTTTGAGAAGGTTAGTTTGTTATGTAAGGAAAGTTCTTTGTACTTCTCCTTCAGTTCTGCGAGGTGCTTCCGAATGGTGGTTAGCAACCCGTCGATGCTAAGAGACTCCTACCTGCTTCCCTGGGTGGGAGCAAGGAACCCTGCAGGTGTTTTTCCGGTCTTTTTCTCTTTTCATTTTTTTTTTCTTTCGAGATGCTCCGCGCTTGATTTCCCCGCCACTAGTAGCGCACTGAGATTTTCTAGCAGGAATGCCGAGATAAAATATCTTGTCTGATGAAGGCGTTATTATACTTGACTACTGAGCTGTACTCGTGAGTAACCGCGCTGCGTCTGGGGTGGTAAAACGCAGAGATCAAATAATAGTAATAATAAATATTTAGGCCACATTCTTTTTCTTTTCTATTTTGTTTTCTTTACACTTCCGTGCGCTTAGCCTATTAATCAGCATCTAGTTTTTCTCTTCTGGTGTGCTCGTCATATTCCCGGCGGTGCGCGGTGCTGGAGTGATTTTTGCATGCGTTCTGTGCTGCGCTGCCTCCCGTTCTACCCCTTTTGACTGGCGTAGGAGGCCAAGCTATAATACTAGCCAACCCAATTGTGCGCATTAGTACTGGCGTCTTTGCTCTAGTTATAAACTGTTTATATGCACACTAATTTGAGGGCATATGCAGGGTATGTTCACTTTCTCATATTTTTTGTTTATTTAAGAATTAAAGTTTGATTGTCTAACGTTTATACACTTGAAGAAATTACTGATGCAGTTTTCTCATTTTCCCCTAACTAGTGTCGAAGTGACTTGATGTTCTCAGGTGTTCGGCAAAGCGTGTGTTATGAGGATTGAAACATAACTGTATAGGTAAATATATAGGTAACTATGTACTTAACTCGGTTTATATCAGGTTGTGTTACTATAGCTACAAAGGATTCTGGTGCTGTTGTATTTATTCTACGGAGGCAAATCTGGTGCAGCGAAGTACAGATAGGGGTAATTGCCAAAACAAAATTGCACTATGCTTGCCTGCCTACCCCCGATTGAGTCTCTAGGCTGATCCCTGTACACTTTTGTAAAATGTTGTACCTATATTAAGTGTGAAAATCTCAAACAAACCCAAATGCTTCATAATAGTCTGAGATATATATGAATGTAGTATATAACCTTAGAAGATAGCGAAGTTTTTTTTTACACTTTAAATGTTGACAGCTTCTACGATTTTTGCGCGCCTTTACGTTTCATTTAGTGTTCTGCTGGTGTGAAGATTTACTTTCTATTTGTCATATGCTTACAACACCTAGTTCACACTGAGCCTCAGTTATGCGTGAAGACGCAAGAGTGTGCCACCCATTGAGAATTTTAACGAAGATCTTCGTATTTAATCCTTAACTTTGGGAAGACGCTCAAGAAAGAGTTGACATCTCATGATTGATAGCAGATGTCCTACAATTTATAGCTGCTTACAGCCTTACAACCACTGTTTTAAATATTTGGGGAAAACTGCCCTGAAAACTAATCATTGTGGGAAATATGACTCGCCTGATACGAGTTGTCATGGAGCTACCGGCGGCAGGGTTGGAGAAAGGTCTTGGCTTTGTTGGGAGTAATTGTGGGCCGCTGTCTATGCAATCTACCTCTTCGTCATAATCTTCTAACGTTACTGCCCGTAATTTTCTTGATTTATATGTGCGAGTCAACTGTGATTGGTATTAATAGTCATTTCTTTCTCAATATATTTATTAGGTAGAGATAAAAGATATGGATTGTAGATGGCATGTCAAAATCAATTCCACTTACTCTTCTATCGTTTTTCTAAGATCCCTAAGTTATGGTATATGCCAAGCAGGGCCGGGTTTACGCCACGGGAGCATGGCTTAGTCTACGCGGGGAACCCCCTCAGCTAAAGGGGCCCGGGGAAAATTGAGCGAAGACCCAGAACCATCAAGTTATTTCCTTTCATTGCTCTCGTTTTTCTATTTGGTTTATACCTACGCTTTTTTTTGTTTCGTTTAAATAAAACAAATTTTTTTATTATTTTCATGTTTTACTTTTTTCGTACCCCAAATATCAAGTAATCCTAAGCCCCAAATTTCCCATAATATATTGTTGACTTCAGTTATGAACCTGGGAAGAATGGCTTGAAATCCATTGAAAATGCTTTCTTCTCGCAAAGAACTACTGTATAGAAATGTTTTTGGGCACATCAAAGGCTTAGGCACTTACTCGTACATTTCTGTGGAGTAAATTTTTTCACGGTTCTTTTTTTTTTTCACTTGGATTTTTTTTTCTCCAGGGGGAGCCTCTCTCTAGGCAGGCGGCCAGGAGCAAATGCTAACTTATTAATCTGACCCTGATCTGATGCAAAGATCTTTGGAAAACTCTGAAGAAGTGGTGGCCCTAGTACCGCGTCGGCGCATCATGAGGCTCTGTGCGAACGTTTCATTGTTGTTTCAGAAGATCAGCTTTAGGAGCCCTCATATGGACCATGTCCAACTTTGAGTGGGCAGTCACGTTTTGTATTATCGATGACCCCAAGCAACCAAGTAGGAATTTACGCGCGTCTTCCACTGAACTATTAGCTCTAGTAAAGTTCTTACCTGTACTTCCACTGAACAAAGCTGCGACTATTCCTGTTAGCGACGTATTGGTATTACCGTATCACTGCATAGGCCCTGTCCTTTATTATGTGTTGCCAAATTTGATCAGTTTCATTTATTTCCGTATAATTTAAAGTAAAATCTGTGTGGCTAATGTACTGGGCCAGGATGTTCAAAACTTCGCTAAGGAAACGTAACGCACAGCTGTTCCCGTAGCGCTGCTCAAGTGAACCTATGGAGCTACGACCGTATTTTCAAAGCATTTCGAAGGGGAACTTATCT
>LQNS02277717.1:12347739-12364904 GCA_001587735.2 Parhyale hawaiensis
CCTGTACGCTTCTCTAAAATGTGCCTATATTAAATGTGGAAATCTCAAACAAACCCAAATTCTTCATAATCGTCTGAGATATATATGAATGTAGTATATAACCTTAGAAGATAACGAAGTTGTTTTTTTTCTACACTTTAAATATTGACAGCTTCTATGATTTTCGCCCGCCTTTACGTTTCATTTAGTGTTCTGCTGGTAAATACATTTCTTACTTGCCTGTGAAGATTTACTTTCTATTTGTCATCTGTATGCTTACAACACCTAGTTCACACTGAGCCTCAGCTATGCGTGAAGACGCACGAGGGTGCCACCCATTGACACTTTTAACGAAGATCTTTGTATTTAATCCTTGACTTTGGGAAGACGCTTAAGAAAGAGTTGACATCTCGTGATTGTTAGCAGATGTTAGACAATTTATAGCTGCTTACAGCCTTACAACCACTGTTTTAAATATTTGGGGAAACTGCCCTGAAAACTAATCATTGTGGGAAATATGACTCGCCTGATACGAGTTTTCATGGGTGCTACCGGCGGCAGGGTTGGAGAGAGGTCTTTGCTTTGTTGGGAGTGATTGTGGACCGCTGTCTATTCAATCTACCTCTTAGTCATAATCTTCTAACGTTACTGCCCGTAATTCTCTTGATTTATATGTGCGAGTCAACTGTGATTCGTATTAATAGTCATTTCTTTCTCAATATATTCATTATGTAGAGATACAAGATAGGTATGGATTGTAGATGGCATGTCAAAATCAATTCCACTCACTCTTCTATCGTTTTTTCTAAATCCCTAAGCCATGATATATGCCAAGCTGGGCCGGGTTTACGCCACGGGATCATGGCTTAGTCTACGCTGGGAACCCCCTCAGCTAAAGGGGCCCGGGGAAAATTGAGCGGGGACCCAGAACCATCAAGGTATTTCCTTTCATTGCTCTCGTTCTCTTTGGTTTAGACCTACGCTTTTTTTGTTTCGTTTCGGTAAACCAATTTTTTTTTCTCACATGTTCATGTTTTACTTTTTTCGTACCCCAAATATCAAGGAATACTCAGCCCCAAATTTTCCATTAATTAATGTTGACTTTGTTTATGAACCTGGGAAGAATGGCTTGAAATCCATTGAAAATACTTTCTTCTCGCAAAGAACTACTATTTAGAAATGTTTTTGGGCACATCAAAGGCTTTGACACTTACTCGTACATTTCTGTGGAGTAAATTTTTTCATTGTTTTTCTTTTTTTTTTCACTTTTGATTTTTTTTTCTCAAGGGGGAGCCTATAGGCAGGCGGCCCGGATCAAATGCTAACTTATTAATCTGACCCTGATCTGATGCAAAGATCTTTGGAAAAATCTGAAGAAATGGTGGCCCTAGTACCGCGTCGGCGCATCGTGAGGCTCTGCGCGAACGTTTCATTGTTTCAGAAGATAAGCTTCAGGAGCCTTCATATGGACCATGTCCAACTTAGAGTGGGCAGTCACGTTTTGTATTATCGATGACCTCAAGCAACTAAGTAGGAATTTATGCGCCTCTTCCACTGAACTATTAGCGCTAGTAAACTTCTTACCTGTACTTCCACTGAAGAAAGCTGCCACTCTTCCTGTTAGCGACGTATTGGTATTATCACTGCATAGGCCCTGTCCTTTACTATGTGTTGCCAAATTTGATCAGTTTCATTCATTTCCATATAATTTAAAGTTAAATCTGTGAGGCTAATGTACTGAAATCGGTTTGTTGGCGACCCAAGAATGCAATTTCTCTGCCTAACTTCTGACAGCGTCGCGATGTCAACATTGAAAAGAAATCTCGTTCTCTGTCGCAAACTCTTTTCGAACGTTCTTAAAATACTCGAAGAAGTATACTTCTCTGCTGCGTATGAAAGGCGAGTACCAACCTTACAGTTTGAGTATACATTTGTCGTACATGAAGCTGTACGGGCCCAGCCAGTTTGCGTGACGCAATTTCGCAGGCACCTCCCACCTATTAGCACGCCAAAATGAACGATCTCTGCATAGGACTCGTCCATTAAGCATCACGTTATGGTATATAGAGGTGGTAGTAGTAGAAATTTTTACTAGCGCTTCAGTGGCACACTGCCTATGGCATATATAGGCTCCGTTCATGGCCGTACGACATAATTTATCAGGTTATTGGTTAGCTTGGACAGTATAACACGTCCTAGCAACTTGGGATAATGGAAACTTCAGTTTTCGCGCCGTATTCCACTATATTCTTTTATAAGCAGTAAGCTGAAAGTTTGGAGAAACCGTACAGCATCAAACAGGAATGTGGACAATATGTTTAATGTATTAGCTACCCATTGTTCATTAACTAAACCTGACAATTAGAAAACAAATTTCGATCAAATTATCAAAGACTAATTTTTAGAACATGCCAAGTACTGTAGGCCTATACGTAAAGTTGGATTGCACTTCCGAACGAGCCTGCCTTTCTGGTTCTCCTAGCCATGACGTGCCCAAACGAAAACTGGAGCTTAACAAGATCAGAGCTCACTTACATCTTCCCCAAACCATGGAAGCTAGCAGATTCATCCTGCTAAACCTCCATTACTTCTTGGATGTTTTAGAGTGGCGCATCAGCAGCGAAACCTTACGCAATACACCAAAATAGATACATTCTTTTGACTTAGTTCTTCCAACAAACCTCAGCCGTTGTGTTTTACAAAATGGCAAACAATTAGAAAAACCTTAGATTGAACGGTTTCATTTTATTATTATACTTTTCAAAGGTTACGTCTCAGGCGCCTCGTCAAGACTAGCCGAAGTACGAGAGCCGCTGAATTTGAACTTGGGAACATACAAATACATCAGTTGATAGCAGTGCAGATTGGGCATCCTCCGCAAAAGATTCTTTAGATATCCTTAGCAAAGTAATGAGATGACACGCAAATAATACTCAAAGGACGGCTGTCAATACTAAAGTGCAAGCACGCTTCAATTGCTAATATGAGATTCATGTGTTTCTCACGACCAAAAACAGACTGTACAAAACAGAATAATACAATTCTCTGCGCGCATGATGAAGCATGCATTCGTATTTTAGTACCTTTGCAGCACCAGGTAAAAATTCCTTGAATAAGATTTATGGGCTGGATAAATTCAACATCCTTAAGATGAACAAATATATAGTACAACTTCAGCCACTTTCCTACAAAAAAGGTCAGATTAGATTATTGAATAGTTAAAGCCTCCGTCTCCACAATTAAGGTGGAGACATTATGCTATACGTACTAAAGAGGCTTAAACTATTCAATAAAAGGTAGATCTTGTCAAAATCAACACTTTAAAAACTTAACGATAGCTCGAGATTACGACAATAGCAATTTTTTTCAAATCAGGAAAACTTCAGAACAAACCAGACGCTGTGTGAGCTTCAAGCCCGGGTTCACAGAAGTTTTCTGTTTCCCGTGCGTTGTAAAAAGTGTTCGAAGAATGCCGCCGTGTTGGACTGCTTGTAGTTAGTGTCATAGTAACGCTTTGAATAACTTTATCAATCTGGAATGAACAAGAATTCAGAAGTCTGAGATATCTTGCTGTTTACTAGGAAGCAACAAAACATTCGAACATTTTTTACTGGACACAAAGAACAAGAGAATATTGTGTGAACCCACAGTCAGAGAGCGGGCAGTAAAGATGATTTACTCGGCTTACAGCCGGCACCACAACGTTGTGCTCAGGTGGCAAGAGATGAAAGACGAAAAAGAGAAGAAGACGGAAGAAAGAAGCACTCGAGCGGGCTGTCCTTTCTGTGGCCCTCCGCACGGGCGAGGTAAGAGCCTCGCAGAAAAAGTCGGTCACCTCGATCGGCGGCTCACCTCGCGGGACAGAAAGGAAATATAGAGAACCTACCTAGCTCTACAAAACTAACCTTCTCGGTAGGAACTGCGGCCAGATGCTACATCCCCTGCGGAGAAGGCACTCTGGACCTTTGGGTGCGTAATGCCCAGCGGGCAGTGAAACAAATGCAGGCTAACTCTATTAGTAAACTCGGTCACCAATTGAAGGCAGGTAGTACGTAACAATATCCTGAGGCAGAGGTAGCACTTCGAACATTTTAGGCAAACTGCGCAACAAACATCGATGGCAGAACTACGTTCGCTATAAAAGGAACGATATTGCAACAAAACCTGTAAACAAGGGAATCGTGTCGACTCTACGAACACCGTCTTAAGCTCTCTTCACAGTCTACTGCGTGACGTTCACACTTCAAAACGTTCGAATGTTTCGTAGTTTCTAGACAGACACCAGGGTTTGTTCGAACGTGCAGTTGTACCCTTTTTGTGCAGTTGTGAATTCAGGTCTGTGCAATTGTACAATTTGTACTTCGTTTAAATTTGCATGGCTAGGGCATCACAGACACAAAACAATGTGAGAACAACTATACAAGTTACTTGTAGCTGACCAGAATATATTCTTATTTTCAAGAACTTTACAGTATAACCTTACAGTTGGGGCATCGCAATGAGTGTACTATTAAAATCTTGGCCATCAAGTCAGTCTGCTTTACAAGTGTCCTCAGTAAAGTTGCAGATTTGTCTCCATATTTGCAGTAAATTAAAACTGAGAAAGCTGGATACTTTGCTACCGCCTAAACGAGCACATTAACGCATTCGAACGCTGTGAAGTATAAACGTAGCTTATAATTCTGACGTGTGAACCGGCCTTTACAAACAAATATGCTTTAGTTATACAATAAAGCGGCACACAGCCAGGGCAATTCATAGCTCCAGTTCTGTATCAAAACGACAAACAACAGCAACGCATACACACTGTAGTGGAATATTCGTAGTTACCTCGCGACAGAAAATGATTTTACGCAGATGAGAGTTGTTAAAACCCATACCAGCATGAAAGAACGAACGACGGCGAGTGTGTAGGTTTCTACCGCTTCAGACACAAATTTAAAATTTTCAACTTTCGCTACTTCCAAATTAAATTGTGTATTTATTATATATTCTGTATAAAAATATTACTATATTGCCCGTCACGCTGTAGCTACAAGCAAGCGACAATAAGACAAAGTTGCATTGATGACAAAACGCAAAGGAGCTTCAAAATTGAAGGACTGCCAGCTTTGCCAAATTTGAAACCTAAACATTGAGGGCTGCTGAGGATTATTATTATAGTTTTGGTTTAACTGCGGAACCCATTCCGTGAGTGACTTCTGAAGTTCTTTTCAACAGCCTCATGGATATGGCTTTGCATTTTTTCTCACAACAAAGCTTTTTTTTTGCTGCTGAGCTCATATACAAGGAGGTTCTAATAGAGAGGAGCGCACCTTCTCTATTTATCCTGCGGGAGCGTTGCGAGTAAACTTTTCCCTTAAACTGGCTGAGTGGCTTATCCAATCGGAGAGCGGCATTGCCTCATGCAGCCTATATAGGAAGGAGTCCTGAGCTCAAATTTTTATAACCATTAACCATGACGAAATTCCGAGCTGGAATTTCATACTTCCGAGCTGAAAGTATGTAAAGGAAATTTTTATCCTGTATACCACCTGATGATGAAAGTAACAGGGTGAGCACTGGGATATAAATCTTCAGACACGATTGTCGTTCCAAAAATATTGAAGAACTGCCTATCTGTATCTTCCTTGATTATATGTGCTGACCACTGCCACTTTAAGGACTCCCAACGCCAGCTTCGATCACGTGACAAAGCCATGCGTTGACTCGTTTGCTCCTCCCATTAGAAGCTCCTTGCTCATAAAGCAGAAATTTGAGGTCAACGGCAAATTGCGAGATATGCTTAATACATAAATGCAAAGAGGAAACTGTGAAATTATTTTTCTCCGTCAGAATTTCCTACATTAATCAAGTTGTTAGAGCAAAAAATTGGGATTGAAGTAATACCATCAGCTTCCGAAGGTATCAAGGATACGCAGATGAATTCAATGTTTAGAGTAACGCTTAACTGCCTGCCTCCTGAACGGGAGGCAGGATTGTGCTCCCAATACAACAGAACTGAAACGGGCATGTGTACTTTTTCATCGGAAAAAAAAAAAAACAGAAAATTAGCAGTAGCAGAGCATCCTTCATAACAAAATCAGCGCCCATGAATGTTTAGGGAAGAAGCATCCCAATTCTTCGCCGCTGTTTTGATAAGCCTAACATGCTAGTTATATTTTGAGATTCTTCCACTGTGATTAATTTTAGCACGACACAGCGTCTCCTCTGCTTAGAAAGGCCCAGTAAGAATGATTGGAAAGATGCTGAAAAAGGAACAGGTGACTGCTTTTGTTTTGTTACTATTCAATGCGGACTGGTAGAAATAGGTAAAATATTCGTGTACTAGGTATACTAAGTATACACCTTTCATATCATGCTGTTATCAGCAGTTGCAGTGTAGGTAGGGTGTTAGCACCGTGTACATCGTGTACATCACACCCACCTTGCCCTAGGCAGGCAACAGTTTCTGCATTTTAGCCATAATATTACACGCTTTGTACTTGAGTGCATGCAAGGTTAGTAATCTCTGGTGTATATGCATCACAGAATACTTATGAATAGGCTACCTCTGTAGTCTTGGCATCAAGTCCGTGCAGAATGGCTTTTAGTTACGCAAAGCATGAATCATCTTAAAAAATAATATATATGCAACGTTATTTCTCAACAAAAATATTCAGCGCGGTTTCAAAATACAATGTCTTGTGTAATTTTCAAGCGATTTGTAGATGTAACGTTCCGTGTGATTTTCGAGGTGCTGCTTTGGCGTGCGGTCCACAGCATATCCACAGTCACTAGCTCCATCAGCGCTACTCTTATCACTTATCTTTGGGGTCAGACCTTGAGGGACGGCATAAACTATTATTTCACGTAAGTATAGCACTAGTAACACCGTCCAGATGAATGGACAGTCTGCGTTAGTGGGTTAAAATATAGGTACCTATCTTAACAGAAAACTTAAATGAAACGTTGAGGCGTACAGGAATTAGCTCCCTGGCTAGACGCACACGGAAGTCGCACCTGATTATAAAAGAGAAGAGAACTCAACGAATTAACGACAAGCTGTGATAAGAAAGCAAAGCCAACACGTGCAGACCTGCGGAACATCTCTGAAACAACAGCAGCAGCGAGTGATGTACATAACACGACTACTGTATAACTAAATATATTGTACATCTACAAATCCTCAGCAGTCACATGTACAAATGAAAACAAATAGGCTATATCTCTAACAAAAATAACAGGAAGATAAAATATTTCATAATAATCTATCTCAAGCAAAAGCACACTAACATAACTAAACACAACTAGGCAGTACTTACACAAAAATCATAACACACTTCGTAACTGACAGTTATATGAGACAATTGTGCGATAAAATCACAAAGGCTGTTCGTCTACATGGTACCGAGAAATTGACACGGTACATCACTGGTCTTTACCCAAACTTAGTGCTACCAGTATTGCTCAAACTGTCACCAATCCCACACTATCCAATAATACACAACTTGTTGGTCTTTCCGTTGTCGTAGCACTATTATAAAGGAGAAATTCATTTGAACATTGGTGAAGGGGCGGTGGCTTCACCAAAAGCGGTGAAGAATTGTATGTATGAAACCAAAGTGCATGTCTCTTGATTATGTTTCATGAAGTCGAGAAGAGAAGCCCGGATGCTCCAAACATACGCCCAGGCAGCGTACAGATCAACGAAGTAACTCGTCAGCAGGTATGAGCTCTAGCTGGATTTGATCGTATACTGGTTTTAGAAAAAAAAAGTCGAAGAAAATGGACAACAGCAAAGTAGGCGAGAAAGAACAACATAGAGATAAAAGAAGCAAAGTGAACATGAAACGTAGGTACACAGACTAATGTAAGGGAGTGTGTATATATTCTGTGATACACTGTGCTTCCATATGGAAGAGATGGTAGAATCCTTAAGGTAAGACTTCTAAAATGGTGAAAAGCCAGATACGTATAGTCTACAGCACTATATGAAGGCAACTGCATAGCACAATACTGCAACTTCACGATGTTATTTCGCGTTAGCTAAAGAAAAAGTTCCATGAACATTGGGAAAGCCGGTAAGTTGTAAAACGTTTTAGTAATTCCACTGCAGTATATTGTACTCAACAGGACAGTACTTAGAAATTTAATAGAATGAGCATCAGTAAGTAGTCATTCGCTATAGCTATTTAGCCTCGAAACACCGAGGTATTCAGATGCAGCAAGTTCGTGAACTCACAAAATAATTGTATATAGTGACACGCACCAACACTTGGTGTTTTTTTTTTATAAAATAACTCTCCCTTTACTTAGGAAATGAAACTGAATTCCATCACTTCGGATGAAATCGGAAACTCTCAACCACCATAGCTATGGGATGAGAGAGCTTATTCGTAGTAATCGGCAATTAATTTGATACTGTATTATCTGATTTGCCAAATGCCTTCTATATTATTTAGTTAAGTGGAGGAAATATCGAGGTTACAAGGATTTACTTTGGAAATACTGTGGTTCGAAGGACTTTGACTACTTTGGTTTAGGTGAATCTTGGCCGAAAACGTAATCCCTACAAACTTTTCAGTTTATAAGTTCTTCATGTACTAAAATTTAACTCAAGAAGATTTCAAGCAGTTTGAAAAGCTGAATATTTGATTTTTTAACCCTTCACTGTATGATTTAATCCTGTCTTTGCCATAAGAATACAGTATCACTATTAGGTACGTAGTACATATCATAAGCTGATAAGCAATGCAGTGAAGGGCTAAGATATGCCGTAGAATATACCAAGTACTCCTGGAAAAATCCTGCCGTACATTAAGCATGCAACTAGCAATACAATAGAAGACCAGGATCCGTTCACCTCAGTGGGAGAGGAAAAGGAATAATTCAAAAGTTGTAAGAGAAGTTGTGACCACAAACTGGAAGACAAGAGCTGTTACGACCAGGGCGGTTAGGTATCCACAACAAAGGCAGCAAAAAACAAGAGTCAAAATCATAAATCGCAACCACAAGCATTTGATAAAATTACAGTGACTCGGCCATTAATGTCGGAACGAAGCAGTGACAAGGAGATTCATGACAGAACGAAGCAGTGACAACTGACAAGGAATTAACGTCAGAACGACAAAGTGACAAGGAAATTAATGTCAAAATGAAGTAGTGCCAAGGAAATTAATGTCAGAATGAAGTAGTGACAAGGAATTTTGATACGGACCTACAAGAAAACACTTCGGAGTGACACTACAAACATTTGGGACTCACAGCAGAACATTGGTATGAAGTTCTTTAAACAGTAGATGAACGTATCTATCACAACGTATACTAACGATTGTCTAACTAGTGCAAAGCCATGCGACCAGCATCACTAATGCCGAGGAAACACATGCATTTGCACGAACAACTGGAAGCGAGGATGGGCAGCTCACTCGTCGTATTGAAATTTATTTTAACCCGGTAGTCTACAAGCGGTAGCGTGAACGACATGCAAGCTGCTCATCCTCACATTACGTTATTTCAGTGACTGCATAATACTATGTGGCCTCGGCATAACAGACCCACTGATCACTACGCACGTTCAATACCAGAGGCGCGTTGCAATCACCACAGGCCAGTAAAGCTACCGCAACGAGAAAAATGCAAACCGTAACCTAACATACGGTCCCTGACAGTCCTTAGCACTTTTCGATTATGACTGGAACAACATGTTAAGTGTGTTAGAAACCTTGGTGAATTTGAGTTGCAGGGTTCCGCTTTCTGGCATCTGCTTTTCAGCGTTGATGTTGGATAATGGGCCATCAAACTGCACATTCTTTCCCAGTTTGGTCCATACTGGTGTGTCTATGTGATGCTGGGGGACACGGCTGTGTCTATCTTCCGCATTGGCAGCTGAATCAGTTGCGGGACAGCAAGGTGAGTTACCCTAGGGCTGTGATTGCAACACGCCTCGGTACAGCGTTCGGCAAGCTTACCTTGACATCTAAGCCTAGAGAAAGACCATTGGGCTCCAGCAGCCCGTTATATATATATTCATTTCGGGCCCGAATGACTCATTACATATTCATACTTTACCCGAATTTCTTGCATAATAGCAACATGCCGATGTTCCAGAACTTTCACTAGCTAATATGTTTTCAGTAGTAAGCGAATGAAAGAAATTAAACATCACTGCACTGGCCTCAGATGGGGGAATTTAAGCATATGAACAAGCGCGCGCTTCTAAAACTTGATCACTTGCAAATACATAATATGACCGACTGAAGATTAATTATTGCTCTCGACGAAGTTTTCTCAGTTTCTTGAGAAAATAACATGGGTCGTTTGACCAATATAATTTAAAGGGAATGGTAAAAATGAATTTCCAGTCTAAAAGCAAATATCTACAAGCATGAATGTTACCTTTAACAGAACAGTCTATGGAGGTAGGGACTGGGGAGGAGGGGTTGCTTGAGCATTAGTTGTTAATAACGCCAGCCACGTGCAGGGACGTCGTCCCACTTCAAGAACACACGTTAATGTGTGATACGTTCTGACCTCAGTGACAAATATTATTGTGCTAATTCTGGACTAGCTACTTAACGCCAGGTATAAAAAACACACTTTGAAACATATCCTTTCGTTAGCCACAAACATCCCATGCAGTTACGTTTAGACATTCCCATATTACCTTGTTCTTAAGCGGGGACATAGTTAGAGTTCAGCTCTGTTTGTTGCTGATTAATGCCGTGTTTTGTTTTTAAAATAGTAGTAGTAGTAGTAGTAGTACAGGTTTTACTAGCGCTTCAGTGGCACAATGCCTATATCGCGCCGAACTATTCCTGTGGTTATCCACAGGCTCATGCGCCGCCAGGGCGCGAAGTACGTCTCATTTTACATTAATAGGAAGTATTAAGGAGCGACTAATATTAATTTTACATAAAGCATAAGTATTTAGCAAACGAGGGGATAATGTCATAGTTGGTGGTGGTATCTATCGTGATGGGTTCATCACAGTTTATTGTAGAGGTCACATCTAATAAGGAAGGTCAAGGGGCATGCCGGTATAGCAGTCTTGGCAAACTAGTCCTACACTCAAAAACGCCCGACGAATAAGGGGCATGCCAGTATAGCAGTCTTGCCAAACGAGTCCTACACTCAAAAACGCCCGACGAAAAATGAAGTTTCTCGTATGAATTATTGTATTGAAGGTTTTCCAGAAGTAGTCGATGTGCGCACGATACAACAGCGATCCATCTTCAGAAACAAGAACTCCCTACAAGGATCAAGTTAACTTAGCTGTTGGTGCTTTGTTCTCTTTTCTCTTATGAAAAGCATTGCAACATGTTCCCTACGGCGAACACGGGCAGTGCAGTACTCTGTTACGAAACCAGTGATTGGGCTAAAAATTAAACTAATGAAGCCAGGGCAAGAACGAGAACAAATGCAGGGCAAATAAGATTCTAAAATAACGCTTATATTTAAAGTAACTGGTGCCGGTGCGGCGAGTCACCTATGTCATACATACCATACTTGCTTACTAACATAGCAGCAATGTGACGATCACCATGCGGCTCTATGATTGGCTGAATGCCGTGATCCTTACCGCTCAAGTCCGGAATAATAAATTTTGTTGCTCACCGCTATTCTCAAAAAAAGGAGGATTCCCCGAGCTCGGTTTAAGTGGATGCTTGGTACAGACCAGTAAACAAGAAAATTGTGTACATGAGCCATGGGGGCCGCATACACAACCTATGGCTTACCAGTCAGCCTTTTTAAGCGAACATATACGTCCCGCGGACTCGAGTGTTTGCAACAAAGCTGGTTGGCGCCTCCCGATGGACATCAACATTTCAGTTCTACCAGGCTACAAACTCATTTCGTGCAAGTATTTACTTTTTCATCCCGAAGAGATGCAAGAACATGGCAAGGGATAATTAGGAATACCGAGCATGGAAAAAAGGTCAAGGCTCCGTATTAATTTATTGAACCCCTGTCGGCACAGTACTGAGGTCCCGACTTGAGAGTACAGACTCGAATCAAGTCACTTTAGTACAGAAGCGCGAGCGGTGCTCGATTAGCTACCTCGGGATAATATAAGTTTTTTAATAAAGCTTGAAACTGTGATAATGATGTACTAATCTGAAGAGACTCGAAGGGAAATAGAGGTAGGTAGCCTATATAGGAGTAGTATCTCCTGGCGCCTCTCGAAATGTAAGCCAACACACGCGTCTTACTTTCAACCTATATATACAAAGTAAGAGGTTCGTTCATAGAAACTGAAGATGATCCTGAACTACAAGTAGGTGAAAAGTTGAAATGGATGTGCAACAAAGTTGCACTGGATATATTATCAATACACTTCTATAGCCCAATTACAGTAAAATAATTAAGTTGTATATCGACTAGATTAAATATAAGTACAATATAATATTAATACACATCTTTGTAAATGAGATTCACACCTTCGAAAAATATTCACCGCTAAGCAATAGAGCTCAAGTCAGCAATTCTCTATATTTAGTTACCTTAATAAAAAAACGAGATACTGAATCAATTCTCTGTTTCGTTACTTCCTTTACTAATTAAGAAACGAGACTGATAGAAATTTTTTTTTTATAATTTCCCTCTAGCAAACCAGCTTCGACATTGCATCGCTCAACAATGGAAGAAAAGCAAACACTCACGGTACAAGTTGGATGTGACGCATCATAAATGAACATATATTGTCCACAAAAGCATAACGACCAGGGCTTAGACCTGGTCTACACCAGCGCAACAAGCAATCCACTATTACTTTTACGGGGGACGTGCGGTACGTGGCCGACAGCTATCAAGAATGTCGCGTGATCAGGGTTGCACCGGAAGGACAGTAGACCGCTGTACCCCGACTTTTTTTTTTCGAGTAAGAAATTTGTTGCGGCGCATGTAGCTTGTTGCACTGGTGCCGTGGTGACTTAATTTAGACGTGCGCTGCGGTGAAGATCATCGGACAGATCGGTGCAATGGCTGCTTGACGATGCAAAGCAGTGCAGCCCAGACCGAAAATTCAATTTCTTTCATGTTTACTAGAATTCGCGTCACTAGTCTTATTGCGCAATAATTGAAGAGCAGGAAGTTTGAATGGACAACCATACAGGATCTCAATAACAGCAGTAAAAGTAGGATTAGCGGACCCAGAAACTGAAGGTGGCCCGAGCACTCCATAGCCAGCCAAGCCGCTATCTATACTCTACACCTGGGATGCACACTGTGCTGAATACGAAGGCATTGCAATATTTTAAGTATTAGAAAAACACATCCACTAAAATACAATCTACGGGGGCCAAAGTAAGGACACAGCATAGCCTACAGAAATGAGGAATATATCCCAACTTCCGAGCAAAAGAACGATACCTTCAAGTGCTGAGATTTATTTTCCTCAATAAGGGCACTGGAGAGCTGGGCCAAATTTTCTCCAAAGTACTCACTACACTTAGATGACCTGTGAACTAGGTTGAAATGGCATTACGTATGACACTCAACGTGAGTAGAAATATCGTCATTGCTGATTGCTCCGTGAAAGTAGAGAAAGTGAGAGAGCCAGAAGTGAGTTATCTCCACAATGCATATTACAGCTCACATCTCGGGATTACCAGATACACATGCACACCTTCAGCAGATGAGTCCAGCCAGTATTATTATTTAATATTGAATGGTTTAAGCTCCCTTTTCCACTACAAAGGCGATCTCACAGATGAAGCAAGGTATATAGCCATAGTATGTCAACAAAAACGTGAAACCCATGAACGAGGATGTTCCAATACAAGACCATCGTACGTGGGAACAGTAAGTCGGGAAAGAAGAGGAAGAACAGAATAAAGTATGATCTGCAGAAATACAAAACGGAAGGAAGCAAAGTTTGCACGGACAGACGCCTCGAATGCCTAGCTAACGCTAAGGAAACTGTGGGTTTCCTTTGGGGCGTTTTTTCCTCATAACATAGAAGGTAAGTCCCTAAAGGTTTCAACTTTATAACTTCTATAATGTAGCACTTAAACTATGCCAAGGTATTTTCTAATACAGCCTCACCCGGCGCACGGTGAAGCACTTAACGTGAAGTTTCAATTGTGTACCTATATTTCGCCTATTACAAGAACACAAACCTTATATTAGAAAAAGAACGAATACCACAATATTCACAAACAAAAGATAAAGCAAATAAGATACATCAGGCCTTAACTTTGCGATGGGCATTACATTTTTTTTAGCCAAAACTAACCTTTTGACTTAATTGCCCGCATCAAAACGCCATGTTAAAAACAAAAGTGTTTAGTTACACACATATCTGTATTTTTTATTTACATCTGTACTTAGTTATGATTTTCAAACTCACTGAAGTAAACAAGAATGGAATTACATCTAAGTTACATTTCTTTGAACTGTAAGAGATGGACTTCTGGGTTCGAAATTTCGAAGCTGATATAGAATGTATATGCGTAGCGTAACACATCTCTCTACGACTGGGACAAGGTGGTAATTATTGCTCAAATTTTTCTGGAGTTTTTTATTCTAAATTCGATCCAGCTAAAAGGGAAATTTGCCGTAAAAAGTAAGCAATAGGAAAATGCTGATGCAAATTCCATAGTGTTTTTTATCAGCCGGGTGCATTACTTTTTTTTTTTTTTTCAAACATAATTCATGCGAGTCTTACCGCAATCTTTTCTGTAGCATATGACTGCCTACTTCTTAAATGATGAACTATTTTGTTTGTTACTTTGGAATGAGATACCTTATTTGAGGGCAATTTGTACAGCTGATTTTACGAGTCCTGAAGATAGCACCAGTTGAGAAGCCATATGATTGAGACTGCGGTATATATTCTTCGGGACTAGTACGATCACTATCTTGCGTTCTAGACTCATTGACCCTCATAAAGAGACTAATGGAGCGTGAGATACCTAAGCAATACTTCTAGGTGATTTCTCATACACTTTTGTGCTGAAGCTTTGCACACAAACAGGGAAATTAACAAATCAAATCAATATTGCTGGGACCTCAAAGGCCCGCTTGATAATCCATAGTAATTTTTTGGGCAATTGGTCAGTCAAATAACCTTGACTGGACGTCCAATGTACTTATTTTAGATTTTTAGAAGACAAGTACGGTATACATACGATATCAAAAGACAAAGTCTACACCTTCAAGGTATATATAACACAAATCACAACAAGACTATCTTTTATCTTCGGTAAAGTAAACTGCAATGCTCCACACTTAGCTTGCCAACTCCCATCACACGTGGTGTCGGGGCAATAACTCATATAAAAAGCACAGGTCTAGATGAAATTCATTAAGCACTACCGGTAGTGTTTCCAGGTGCATTATTAGAAGAAAACATACGTACGTACATCACAAGGAAAACACAAAGACAAAAAATTAATATCAAATATATGCCAACAATATTATGGACTCACTTGATGGTGTTATTGTTCATATAATACTAAGTCTTTTCAAGCAAACTGTGACAAATACACAGATGGAGGCATCTGTTCTGACAGCATGCAGTACGTTTAAGTATAAATGGAAAGGAATGAAAGGAATTATACCAACAACACAAATAAATGCTGGAGGTGTAAATCTGCAATCAGAGCAATTTCGAAGAATCCCATCTCATCAAATAAGAATAAAAATGCTTACCTACAAAGAATTTACCAAACACTATAAGTGTGACTAGCAGAAGATGAAACTCATTAGTATAGGAACCATGAAAGTCTTCCAACAACAAATTTATAATAATAGAGAAAACAAACAATAGAGATTCAAGAGAAATTCTACCAACGATGAAGCACTGATAGCATAAACAAATGTTTACATGCAAAGCATGAGATAGACGAGAAGTCATCCGTACTATGGTAAAAGAAGCACTTCTAGGTTTTGATTTCAAATTATTGCTACTACACTTGCATAAAGAGAAGATAGGAAAATTGAACAATGACATTGTTATGGAAAGATATCTGGAAATATAGGTAGCGTAATAGAGAGGAAGTGTAAAATTACAGAAAATTGAAGCTAATCAGTTCGTGATAGCAAGCACACTGCAATCAACTCGTTGACAGTTTTCCCAACACTCAACGCCATCTATAGCGGTAGAGAAGTAATGTTAGGGAAAGACGAACTAGCGCCATCCTTGCGAAGTATGACAGGATGAAAACTGCCACTTGGCATGGGCGTTGTATTGACTAGCGAGGCAGATAGGGACGGTGTGAAGTTAAGGCCATGAGCACCAACGTTGCTGGTAGAGGCTGCGTTCACAAGAGGCATAGTCGAGCCCAAGCTAAGCCTGCGCACACCTTGCACAGCCGGTGGACTTGGGAGAACTGTGGATAATCCAGGACTGCCGGGCACATCAGTTTTGCCTTTGGAGTTCTGATGGGACGGTGAAGCAACATGGACATGAGCAAAATCATCACCAACAAAAGGAGTAACAGCACTGCTCAGTTCCTTGAGCTGGTCAGATGACATGCTCTGAGGTCCTACATGAGCTGATGGTATATCAGCGACAGGCTTATCACCAGTGAATGCTGGAAGACTTACGGAACCTGATATGCGTTCATCTGGACCAATGGATCCAGGCGACAGAGACACAGGGGCACTGCCATCCGGCAGGAGCTGGTCGAAACGAGGAGTGTATGGAGGCAGTGAGGACTCGCTCGGCACTGAGGAGGCCATGAATGCAGCAACAGCTTCCTCATAAGTAGGAGGCTTCTCCATTGCCTGGTAAAAACCAAACAGTGACACTAGCAATACAGAAATATGTGAATACAGTGCAAGTCATTTTGAAAAAGCATTTGCTACTACTACTGCTCAGTCTCTATAACTAGATATCCACTAAAAACAATATTTAGCCGACAAATAGCTATCCAGCGGGTGAGCGGAAGACTGTTCTTCTATAGCAGAAGACGTATAGCTAACTGCGATTTAACCACTCCGGACAGATTCAGCTCATTTGTACAGACCGCATGAATGAGCCAGCAATTCAAGAGTAGCTAACAGTTGATAGCTACAAGCACAAGATGTCACGAGATTGGGATTAGCTGTGCAACACCTACTAGCATACCTACCTGCTGGTAGTCAGGAGGCTTATTGGAAGGGTCTAAAGAAGGATGATGTACGTGGTGATGCGGGAAAAGAGAAGAAGGTCCTCTGGTGCTGAGTGGAACACTAACAACCTGCAGGTCGCCATGTTG
>LQNS02277717.1:12389735-12400489 GCA_001587735.2 Parhyale hawaiensis
CACAGCTGTGAAAGTGTGTAATGTAATCCTTATTATTACAGCTCGTCTGTACCATGATACAGGTATATTTGCAGCAGCTGTTACATAACTATGGCGGGCGCAGCAGTCACGCGTTTCGCCTGCACCTGTAATTAGGTACATAGCCCGTATATATGTACGTAAGTCACCGTTAAGTAAAAGAAATTCAGTGATATGCTATTGTATATACCACATACACACATATTTTTATATGGTGTGTCTGTATGAGTTTTGGGTGAAAAATATAGGAATATTGCGAAGACAAGCCGTAGTTTAGGTATTTCTTAGAGTCTTCAGTTTTTATGGTTTCTGTCTACTTTTACTTTTTTCGTTTATTATGTTTCTTTTTCACTTAGACCTTTAGGCTTTTCCCATGCGTGACAGTCTATGTGCATAGGTTCTCGATTTGATTCGACCTGAAACACTGTACATCTCTTCGTTTTTTCTTGAAAAAAGGTCCAGCAAAGACTGTAAGAAGTACCTACTTAACGTAACTTATCTAATGATAATATTAATTCGAATAATAACCGTACTATCGTGGAGAAAATATGGCTCATACAGTATGTGATGCTCCTATGTAAATTTATTTGCATAAGCAATGACATCGAAAACATTTGCACTTTTTACAATATTAAATTTATCCTGCATTGTTGCATTACAAAAGTTGGTTGAGGAACACTACTTTTGGCACCCCCTTTACTGACGCCGTCACTTGAAGCCAGGCACCAATTTTAGATTCTTATAAGATGAGTGTCGTTTTTTTCTCTCTATAAAATTTTTGCCAAAATTTTTAAAAGCCAATCCTAGAGTTTCGCCAGTTTTTGTTCACTCTGTGACAAAAAGTTTTAATGAGCTTTAATTAATACAAAGAAACTAGCAAGAATTCAAATTTGGTTTTGTTTGAAAAGAAAAACGATAATAAATAATGAAATACATTATACTCGTGCGGTTGAAGCATTTGCATTTTCAAAAGAGTTGTTAAATTAAACCCTACTGTATGGTGAAATTTTATTAATAAAAAATAAAACGGATACAGTTGCAAATTTCTTTTAAAAATTCAGCTCTCTTATAATGTATTTTTCGTATCAAATTATGGTAAGGCTCAACTTGCAGAATTTTTATCTATTTTTTTCTAAAGACCACGGCGTTGCAATTCAGGCCAGATTGTCCCAAAATGTTTTCCCTCGACGAGTCGCAGACTCGCGTGTTTGCGAAGCATTAGCGCTTGAAAGTATGCGAGGAAAAAACACCATGGCTGTCAAAACATCCATACAGGCGATATGTATCAGCTTTACTTGGATCAATATCATATAATGGATTTTTGCGGAAAGCTACTAAAGAAGATCCTTTGCCTATCAGGAAAACGATGACGTGCCGCCATAGTGACCCAGAGTAGTCGTCAAAAAAAAACGCCATTAGCCTGTCCAATAAATTTGGTAGCTTTTTTCGTTTCGTTTTGCAATATGAAAATATAGGAATTATATGTCTTATATAAAGACTAATTTTATGAATATTGCTGCTCAAATCTTGCAGTGAGTACATGTATGAATTACTGTGACTCGTAAAAGTAATTTTATTGTAAGTATTGTGTATGTTTTGCAGCACATAAACATGAATTGTTACCACTATTAAAGAGTACTTCTATTGGAATATTTGTAGGGCGTGGTCGATTCGTTTATTTGGATTAAAGCAATCTACTCCACTTAGTTTATTTTTTCAGGACCTTTAACCCTAATCGTTCAAATGAATACTGCATTTTAAGTTCAGGCGTTATATAAGATTCCAAATGATAAGCTAAGTACGATGAAATAGGACATTCGTATATTAATGAACGTCACAACTATTAGTTTCCCGAAATACCAAGACAAAGCAATTTACCAAAGATTACTCTAATCAAAGGGTATTTCGCCAAAAGATGCAACTTCACAACTTCGTAATCTTGGGAGTGAATGAAGGGATGTACTGAATTTCGTTATACCAATGCTCGGAAGATTTACAGTTCAGTCAGCACGTAATACAGGGAAGGTGAAAACTCTACGCACACTGCACGCCAACTTTAGTCCGGGTTGTGGTTAAGCAAAGATCTAAATTAGACAGTGGGTCATAATGCTTAATTTTAGGAAACTAAGCATAAGCTTAGTTTCGTTGACATTAGGTGTAAGCCTATTCAACGTATACCAATTAACAACACTATAAAGAAAATGATTCAGTTTTTCA
Source organism: Parhyale hawaiensis (assembly GCA_001587735.2). Classification (NCBI taxonomy): domain Eukaryota; kingdom Metazoa; phylum Arthropoda; class Malacostraca; order Amphipoda; family Hyalidae; genus Parhyale; species Parhyale hawaiensis. The sequence continues at coordinate 12,391,971 of LQNS02277717.1, forward strand.
AGAGCTCCCTGCATTGAGTTGTCATTTACATAAAATACAGCATCATCAGCATGCAACTGACTTCCTACTCCTTCAAAAAGCATGCCATTAACATAAACATTGAAAAGAAGTGGCCCCAAAACGGAGCCGCAGATTTTGATTCAGACTGTACTTCTCCTACAGCCACAAACTGCCTGCGATTTGATAAATAGCTTCCTAAAAAATCTTTCAAGTATCCTCTAATACCATAATGGTCTAATTTTCGCATTAAGATCGTACAGTGTCAAATGCTTTCGTTATATCTAAAAATAAACAAATAGTAAATGTCTTTTTGTTAAAAGCAGGTAATATATCGGTAACGAGATTAAAAACCGCATGAGTAGTATTTCATCCTTTTCTAAAGCCGTGTTGATCGTAATTGAGCAAATTGTTAATCTCCAAATATTGAGTTAAGCGATCATGTATCGCCTTTTCCAGAATTTTATTAAAAATTGACAATGGGGAAATGGGTCTGAAATTGAATACGTCATCGACACACCCAGATTCATGTAAGGGAACCACTCTTGCAACCTTTAAAATTTCTGGGTAAATTCCTTCAGTTACACATTTGTTAAATTTGAGCAGAGATACTGCACTAGATAAGGCAATATTAAAAGTAATTGTTTAGGCTGAATCTCATTTTGTGATATCGATTAAAACGCATTTCAAAAACAGTATCATTGCGAACTCGCCTTAGTGGGAATGCCTTGTGGTACAGTTGATACAGTTTCGTCACAAGAATGTTCAATTCATTAGACGGATTACCAATACGGTACGGTACCACCTGTATCCTAGATACACGCATTTAACTTGCTGTTCCTCGCTCATTCAGGCGTCACAAAAGCAACGTACAAGCTACGTAAAATAATACATGCAGTGTGTGTCTGCTTCATAAAAATTCAAACATCAAATTAATATCTCATGAATTAGCAACTTTTCCATAAGACGCTTCTATATAGAGAGTTTCTTTTTTAATAGTAGTCAGCGTTCATTTACCTACCTAACTATATAGATAAAATTTGAAATGTGTATCTTGTACACAGGTTGCAGTGATGTTGCTCCTCAGTATTCATAGATTTTCACCCAGACGAAGTCACTAACTTGACCAGTGCCGAAAGCTTGACCCAATAAAAAGTAGAACACTCTGAGAGCGCATACCCCCGCCAAGCGATGCAATGGTGTACGAAAAAATCGAATCCCCTATAAAACCCTGATTTTCTTTGTATCAACACCAATATCTAATCATTTGTGCCTTTTGATAGTGTTAACAGTTTCTGCAATTTTTTGAAGATCCGTTCATATCTTTTAAAGTTATGCTGTTAACAAACATTATAACAAACATTAGTCAATCGTACAAACGAATCAACCGATCTGCACCAAAACTTAATCATTTATGTCTTTTAATTTTACTAACAGCTCCTGTCAATTTCATAAAGATCCATGCAGAACTTTTTGAGTTATTGTGCTAACAAGCATAAAATCAAACACAACAACAAACACGCGAACGAACGAACAGATCATCACAAAAATTTGATCATTTGCTCTTCGTATGAAACCTAACAACTCAAGTGAATTTCATGAAAATCCGTCCATAACTTTTTGAGTTATGGCACTAAGAGAAAAAAAAGGCAGACAAACAAATGAACGGATTTTCACTAAAAGTTAATCATCTGTCACTGTTGACATGCCAAACAATCCCTGTCTATTTCGTAAAGATTCGTTCATAGCTTTTTGAGTTATTTTAGTGACAGACAAATAGACAAATAGAATAACAGACAAAGAGACAGACAAATACGACAAAATCACAACCTCCTTGGTGGAGGTAATAAATTTGTAGAATCCGAGATGCACTACTGAACGTTTCCGGGAATTGGCTTGAACTTTACTTTCGCGGTATTCTGTTTGTAGTACAGCCGTACTGTTAAGCCCTGGCTTACCCATTATTGTCTTTGATTTTGATGTTTTGATTTCGATAAATTATTGTTATATAAAATTTAAGAATTTATCTGCTGGACGGGAATGTTACTTTTTCAAACTATAGTTGACCTCGTTCACATCGTTTGTTCAGCAAAGGAAAGTTGATGCGGTAAATTGCAATGCACCTGCTGCAGCAAAGTGAATACAAATAGCAAAACTGTAAAACTAATGAAGTTTCACCACAAATTATATGTATGCCACAATTTTGACAGCTAAGCTCTCTAGTAGATTTGTATATTCACAACAGACATTACGAGAGCGCTTAATACGTTAATTGATTTAAGTCGAGAACTTATTGCAGTACGATATATGAATCGTCACTTAGCGTAGGTGAAGATCAAGTGTGTGATCTACAATAAATTAAACGCTTAAAAAATTATTGTAAATCGTCTAACCTGCATGAGAACTGGTAAGATTAATGTAAAACCATATAGCACAGCGTATTCATGCCGTATTTCTAAAACTTTTTATGAAATACGGTGCTCCTTGGGAAATATTAATCGCTGATGATAAGTTGTAACAACGATACAGTGGCAGTTGGATATATATAGTGTCTAAAGTCATCAACTGTTCTTAACTTTGTAAAAGCATATTTTCGTAGGAATAGGATAACTTAAAACGTCGCTTGTGAAGTGAACTGGCGTTAAATGGGTTCACAACTGAACAACAACAGCTGAAGATTAGCGGTGGCTTGGGTAAGCTACGCCAGTTGGATTTCATCCTGATTTTTTCGAAAGAGTATGACATTTTTCGGATCTAAAGCATGATGCCTGCTCCACAATTAATTACCATACAACTTATATTCCTGGCTACTTTGAAGATTTCTTTGTTATAACTGAGTGTATCCCACGATGCGGAGCAGCTAACTTTCAAATCCTTTGCAGAGCAAGAGTACGGCACTTGCTAGAGAAGTTTACAGGAATCATAATATTATGTACAACGCGTTGGATGTGCATACTGAAAACTTATATATTAAAAATAAAATATCAATAAATAAATATCAGGACTCATGCGGCGCTTTGTACTAATACGTATAATATAAAATTTTCTACAGGACATATGAACGGCATGAGTGAGAATCATGAATATGCACAAAGAATAAATGCAGTGGGAACTTGGTTTATTAGAAATATTGATTTTATTTTTTCAAGATGGTCATTGTTTGTGTTTATATCGTCCGCGTCACAGCAGCATGCACGTCTACTCTTGCACACTGCAGGCAAGACAGTCAAATGCGCTTAGCTTTAACATTCATGTCTTTCCCTGTATGAGTGACAACATCTTTATGTGGATATACCCCATAGCTAGTGTAATTATATTGTTACTTCTTGTACTTGTAGACGTATTTGTGAACCTAACGTATTCTTAAATAAGGTCAAACGTAATCAGTTTTTGATTACCGCCTGAAACTTGATTCGAAACAGTGATTTGAAAGCCTGAGAATAAAGCCCCAAAGAAGACATTGCCGGGTCCGGCCTAAGGCTAAACTGATTAGGGACACGTTCGATTGGGTGCCAAACTTAAGCGTACGATTCTTGAATTTTCCCAAATTTAAGACAGGCGCTCTGGTTCTGCAATTTTGAATCGGTGCGTCAAAGAACCGACAAAATTGCGCCGAGGCCGCTGAAAACTTCATTTAATGGAGCGAGATTGAGTGTCTTGAGGACTCAAGTGAAAATTGAACGACATTTGAGTGTTTTTATGTCACAAGGGAAAATTATTGAGTCTCAGTGCCTCAAACTCAATTTAACGGGTCCAAGCCAACGCACTTGCAAGAGGCTTCGAACAAGCCATGCCTCGAAGGCTTAATTTTGGCGCCCAACTGAACATGCTCTGCCTCATCTCCAATGCAGTGCACGAATCGAAACCGCCGTCATTGAGGCGAACTGTGGGTATTAGTTGCATGATGAAGGCAAGTCACGTTCAGATGAGGAGCCAAACAAGTCCAAGCTAAAGCCCTTATTTGGAAGATGTCACTGCCACATCCCGCCCTAGCTGTGACGTCACCAGCCGAGCCATAACGCCAGTTCTGATGACATTCATTTGAGAATCTCGTGGCATTTATGGCCGGCTGAAGAGGAATGTCAAGTGTCATTGATTTCTAGTAACGACCCATAAAGTAGAGCGGCGAGAGCACTACCTCTGACTCAGCGTTTTGGTGTCCACCGTAAAGTTTATAATGGCGAATATTATACAGAGGATTTCCAAATACCTTAAGAGAAATACTGTCTTTGTTTTGAAAAGATAAGTTCTATAGTAGATGTTTCTCCTACATTTGTAACATGTTTTCTTTGGCTAAGGAAAATCGTGAAGTTCTCCTGTAGTATACACTACCAATTATTTGTGCTATACCAGTCTTTTGGTCATTCTATTTTACGTCACCTGTATGGATTCTAATATTTTTGCGCTCCCGGGGGCAACGTTATTCAAAAAATGCTACGTCGTATTCAAAATGTCACACTGCGAAACTTAAAAGCGCACTGGACGCATACTTACTGAAAGTGCCAGATAAACCAGCTCTAAGCGGCCACGTGAAACGTGGGGATAACTCCATGTTAACCATCCCGCTGGTCACGGACTGCAGCATCACTTCTGAACAAGATGGGTGGCGTGCATAACGCCACCTGGACCTCGTCCGAAGAATCATCAAGGTAAGGCATGCCGTCTACGTTGCTGGATCATTTCCATTTCAGTTCAGAAAGTCTCCGTTTCCGGAACTTTGCTTATTTTGGGGATTCTTTGTTTGAGGACTTCTACTATACAACGATTTCAACTGTCAGTACCTGTGAAAATGAGTTATAGCTCTGTACACCTCTTCTAAACGCTATAAAAGAAGACCAAAATACTTCGTATACAATTTGAGAAACAATGTTATACCAACGAGATAGCGACGTTTGATAGGGTCCTTATAGGGTTTATTCGGGATTTTGGTAAGCCTGTTTGTCGCACTGTTCTACGCTTGCGTTTTGTAAATTTCTTTTCTATTGCATTGCTGTAGAAACTTGGCCTGTAGACGCCATACTGTGACCAGTTTACATTAGCCGCTGATCTACCGTATACATCTTGTCAACTCCACTCGCTCCTTGTCTACGCGCAGCAAACCTTACCAGAGTTTCCGTTGGTGATTTATTCAACCCTGGAGCGAAATAATTTATTTTTTCCAAAATCGTTGGAAGTTGGAAGTTATGATGATGAAGAAACTCTAGATAACATCAGGACAGATTTACTGTAGTAAGATCGTTAGGGGCTTAACCCTCTACCGTCTCCAATAACTAACAATTTTCTTCGGAACATCACTATGTATTTGAAACGCAACCGGACGGTTTTCTTTTCGACGGTAAGTGACTGAGGATCTAGAGTCCTGTGTTGCAGCAGTAAGTGATGATGAATGAAAGAGAACGCTTCTTTGTTTACTGTAGAGTTCTCCATCAAAAATTAAATATACGCAAAATAGGAGTACAAGAAATTGGCTTACTAACTCAAGGAACTGTGAAAATTGTACGCAGACCGCAGTTCCAAACAGCAACATTCAAGCACTCCGTGTCCGGTATATCTGATTTTAGTTCCGTTGCTACTGACACTTGTAAGGGCGGGTGCACACTAATGCAAAAGTTCTACAGCTACACAATTCCACATCCGATTACGCTGCTGCGGACAAGGCTTCGGCTTGCACATTGCTATAGCACAAAAAAGAATATCTAAACTATGAGTCGTTTCATGCAGTATCTCGCTATGACATAAGGCAATGATCAAGCTTTCAGTATGTCTCCTACTTTTCTCAGTTTTAAGTTGCAACGACCCATGGCATTTGCGTGACGTTCAAACGCCCTGAATCATGTCCACACTTCTTAGAATCTATACGCCAGTTGCTAATTCACAAACCCATGTTCGTATTGACGCATAATAAAACTTGGAAACAGCTGTACTTGTTAATGTGATGGGCACTGCCTCCAGGTGAGATACAGTAAATGATTTTTTTTTTTCTTCTTCTTCTTCTTTCGCGCTTGACAAGTGATGATTGTAAGTTTTTGCTATTTTTTCTGATAAGTCAACGAAACTATACCAACAATTACAGCCTGAAGTTCAAAATTTCCACAAACTGGCCCAAGCACACATTTTAGATGTCATTTCAGTGTGATTTCTTTAATGGCCAACTTGAAACTGCAGCGCTATCTTGTGAGTGAAATTTTTCTGCTTCTGAAAATATTTTCAGCACTTGCTTACTTGAAAATGGTCACCCAAACAGCCCTCAATTTCCTACTATCTGCACACAATATCAAGTGGGTAACGTTGCCAAACTGTGCAACTGGGCGAACACTATGTTGCAGGCAGTAGACCAACCAACCAACCTATATCTTAAAATTTAAAGCCCCAGCTAATAACACAGTCAGCCCTACAAAAACTTTCTATGACTAATAGCCCTTATAAAAAACAGTCTTGGAATAAATGCGTAACTGTTATAAAGTAAAATATTGCCGAAATCTAATGTTACGTCTCACTGACATTATTATAATTTTTCATTTGTCGGTTTTAAATGGCGGTCACTGTTGTCAGAAGGCGGCAGTGGACTTATGATGAAAGCTTTTCTCAACTTCCTAAGTAATTTCAAGGCAATTTAATCCTTACCTTCATATAAATTAATACATTTGTACTTTGAAATTTATTGGGGTTTCGTTAGCACAGTCGCATTAGTGAATGCGTTTGGTTACTGAAGATATGCACTAATCGGTAATTTAGCATTTTCTTGACTAGATTGTCTTGTCAATTGCTTCTTAATGCATTGAAACGTAAGTATATAACACCATAATATCCTAACAAACTGCTTTGGATTTTTGTTCCCTTTATGCTGATTTGCACCACTTTTCTGACCGAAATGCACCATCCTCCTCGACAACATTCTAGGCTATACTAGAGGTGTCTTTTCGTGACCACCGAGCGGATGATTCCCCCTGATCGCGCATGATTCGCACGTTTTCGTGTACGCATTTTGACGTGATTCTGATAGCAATCAACCGTGATCAGTGTTGAGAATTAATCGCAGCGTGATTTCCTCCGCAGGCTAATCATGCGTGATCAAAGAGTGATTCCAGCCGTTGGACAAGTAAAAATTCAACATTTGAAATGTAAGGTTGTAATGTTTTCTTATATTTAGGGATAAACTGAATAATGTTATGATGATTGTTTGTCATATTGGCTTCCAAAATTGTAGTTTCCTTAGTTGTATGCCTGGGTATGTTCAAAATTCTTTAAATACTGCTAGTTCAGTCATGCATTGGCTTCAAAATAAATAAAGGCTCATAAGAAATCCATTCCCTACAATTTTCTGTAAAAACACAATAAAAATATATTTTTCGAAAATGGACATGGCGTATCTGATTTTTTACATAATCGTTGACCGTTCTTAAGCTTTTCTGTGATTACGATGATCATGATCACGGTGATTCTAATCACGAACGTGGCCACAAAAAGAAGCTTCAAATATTGCGGTAATTTCAGACTCTATGCAGTGAGATCGGTTACCTAATACCAACATGTTATTTGACGAGAGGCCCTCGCCGTCATTAAAGGATGACAGAAAATAACAGTGTCAGCAACTCAACTGTTTCGTTTTGTCACCAAGCTTTTACAATTTCATTTATTTCCATATAATAGCAGCATGAAATTTATGTGGCCAATGTACAGAGATCGTTTTGTTGGCAACACTTCCTGAAAGCAGTGAATTGGGAACCAAAAACGAAGTTGCGCTTTGTCTTCTTCCCGGGACGCTAATACCCTCGACAGTGATGCGCCACATCCAAACAAGTGAGCAAGTCTTCTTCCTAGCGACGGTGCGATAAGTTGTTGCAAAGAATTAAAGCCACCGGCTTAGCTCATGAGCTTTAAGTTCGAAAACTTCGCGAGTGCGACTTCTACAAGGACGGTGAGCGCCATATCCAATTTTAAAACCAAGCCACACTCCCCTGATTCTGGTGCTGCTCTCAAGCAGAAGTTCCTTTCTGCTTTCTTGGTCGTCTGCTCAGTTCAGTCATCATGGCTTCACAGAAGAAAATAGTCTCAGTGTAAAGCATCTATGGTTCTCCTTGGAAGTACGTCAGCTGTTTTCGGTTTTCAGGCTTAAAAAAAAAAAAACTATCATGACAACGGCATCCAAGACATTCCACAGATGAAGTTAGTTTCTTCTATCTATGGCCTTTAACTATGACGGATAGACCTGCTAACTAATCAAGTAAGTCTTAAATTTTCTATTATCATGAAGTGGGACAATTGGCATTAAAGTTGAGTTTTTGCTTCACTTATCAATAATATACAGCATGTACTTAACTACAGAGAAGCCGCTGCATTATCAAATTAAGAAAAAAATTAAGCATTAGAGGCTTTTGAAGTGTGGCAAATTAGTAGAAACATCAAAACAATTAAAACAAAATTAAGTTAAGGGTAACTCATGCTTACCTTTAAGGTTTCTATTCGAAGAGCTCTTCTTCACTGAGCTATTCGAAAAAACGGTGGTATAACATTTTTTCAAT
>LQNS02277717.1:12462111-12488917 GCA_001587735.2 Parhyale hawaiensis
GATCATGCTTGCGGGCATTCATGACCATCGCTTTAGCGTAGATTCTTCTCCCCCTTCTTTTTTATTTCTCCTTTCTTTTTTTCTCTTTCGTCTTCTATTTTTTCTTCTCTCGTTTCTCCATTCCTCTACATCCTACTAAGTACTAACATAATGGCAATAGCTCATAGAGGGCCGGGGTGTAAGTCCCAGTGTCTCTTTGGGAATAGGCCTTTTGGTTCGTCTACTGCCGCCTATCTAATCTAATCCAATACTCCCTTTTCCCCACCTCTAACGAACTTGATACCCTCGGTAGCAGCTGACGTTGCGTGCTGCACAGTTGAGCTGAGGGTTCAGAGAATGATCCCCCTGGCAGGAGTGGTGTTTCTCATGACGCTTGGTGCGCTGAATCAGCAAATTTGCTTGTATGCATAGCTCGTGTGGGGTACTTACCTTAGGTTAGGGGGTGGCGGGTCGTTGAACCTCCCGTTTCGGCGTCATAGTTCTTAGTGACCCGTCGTCGGCTGCTGCTGCTGCACTTACTCGTCCGGGTTTAGTTGACCTCCCTCTTTCCCATCACGACAACACGCTGTGTGGACATGAATATACTAGACAACTTACACGTCTATATAGCTGCCGGCTGGCTGGCCCCTGCACTACCTGGCTATCCGTTGTGCCGTATTGCAGAGTTTCGAGATGGTTGCGGCCTTCCAGTCCCACCTAGCGAGCGACCTGAAAAACTTTTCTGAAAAAGCACAGGTGCATCACGGTACAACTTTCTGTTTCTTTCAAAGAATATTCAATACATTCGTAACGGTTCTTATATGAAAATGCTTGCAAAACAACTTACGAATTGATAAATGCAGTACAAAGCCTGAGCTAAGTCATACATGGTGTTAAGTCGGTAGAGTGTGGAAAAATTGCACCTTGCTGCTTGACTTTTAATTGCAATGTCGAAGACGTTGGTTGCTGCAAATTCTAAATAGACTGAGTACAAGGATGATCACCGCCCTTTGTCTAGCTGTAGAAATTCCTGCCAAATGTTGAGCTTGGTACTTTGAAACCAGTGTGCCTTTTAGGTTCCTATCTTAGGCCGCTGCAGACGATAGTCCTTTCGGCAGGACGTCCTGTGTTTTCGCGGCATATGAAAGAAAACATCGGGACAATTGACAGTCGCTTCGATAGGCATCAGTCGCAGGACACGGATCCCGCATATTTTACTTTTGACGAAGATACTCGCGTCTCCGTGTTGATCATATCTCGAGTACTATGTTTGCTGATATTAAGAGTTTCACGCACACAATCACCTAATAATGTGTACAAGAATAATTGTTGTGATGGCAGCCGCATTTTAATTAGTATTTAAACGTGTTTTTTTTTTCTTTTTTTTGTACTGAAGTATACAGAATTTATTCGAGTCACCGTCTCACAATTTGTGTGGCGGTACTTGGCAACTGTCGAGGTCGCGTGGTGTCCCGTTCTCTATGATTACGTTCTTTCTTATATAAAATGCAATTGCGCCAATGCAGTAGTGACTTCAATTCACTATTATCTTTGTTTTGATTTTATTAATTATATTACTCTTGATGCACTTTATTAATCAATTTTTCAATGTATGAACAAGCCCGGATCAGCTGTGAGTATCAGCTGATGCGCTCAACTCTCGTGTGCGAGATCAAGACTTTCAAAACCGTTGCAAGACATCAGTCGAGACTCATTTTTAAAGCCATAAGACTATCGTCTGCAGCGGCCTTGCGATATCGTCGGTTGCTTATCAAATTAATACACAACACAGCAGTGCAGTCTTCCAACCTGCTCAAATTTGTAACTTAATGAAGGAATCCAAAACATAGATTGGGTCCCTATAAATATAGTCTATGTAAGTAATTCTAGAAAAATTTACTGAGAAGCAGCCCTGGTCGGAAATTATTTTATTAAATTTGAGCAAGACTCATGCAAGAGTTAAACAAAGCTGTGGCTGGCAGCCATCAGGTGTCTTGAGGTGACCAGTGCGATACAGTCATACAGGCGAAACCACTGAAACGTTAACAAACCTTGCCTATTACAATACCATTACTCTTGGAAGAGTGTGGCAAGTAATGTTACTGCATGGTCATATGTTTCCATTGCACCACATCACGGGCGTGTTGCAGTTACCATTTCTGGCTTACCAGTGCTGCACCAGTGACCTAACCGTTCACAGATATTGTCGCAATCACAACCCGGAAGCTCTACCGTCGTTCACGACATCTTTGTGTTCACGTAAGCTTGCCTGCGCGCGCCACCACTAAAATAAACACTACCTAAGCTAACCTAACCTCCTTACCTAACTTTCTAATCTAACCTAACCCAACTTAACCTTTCTAACCTTACCTACCGTAACCTAACTTAATCAGCGATACAGCGAGCAGCGCGGCGCTCCTACTTGAATGCCGCTCTCACGCACATGATCTGCGTACACAAACACGCACACAAATCGTCGCGAACGACGATAGCGCAACCCGGAAAGCAACAACGATGGTTGCAACACCAGTTAGGTACCTACATTGATGCTGGTAGCTGATCGGAAGCATTGAATAAAGGGAGCACAAAAATTATACAAATGAACCACTAAACTGCGCACCCCTAAGAAAGTAAGTCTGCATACTTACGCTGAACTTCGTAGATCATAGATGAATTACAATAGGTGTTAACGCAAAATTTTATTATTGTTCAGCTTCCATCACGCGTCGATGGATGATGGCGCGTTTGTAACAGCATTTTGGGTTGCAGTTGCCAGTCCTTAAAATGCGGTAGCCCAACCCGGTTGTGTTTAAAACGCACTTCACGTTAGAGCTAGAAGCTGGTAGTTTGTAGCCTATACACCACAGCTTTTACCTTTGCTCGTTATATCAACTTCGAAGCTGGCTATTTCGAGGAATGAATTTGTTTATATCCACTATGTAAAAACTAGAGTACCCAGCCTCAAAAATTGTAACAATGTTTTTTTTTTTTTATTAAACGCTTTATTGTTCTTGCTTGCAGTAAGGGTTTTAATGCAAATTATGCCTCATACCCGCAGGCTTGGTTTTCCATAGAAACAACGAATGTTGTGCCGCCATAAATTTGCGAGAGCAAAGTTTCCCTCCTACAAGTAAAGGCGTGAAATCAGTTTTTTTGCTAGAACCAAGGAGGTTCTAATAGAGAGGAGTGCACCCTATCTATTTATCCTATGGGAGCGTTGCGAGTAAACTTTTCCCTTAAAGTGGCTGAGTGGCTTATCCAATCGGAGAGCGGCATTGCCTCAGGACTCAGGAATGAGTCCGGAGCTCAAATTTTTGCAGCCATTAACCATCGACAAAATTCCGAGCAGATGAAAGTACCTATGTAAAGGAAACTTGTATCCTGTATACCAGCTTATGATGAAAGTAATAGGGTGATCAGTGGGATATAAATCTTCAGACACGATTGTCTTGCAAAAATATTGAAGAACTGCCTGTCTGTATCGTCCTTAACTATATGTGCTGAGCACTGCCACTTCAGCCAGTTTAAGATCTCCAAACGCCAGCTTAAGTCACGTGACAAAGCCATGTGTTTACTCGCCCAGGGAAGGCTTTCGCGTACTCCTTCCATTGAAGCTCCTTGGCTAGAACAAGGAAAAGAATTCACCGGAGGTGCTTAGTTCGTACTGTATCCTGGATACTAGCAGTTAGTTGAACCATCAGGATCGAAATTTGACTCCAATAGAATTGGAAATGTTTGGCCTTTGCTCCGCGTGAAGTTTCACCTGCTATGAAAAAAAAAAAATTAGCTGAGGAAGCGTAAGCAAAACTGATAATGCAAAAGCGAAATTACAACTCCATCCATGATTGAGCCTGCCGTAGGGTAACATGTCTAGTACCCGTCCAACATGCTAGTAGCCGTCCATTTGGCACTAAAACACTTCCTGTGTGAAAACTAGTAGAGCTAGAAAGCCGTAAAATAGGCTTAAACTGGAGGCTAGGTAGTGCCGCACCATCCCTAAGAATGACAGGCATAAAAAAAAATAGAAAAATAAAAAATGGTGATGGTTTTTACATTTTTTCATGTTTTTTGTGAAAGAGAGATTGAAAACCACCACCATCTTTCATTGTTTTATATTTTTTTGCCCGTCCTTTTCAGGGACGGTGCAGCACTACTTAGCCTACTGTTTAACCCTTTGCCTCCTGACGGTATCATCAGATGCCACTCTCTATTTTTCCTTATACAAAAGCTATGCATCATGTAAATTACCCAAGACACTCACGGCATCTGTAGTAGCCGATGCAAAAAATACTGTTTTTTGCAAGTAAAACTAAATTTTTTCTCAAATATGTGTTTAACTAAGCTATTTTTCATAAATTTAACAAAAAAAGTGAAAAAAATGTTATCTGAATTTCAGGAGGCAAAGGGTTAAGCCTATGTACGGCTTTCTAGCACTGCTAGTTTTCGCACAGGCAGTATTTTGGTGGCAAGTGGACGGCTACTAGCATGGTGGACGGGTACTAGACATATTACCCTACAGCACGCTAAAATAAAGCATCAAATAGTGCCTACTACTTTTCTAAGGGACGAGGACTACAGAAAATGCAGAAGCTCGACCACATTTCCGAAACACTATTAGCTGTAAGTAACTAAGCGTCGAATTTGCTGCCACCTCATCTTGTTATTCAGTACTGCAGATGAATTTTCTCCTATCTACATCCTTAACATCGTGACGGAGAAACGGACCAACCCAGCGAGGGAGCAAGCAACCAACAACCAGCGTTTTATTAAATAGTGGATACACAGTAGCTATGTGTGTTCGTTGACCTCTCGGTGCCGATCTGAAGCATTTAGCTAGTAGAAAATTTATCTACTGCTTGACAAAGAGATGAGAAAGCTGGAAATTCGAGTCTCCAATTAATATTACTGATGAAATATGCTCGAGATACATACCTACCGCGTTTTCTGAAGCCAGCTTCATGTCGAAAAGTAGCCCAGTACTTTTTCAAGTCCTGAGCATATAGGAGATACAAGGAATCGTCCTATTGGCTCACGAGCCTGTATTAAACCACAGGAATAGTTCGGTGCAAGATAGGCAATGTGCCACTGAAGCGCTAGTAAAACACTACTACTACCACCAGGAGATAATAGGCTCGTTCTTTGGTGAAGTTTATGTTCTCATCGTACGAAATCCAGTTCGCGTATTTATCCTGAAGTTGAATTTTATCGCGGCGGTTGAAGCTTCACGCTGAGTAGATGCCACAACCTGTTCAATTTTTATTCCCAGCAATTTTGAATCTGATGAAGGTGCTGCTGGTACCCAGGATGCGCGGGATATTTTATCCCAACTTCCATGCTAGTTTTTGTTTGCTCAGAAAACGTGCACCAATCTTTTCTTATATATACTAAGGATAAGCAAGGTGCCTGATCTTTTCTGCAATGTCTACTCTAATTACATCTTGCTAATAATAAGTGTATTGCCTCATATTTTTATTTACCTTATTTATGTTCTATAATTACGTGCATTCCTGTGAAGGACCAGCTCTTGAGCTTAAGGGTAATGACTATGTTAATGCTTCGTGCTAAAGCGCTTCAAATTGTCTCCGTACAAAGCTGGTAGTGCTGGCAATGGCTGCAAGCGCACTAGCGACGGTCAAGACGATGCTACCGCCAACGGTATTGAAGAACTTTCTATCAAGCGTTCCAAAAGCGATGAGTTTACCACAGACATGGCTATGGCGTACATAGGAAAAGTTTCCCCCAAGGTATGTATCGCTACATAAATTAACAGTGTGGCATGATATCTGTAGGACTTGCTAATGATCTTGTACTATATTGATCATTCTATCAGTGGCTGAATTATTTTCATGCGCTTTATAAAATAAAACTTGCAGAATGTTTGCTTCTCCGATCTCTACGTCCCCGTTAGGCTTTAAAGTAATGGCTCTTTCTGTTATAGTGGTTACATGCCTGACGTAGGCCTTCAGGACATCTGTAGTTCGTGCCCTTGTTGCTCCCTTCCATTTTCATATTCCATTTACAAACGCTTTGTTTTTGGTTTCTTCTTTCACTTGCTGTCCTTGCCTGCTTTGATCCTGTGTGGGAACATTTTCGAACTTTCGTTCCATGTTTTGCTGACATATATATATATATATATATACCTCATACTGCAAGTCCATTGCTTCCTCTCTTTAAGCTATGCAATTGTGTCTTGGGAGTTTCAAACGAAGTTTCAACTACCTACCCCTATTGGATATATAATAATAATAATAATAATAATACTTAGCTATGTGTTGATTATCTTCATGTTGTGTACTCGTACCTTGGTGATCAAGATGCTAAGAGTAAATGTAAATTTTTACTACTACTGCAACTTTCAAGCTACTGCAACTTTCAAGTCACTTTTTCCAAGCTACGAGTGATCAAGTTACTAGCTAGATGATTTATCTATAGACAATGTGTTGCCAGATAACAAAGTGTGTTGTTTTACAGTTGGGAAAACTACGACTGGATCTTTGCGTTAAAGCCGGCGTGCCTCCTGGGCCTCTACTGGGTGAACTGAAACAAGGGCGTGACGTCACGCTCCAGGACGGATCTGTTGTCAAAGCTGTTGATGTCACGGAACCTGACGACCCAGGACCTGTATTCATGGGTAGGTTAACACTCTGCACTGGAACTATACCGTTCAAGGGGGCTTTCTCAACTGCACGTGCGCTGCGAGCTCAACCCCGGGACTAAGTAGCTACATATACAGTAGTTGCAGACAACATACCTGTACCTGCCAACAACTGAAATGAAATGGCTTATGTTCCTAACTTCCTACTTCAAAAGAAATAACCATATCTTGCCCTCAGGGGTATATTCTGGCGGGCCCTTTCCCTGTCGCAATATATTTGGGCCTCACAACCCCAGGTTCCCTCGTGCTTTCTGCGCAGGGGATGTTGCAACTTGCTGCCCGGGGGTTGAAGACGCTCAACTTGCGCTTTTTTCCTGTCAGTAGCGCACTAACCACTCTCAGACCTACCGGCAGAAAAGCCGAGACAAAAATCATTGACAATTTAAAACGCGCCCTAGTCGGCGCACGAGCCTGTGGTTAAACACAGGAATAGTTCGGTGTGACATAGGCAGTGTGCCACTGAAGCGCTAGTAAAAACTCCTACTACATAAACATGTCAACCCTTATAGTCTGGAACATGCTCCGTGTCAGCCAGCGAGCGGGTACAGGCCAAAGTGGGCGACTGGCTATTGAGACATAAGTTCCTTGTGTCACCTCTATTGATATTTAACTCTAAGGTTAATAGGAGGTCAATATTACTGTTTCTGGTTGGCGCCCATTGTATAGAGCACAAATTTTGTCTCGCAGTATATGTGATATGAAAGTATCTTTGATAAGAGAAGTATGTGCTTAAGTTGAACGTTGTGCCAGCTGAACGTCGATTGCGTAATGTGGGACTGCCGTTAGATCTGCTGCTCGACGTAATCACTTCGAGGCGTCTAATTTTTTTTATTGTTCTTCTAAACGCAGTTGTATGCGTACCTAAAGATTAGGTAAAATGTTAGTCCTTACGACAGCTCGCCTATGGAGTGGCACTAGCAAAGTTTTGGAAATCTCTTCTAAATGGGAAGAATTAGATCTGAGGAAGCTGTGTAGTTTCCCGCTATGTCAGAGAGAGGCAGAAACACATTCGGTCGCCGAGCATTATGCATGGGGGCCAAAAGCTTCGTGTGAACCCAATTTCGACCATATTGGTGATGACCCTCCGTATCTCATCTTCCCAGAAAGATAGACGTGACACTGGTCTTGCATATTGATTTACTGCTACCAATAAATGTGTTATGCTCTGTGCAGTGGTGGAAGCCCCTACCGCGAGTCATGTAGCAACTCTTGTCAAGCATCCTGCCTTCGATCCGTATAAGCTGCCGGACACAGACGACACGGCGCAAGTCATTTTCCATTTCACTCCTCACAGGTGTGTTTTTAGCCCGATTGGACTTCGACTTTACCGTTCAACACTACAAGTTACGACCAATTTCTGCAGGGGGCAGGTAGGCCCATCCTTTGTTATGGGGAGCAGCGCCCCCAGAGGGACCCTTAGGTTACCTTAGCCATTAGCTCTAGGCATTCGGAACGTATGCCTTTTGTGCCCACTTCGCTTTTTTCTGATCTCATACTCCTACTGATCTCTCTTCCATCTGTTCTTCCTCCTCTTTCCCGACTTGCTGTTCCCATGCGCTTTGATCCTGTGTGGGAACACCCTCGTTCATGGGATCCACGTGTTTAGCGTCATACTATAAGTCCCTTATTTCTTCCTTTCTGATATCGCCTTTGTTGTGGAAAAGGAGACATAAACTTCTGAATATAATGATAAGTTTAATGTTAATACCCAGTTCTCGCAGCAGTTGCACTGTTTAGAACGTGCCCAAATGGTCGTCGTGGATGCTAAGGCGTCCTTAGGCTGGACTAGATGATAGTGGACTGATCCATTTAGAGTAATATATTCTAGCTAGTAAGTAGTTGAAGCCTCACTCACGTTTTCTCTTATAGATGTAAACTGTTTTCAGAAGACGCGTTAATAGTTTATATATACAATTAACAGTTTTATTTGGATCGCTACTAGTGTCATAAAGTGAGGACGGATATTTTTACTTCTGGTCGGACCTTTCATGTTTATATTATTAATTTAATTGCAGTTAGGACATTAAGCTTTGCCGGCGCTGAAGTACAGTTGTGTTTATATTAAATCTCACAATTCAACTTAACTATAGTTGTCATCCTCTATTGCTACCGTAAACAGTGATGGGCACTGTCGAAAAGTCCTGGATGGGCCATTTTAACTGTAATATGTTAAAACTAAAAATGTCAACTAGTTTAATATGTTATCACCTCGTACAGTGTTGCGTGCTCTGCTGAGTATGTATCATGGCTGGAAAGCTTCGCCTCAACCACCCAGCACGTGTTTATCAATGAGAACAACCCCAGCATTGGCTCTTTTGCTGTGCATCGCAACCAATTCAAACTCAACTACATTCAGCCCACTCTCTTCCCTCAACTGGCGGACAACAACATCCCTGAGACTGCTGCGTACGCCCCTAGTGAAGCAAACACTCACAATGCTGTAACGCTCATGACCTACCATCTTCGACCTAAATATGGCCTCGATCTGTAAGTTCCTGCAGGCCTTTGTGCTGAGGGCAGCACCAGCTATCTAGTTATTATACTGAACCTCTATTTCGTCCCTATGAAATCTAGGACACAGTTGTGTTGTCCAGTTTGGCTGAAGTCTTCTAGTTCCGGTATGTCAAAATGCCGTAAGTGCTTTCGAACTGGGTCATTGAGAGCGTGATTGACAAAAAAACATAGTTCGTATATAGTATATGTTGGTTAGCTCCTTCTTCACAATAGTGCAATACCTTGCGCTTCTTCATAAATTCACCTTGGGATAAGTAACAAGTACTCCTACACATGCAGTGTTTACACATAAACAGTAGCTATTGTTTTGTTCATGTGCTTACCATTTTCTTTTTGCTCAACTTTCCTCATACATATGCAAGAATATATTTTTGTTTACAGTGCCCAGTGTCCTGTTGCTAACCGAGCTGAGATTGAAAATGAGATTACTGAATCCGGCTGTGAGGCTGGGGTCCCCCTGACAGATGGTGACGAGTATCCCGTGGTGACCTTCTTGGGCACCGGCTCCGCCATGCCGAGCAAAACAAGGAACGTCTCAGGGATCTTTGTTCAAATGAGGTAAGTGAAAGCGATGAGACACGGTTGGGCAGCAAGCACAATGGGTATAGAGAAGACCTTCAGTAGGTCTAAACCAAGGCACAAGTAACTCACGGGTCACGGCGGTGATGCGAGAGCCATATGGCGCCAGCACACATCGGTAGGGTGTTGTGTAGTCAGATATTAGAGACCCACACAATATTCTTCAGGCAAGCAGCTACTATCATTAATTGAAGCTGTCAATCCTTTGCTCATTACAGCTCGGTTCTTGCCAGTATTCATGATTATATTCATTTATCTGTGCAGGAAGACGGCAAAATGTAAAAAAAATATGTACTGCAGGCTAACTACTATTAACTATTCACCATCACATGTGTCTCTATATGGCTACTCCTACAAAAACGTTTTCAGCCGCCCAGCAATGGGTCAGTGCAGCCTCTCGAGCTGCCCCCCCCCCCCCTCTTCTTCTTTCGGTGCACAACTGGCGACTACGTTGGATCNGTCCTCATTTTAGGTTCCCTAAGATATAGTTATGCAATTATAAGGTAGTAAAATCTTGTGTTGGAAAGGTAGTAAAAAGTAGTAAAAGGTAGTAAAATATGGTTTTCACATTTTTGTAGACACCTTTTATCATAAACTGTAGCTATCAATCCTTTGCTCATTACAGCTCGGTTCTTGCCAGTATTCATGATTATATTATTTATCTGTCTAGGAAGACGGCAAAATGTAAAAAAAAAAATATGTACTGCAGGCTAACTACTATTAACTATTCACCATCACGTGTGTCTATATATGGCTACTCCTACAAAAACGTTTTCAGCCGCCCAGCAATGGGTCAGTGCAGCCTCTCGAGCTGCCCCCCCCCCCCCTCTTCTTCTTTCGGTGCACAACTGGCGACTACGTTGGATCGTGTCAGTGAAAATTTCGCGGTACTGCTTTTGATGTCCAACAATGAACAATAGTGTGTCGAGATATAGAGATACCAGCTAATACAATGAACTTCCAACAATTGTAGCCCTGAGAAGTACATGTTGCTGGACTGCGGCGAGGCAACGTATGGACAGCTGTCGCGACTGGTGGGCGTGACGGAGGCTGGCGACGTCCTCTCCAAGCTGACTGGTCTTTATATCAGCCACCATCACGCCGATCATCACAACGGCCTAATCACCATCCTACAGAGGAGGAAACGCGCGCTGCTACAGAGAAATATGCCGGTAAGGGTTCATCTTGCTTGCAATACATGAATTGAAATACGCTTGATTACCGTATTCCTCCAATTGTTACCGACGTGTTTTTATACACGACTAACGCTGTTGGGATATGATTGGTGGAAATTGATACCTGCATAGTCGAGCTGGAACCGTTCCAGGCCGTCTGCACCGCTCTATGTGGAAAACTTGCCTGGTGTAGTGAATGCATATTTCACGGCATCATATAAACCTAAACAAAGAATGAGTGACACCGCCTACTTTCTGCCGTAATTTTTCTACGGCTTTTATCCGGGTAGACTAGTATGCGCTAGCTTAGGCATCCCTAGATACCTGTACTGCCAAAACCACTTTGATTTCACTCCCAAAGTTCTTAATTTTAACACCAACCGTATATCGTATGAAAGCTTCACTTATTAGGGAGTAAAGGATGAGCCATAGGCTAGGCTCATAGGCTAGGTTAGTTGGTTTATTATTATTATTATATTGAGTAGTTTAAGTCTACGTCTCCACAGCAACGGCGATCTAACAGAGGAAGAAGCAAGGGACACATAGTGTGACGATAGATACGTGGAACCCATGCACGAGGGTGTTCCCACACAGGATCAACGCGCATGGGAACAGNAAAAGATGGGAAGGAAGCAAAGTGGGCACGAAAGACAGCCGTCCCGAAGGCCTAGCTAATGGCTAAGGTAACCTACACAAACCCCCTGGGGGCGCTACTCCCCATAACATAGGATGGGCGAGGTTAGTTGGTTCACACGTCCTATGTTATGGGGAGCAGCGACCACAGGGCAATCCTATAGGTTACCTTAGTTTGAGCTGGGCTTTTAGGACGTCTTCATTCGTTTCCATTTTGCTTCTTTCCCCCTACGACACTTCTACTGATGTTACTTTCCTCTGTATCGTCTTCTCTCCCTACTTCATGTTCCCACGGGTGTTGATTCTGTGCGGGAACACCGTCGTGTAAGGGTTCCACGTTTGTATCGACATACTTCATGCCCTTTCTTTTTTGAAAGATGGCCTTCGTTGTGGAAACGGAGGCTCTAACTATGCACTCAATATATATGTATTCCCCCATCATGATTAGGTAGCTATTGGGTACGTTTTGTCTTTAGTTTGTGCTATAGGCTTAATTATCTTCTTGGTGCGAGAGAACACACAGCAAGCGAGTGGAGCAGCCGATCCAACAATGAGGAAAAAAGAATTGAGTTACAGGCACCAAATCGCCAATGCCACCGAAGACAGAGAAGCATACCCTTGCCAACAATATTTTGAGGTCACGGTGGCCATAGGTACACATTTTCCTTCCATTTTCTTCTGTTGTTCCTAAGAGAACTACCGGTTCCCATATCGGATGGGATATGGTTCTACATTAAATTTTTTTATGTTAACGCTTACTGTAAGCTAAGACCTTTTTCAGTACTTCCTCCAAACTAATGTTTCCAGGTGACGCCTCTGTTAGTGCTGGCACCGTGCACGCTAGCGTCGTACCTTCGCTCCTACGATCATCACTTCGAGTCCATCGCCTCTGACTATCGCCTTATAATCAATAGCAAATTCTTCAACGGCTTGGAGTCTTTTGGAGAAGACGAGTGGTCAGCTCTGCTGCAGGAACTGTGCCTGGCTGACTTCAGAACGTGTTACGTACCGCACTGCAAGGAGTCCTTTGGCGTCGCTCTCACCAACATCGAGGGCAAAATACTCGTGTATTCTGGTGATACGCGACCTTGCGATAGACTCGTTAACATTGGTAAGTTGAAGGAGTGAAGAGGAAGTTATACCGAACAGATGTACGCGACCTTGTGTAGACTCGTTAACATTGGTAAGTTGAAAGAGTGAAGAGGAAGTTATACCGAACAGATGCCGGCAACACAGGTTGGCGAGTTGATTATGTTTAGGGAAAGTTGAACGTCATGATGCCGGTGATGTAATGTGTGGCTTGGAATTATTTATGCACGTGTTCATTATTCGAAATAATATTAACCGGTTACTATAATTCAAATTGTAGTGGTCTACCTGTGTTTACCATTGCTAATCTCTTTTGCAATGCATCGCCTGTTTGTGACGTTCTGCAAATCTTCACGAAAAGAGTGTCACTGTGTGTGTTGTTGAATCTCCTGCGGTATCTCTCGTGGGTACTCAGCGCAAAAGCTTTGTCAGCATTTGTTGACTTTCACGAAGGTTTGCCTCGAGAAGTAGCTGCAAGAGTTGTTATAGCCTATTTGACATCTATCGTTTGAGAATGTGCCGAACAAAAAAGCTCGAGAAGCATTACATTTTGGAACAACTTTGCCACTCATGATCACTGCAGCTCTAAAAAAAAAAAAAAAAGAAGAAATTTGTTCCATCTGCTCCACTTTTGCAAGAGTGTGCAAAGTCTTTGCCCGCGCTAAAAGCTGCTGCGTTTTATCATAATTTTTCGCATTTCCTCTTCCCTTCAAACATGCTACGTTCCAATTGTTGAAGTCTTTCGGAGTTTTCAATTGCAGTGTTTCTTATTTCTTCAGCCCACTTAGCTGCCTTCCAATTTTATCTTCTTTATTATTTTGTGTTCTATTTTATTTACATCTTCCCCCGACCTTCTGCTCTCATGCGCTATTCCTGTGGAGTAACACCGCCCTGCAGGAGTTTCATATTTGTATCGATACACTGTATGCCCATTGTTTCTTTCTTTGTTAGATCGCAGTTGCAGTAGAGACCTAACGTCTTAACTGTACAACGTTTTCTCCACCCCAGGTAAAGGATGCGACCTCCTCATTCACGAAGCCACATTAGAAGACTACCTCGCTGAGGAGGCCGCAGCTAAGCGCCACTGCACAGTTAGCGAGTCACTTACCGTCGCCCGTAAGATGGAAGCAAAGAATGTCATCCTGACCCACTTCTCTCAACGATACGCTAAAGTTCCCATGGCGCCCCAAGACTCCTGCGGTGATATCTCCAGCGTCGCGTTCGCCTTTGACTTCATGAAGGTAAGCTATGTAACGTCTCCATGCAGTTACGCCAAACTGTGTACTAGTGTTGAGGAAGGGTTATGGAATCATTTTTTTTATTGTTAGGGTAACATGTCTAGTACCCGTCCACCATGCTAGTAGCCGTCCATTTTGCACTAAAAAACTTGCTGTGGGAAAACTTGCAGTGCTAGAAAGCCGTACATAGGCTTAAACTGTAGGCTAAGTAGTGCCGGAACATCCCTGAAAATGGAGGGCGGCAAAAATAAAACAATAAAAACTTGTGGTGGTTTTCACATTTTTTTTTTTTTACTAAAAACATGAAAAAATGTGAAAACCACCACCATTTTTTATTGTTTTATTTTTTTTTCAACAGTCATTCTCAGGGATGGTGCGTCACTACTTAGCCTACAGTTTAAGCCTATGTGCGGCTTTTTAGCAATGCTAGTTTTCACAGAGGAAGTTTTTAAGTACCAAGTGGACGGCTACTAGCATGGTGGACGGGTATTAGACATGTTACCCTATGAGGCCTTCAGTTCTCCTTTCGCTTGAGAGTACATGAGGGTTATCCGATGTGCGCTGAGGCTTCGTGTGGATGGACCTTGTTTTGGATGGAGGCTCGTCGCCAATGTACTTAAGGAAATGATGAAGAAACAGTGTAAAATAGCTGCTTATTAATGTACTAGGTTTCCATGACGTCACAAGCTCACTTCCCTTGGTGCACTGCAGCTTTGCCCCTCCCCGTGCGTTAACCTTGTAAGTCTCATTATCCTTGCCTTGATGTGTAGCAAGGAGTTTTAGTATTAGGGAGCAATGGTTACGAAGATCGGAAGCTAATTTTTCCGGTAAGGCTGAAGTCTTGCCTGTGCTACGATTGGCTGCAGCCTGCAGGAGAAAGCCTGGAAGGCTCTGATTGTTGGGAAGGGATGGCTGGGAGCCTGTGATTGGTGGGAAGGGAGCAGCCATCGAAGAACAAAGAAACTCCCACGCCAGTACTGTGAAATGTGGCTGCGTTCTTTGCTTCTATCAAACCTCGTTTAGGAGCAGTTTGATCCATTGTAGATAGATGGATACGCTGTATACGTGTGATAGCTGTAGCTGATTGTTATGCCTATACTGTAGTAGTTTTTCTCTCTACAGGTGACTCCCTCAACTGTTCGCGTGGCCGCAGGTCTGCACCCGCGCTTCATGCAGATGTTTAAAGAGTACATTGAAGATATGAAAGACAAGACCGCTAAGAAACAGCTCGATAAAGAGAGGAAACGTGAANAACAACGGTCAAAAACTCAAGCATAAAGCTCGAAGAACGACCTTAAGTCAGCAGTTCTTTCCGTATTTCATAGTCAGCATTTGGAATAGACTCCCCTCCGATGTTGTTAGTGCGGAGGCAGTCAATGCGTTTCAAAATCGTCTTGACGTATATTGGGGGAGATATAGTATTAGGGAGCAACGGTTACGAAGATCGGAAGCTAATTTTTCCGGTAAGGCTGAAGTCTGGCCTGTGTTACGATTGGCTACAGCTTGCAGGAGAAAGCCTGGAAGGCTCTGATTGTTGGGAAGGGATGGCTGGGAGCCTGTGATTGGTGGGAAGGGAGCAGCCATCGAAGAACAAAGAAACTCCCACGCCAGTACTGTGAGATGTGGCTGCGTTCTCTGCTTCTATCAAACCTCGTTGAGGAGCAGTTTGATCCATGGTAGATAGATGAATGCACTGTATACGTGTGATAGCTGTAGCTGATTGTTATGCCTATACTGTAGCAGTTTTTCTCTCTACAGGTGACTCCCTCAACTGTTCGCGTGGCCGCAGGTCTGCACCCGCGCTTCATGCAGATGTTTAAAGAGTACATTGAAGATATGAAAGACAAGACCGCTAAGAAACAGCTCGATAAGGAGAGAAAACGTGAACCTGATGCTAAATTATTAAGCGCTATTTGATTGTGGTAAGCTGCCCGACTTGTTATTCTATTCTGTATTACTATTATAACTAGCAAATTCAATTGAGTCAGGTCGGGAACAAGAATTTTATTGGAAGAGATAGCTATTATTACTAAACAAACGTCTTGTTCTACGTGCTAGTAAAGAGGGCTTTGATAACGATAGGTTTTTACCATTAGTTAATCTTACCTCAAGTATCGCTAGCACAGTCCACTTAAAAGAGTTCTTTACTTCGTAAACTGCAGTAGCTAGTGAGTAAATTATGGCACCCTGCACTTTTGTTGTGATCACTATTGGCTTATTTTACTTACTGCGTTTTTAATGTAACGGCTCCTGCTTCAATTTAAGAGGTTGCAAGAATGGATCGTGCAGGTATCGTTAGTTTATAGGTACACCTCTGCGTTA
Organism: Parhyale hawaiensis; assembly: GCA_001587735.2. Taxonomy (NCBI): domain Eukaryota; kingdom Metazoa; phylum Arthropoda; class Malacostraca; order Amphipoda; family Hyalidae; genus Parhyale; species Parhyale hawaiensis. The sequence goes on from LQNS02277717.1 coordinate 12,478,296, forward strand.
TCATATGTTACTCGAAGTGAAAAACGTACTACCTCAGTTTGTCGCCTGACCTGCGTTTCCTTTTAGTTATGGTAAGGACAGTCGCGCGGTAATGTCACCAACCCTTTGTAAGATACAGAAAATGCCACGAGCTTCATTTCCATTTTTTTCATTTAGCGCGGGATTTTGAACCATTAGGGTAATGGCACGATCATAATTTTATCTTTCAGTCGTTCATTGAGTTGTTCGGCATCAATTGCAGCACCATTGATTGCTGGAGAATTTTTGTTATATATGTGTAAGACAATATACCTAGCCTCCTCAATCATGGACAAGATGCTCTCTTCGAACTCTGGGTTTGGTGCGTTTTATGTTATATGCAATAATGTCGCAATTTTAATTCCTTATCAATTCAATTTTTACTCGGGGATCCTAATAGCCCTGGGTCGGGCACGACGTCACACATGACTTACCAAGCCGAGAAATTCGAGTACCGTATACGATTAAATATATATATTTTTTTAAACATGCGCTTATCTGTTCTTTGTGGTCACGGCATGAATGTCGTAGTGGAGTAGGGCCGTAGGGGTTAACTGAACTTTTTTTTACTTTATACCTTGAATATTAGTTACTTGAACACGAGCGATAGCCTGTGATATTAACGTGAAAAAGTTGTTTAGTTTAGTAATATTGTTGAAATGTGACTTGTGTTAAAGCAAATTTTGCTCGGAACTCCCTTTTTTATTATTTCCTTCAATTTACTGAAGATCGTGCGGCAAACACCCACCTGGAATTAATTTTTTTTTTTTTTTTAGCAGTACGTACATTGTCCGAACTGTTTGACGCTTGCTACGCAAGTGCGAAGCAACCGTAAATGCTAATTGTTGAAGGTACCGTACAGTGTTAAGACTGAACCTCAACTGCTTCCTCTACGGGTAATTCACAGTATACGTCTGACTGCTACAATCTTCTGAAGTGTAGCTCATGGAAATTCAGCCTTCGCGAGGTTATCGACAGCTCTATTACCTTCGGCTGATATTCACTGATAAAAAGTTTAGAAAACACTTAAGATAAGCTTGGCGTGTGAAGCCTTATGAAGATTACAGTATTAAATTTTTGGTTTCAAGTGGCTAAAAACATTCACCATTATGGAACTGGTTATACACAGTCGAAGTTGTCGAGCATGTGACTCCCACAGCAGCCTCAGTTCTTCAAGTAATGCTTTAGTGAATGTGACATTGCATGTGATATTTTCAACGTCATGATGTAAATAACATTTTATCGAGATTTGCTCTACTGACGTACACGTAACGTAAAAGTAATTGAATTAAGCATTTCTATTAGAAAATTTCAGCATTTACCGCTCGTGACGTGTAACTGATTAGGTAAGTATGTACTAAAATCGGCGTTATTGCCCCATCATTTGGATTGGCCACGGGAGTACCATCAGAATTTCAGCATTGGAAACAACACTATGATCTTTGATAATAGTGTCAGGAGATCCATTCATATAAGGCTACCGTATTGCCTGCAATGGTCCGATGTATCTCCACGGAGCCATAGCCTTTGTAGAGAGGTACTCATCCTCGTGTGAATTGGTTCGGACACAGAGTCACCGCGCGTAGAAAGAAGATGGACGGTGCTGGAGATGGAACGTAGGAACCATTAAAAGTATGAAACTTATCATTTCTAACTACAAGAGAACGAACTACGAAAACTGCGACTTGGTAGTACTTACGTGTAAAATTTTTCTCCAAGTTGCAAAAGGAGAACAAATCGGCTGACTTCTATAGACACACTTCGACATGGTTGGTTGCACAATTGGATAATTCCCTAGATGAGGATAAAAAGAATATCAGAGGGGCAATGAAATTACAAACATCTCGGGCTCATTGAGATTAGTTGAGATCACAGAAATTTTTCACAAATACAGTGAAATTAGAAATAGAATTAGCGCGACAGCGACGCGTCTACAGGACGGCCTTCGATTGTTAATGCGTTACAACGCAATGTCCTCGAGTGGATACTTGCTCCTTTATACTGTTTCCTTTCTGTCTGAGAATATCATAAAGCGCCGTCGATTGTTCAGGACGGGTAAGACAAGTTAAGCTAAGCTCGCTAGGCGTAACTTGTCCAGAACTTCCGATGGGAGCGTTGGTCTCGCCCCTTAAGATAGAGTCTGACATTTGTCCGAACCCATTGCCCTCGCGACGCCCTTAAACTGAGTTCATATTGCGGGGCAGCATTAGGTTTGAGACAGTCATAAAGCCCAGTTCAAATTGAGGGTTGTGCAGGGCGTGGCCCAAGCGCAAGTTAGGACTTTCTTGGGGATTTTTCCCAACATCTTTGCACTTCATTAGGCATTTTTAACGGCTAGTGAAAACTCCTGATACTTTTTCTTTTTACCGGTTTGAATAGTGTATATGCATTCAGCAACCCATGCATAAACCAAACTTTTGATAAATATTTCAGAAAGCTACCAATAAAACCAATCACGGTCACTGTGCGAACTACGGCCCTATTGATACCAGTTCACTACCCGCAGGTTTTAATCGCGATGCTATTTCCGTGCGGTTAGAAAGTAATTTCGATTAAATTGGAAATTCAATAGAGACAGCTATCAATTCAATTTCCAATTTACAAGTTAAAACTAAGTTCTCATTTGTAAGTAATAAATTGTCATCAGTCGTTTGCCCAAATCGGTCGTACATTAAAAATAACTGCTTTAATACGCATTTCGTATTTATTCACCATTTCATTTGTTCTGTGAATTTTTTTCCAAAATCCCAAGCTTAAGGCAACTGACGATATCGAGGGAAAAATCCCAAGGTGAAGATCCCCTCATGCTTGGCCACGCGCTGCACAGCCCTCAATGTGAACTGTGCTCAAGGGTAACTGGGGTAGGAGTAACGCCTAAAATTCGATTCCAGAAAAGTTTGAGCAATTGAGATCAGCCTATCTCGATGGAACAATCCCACTCGATCACGCCATTATTGTTGCTACTTGGCAGGTCTCTCTCTCCGGCCCACATTCCATTTTTGATCGGCAGACGGAGCTTACATTATCTTAAGAGATTATAAATGATATTTCTACCTTGAAATTTTAAAATGTAAGAGCAAGAGTCGTCCGACAGTACGATCTGATTGATATATATATATATATTCACAGAGTACAGGAACATTGTGTAGTCTAGGATACCTATATCACATGCAGTCAGTGTACCTAGTCTGAATATGCCAAGGCTCTTACGATGCTTGTTTATGTTCTACATATGTCTGAGTCTCGCTCAGTTACTTAACGTCATGTAAAAGAGAAAATTCTCAATATTCGCTACATTATTAACATGAAGAAGTAACAGTCTTCCGAAATACCAAGAAGTTACCTAATTCACTATTATTATATGGAATTGCTCAACGATATACAATATACAGAGACAAAATTAGCTCTACGTCGTAATCGTGACCAACTATGTTATAATGTACATTGGAAAACATCCATAACACAGTCAGAATTAAGCAAGAGCAGTAAGTAACCAACTTGTGGAAATTAAGTCACAAAGTTTCATCTATCTCCAAAGGTCGGTTCACGCGTTAGTCTTTACAATGTATTCTAGCTGCAGATTGTTCCAATGTTTTGTTGAGTTCTTGTATACTGAATGACTCCTTAAAGTTTTGCGGAATAAATGGCCCGGCTTCAAGTAGATTGGCTTAAACGAGCGTCAAAAGCAAGGAGTCCTATAATTATTCAAACTTGCCCTGAATTTGAATTCAGAAAGCTTTTTACTTTTCTGCTCTTTAAACGACATAGCAAAGCATTCAGATAATCTGTTGAAAGAACGCGTTGAAAAGACTAACGAGTGCACCAGCCTTTACGTTCTCAGCTTACAATTACATACAATGCTCGCAATACTACTAGCTACAACTACCGTCGCTTGGAACACATTTAAGAGTTACAGATATAATTGTAAAATTTGAAAGAAAATTATCAGTAGAAATGAAGGCAAAGATGCTCATCTAGTGGCAGTAACAGTCATTTCGAATTAGTATATTATGTTCCTGAATATATTTTGGGTAAATTTGAGGTTTTGAAGGTTCAACAACTGACACTATAGTGATGAAAGAAGATAGAAAGCACTGGAAAAACTGAATGTCTGCAATGTAAACACTCCCACTACCGCCCGAATTTCAAGTCCGGGCCACCCAAGGCCTGTTTACAAGACGGAAAAAAAGCCACTGCAAAACTCGATAGGTGACGCCACTACACCTGTAACACCGTGGCCGGAATACGTTAAGTGGTTATTCCCGCCCACTCCCTCTCAGCTATGACGTCACGTGGATCGAAGCAAATTGAATGCATCAACCATTCCTTATCGTTGCTTTTAATCCCAACAGCTGAATATTATTATAATTAATACTGTCAATATTGTTGACTTATTTAGGGTAAAAACATGTTTTCCACAAAGTAAAGTCGAACATACAGGATCAACAAGGAATCGTATTAGAACAATAAAGCTACGGCTTCCTGAGATAATGTACTGTTTTATTACGCATGTTTCATTACGCTTAAACCTCAAAACCTCATCAGTACTTGCACTCGCTCGCCAACACCCAATTACTCTATATAAAGTTTCGCTCCACGTGACGTCATGCAAGGAGAGGCGCACTACCACTTCAAATGATCAAGCAATGAGTTGACCTGTGGCGTTATTCAACCATGCTTGACATTGCCTTATAAGCGAATGATGGATATGGTCGCGGCTGCTGTGACGTCACACCAAAAGCCTCGCTCTTATCCAACGGGCTTTGTACCCACGAGATCGTGGAAAACAACACCTACTTTTTCGAGTAACACACTCGAAGGCGCAATGAGGTACATCACTTTGGAAAAAATAACTACGATGGCAGTTGCAACTTAAACATTACTTACATAACAGTACAACGTTGAGCGCTGAGGCTTAGCATTAAGGTTGTTACTGTGGTCATCAGTTGCATTTTCGGCCAGAGTGTCACCATCGAGGACATGGTCGGTCATAGGGACGTGTTCCGGGGCATTTTCAGCCATGGTCACATCTTCCAGACTCCCGCGAATGTCGCCATCATCCAGAGGCTCGATGGACCCATTCAAAAACAGGGGCTTTTGATCGGCGCAACGCTCGCATCTGGCAATAGTGATGCCGGTGGTTGATTGTCGAATACAGTGACAGGAGTCGGACCTTGCTAGGCCGATCCGCTCCCTCACGCTATCGCACCATTCCGATTCTGTGTCCGAGTCATCGACGTCGGCGGAAAACTGGCGTCCCAGAAACCCTTGACTCGGAACGGGCATAGAGTTGAGGTGACGCGTGCCGAGATCGGGCACAGAATTAGGGTGCCCCACGTCATTTCTGGCATCGGAATTGCGATATATGTCGTGCTTGGCGTCGGTCCCGTCCTCAGCGCGGAGATAGAGCTCTTCCTCAACTGTCCCTCCGCCCTCGCCTTCGGTGTGCTTGTGAAGCGCCGGGTTGGTGAGAGGATCTGTGGATAGGAAAGATGCGAGGAAAAAAAGAGAAAAAGAGCCCTGTCATGGTGTTATCGCACATGCAACGTATCAAAGAGGATTTATCAGAGATGGGCGTCAAATCTACCATTTGCGGGGGGAGGGGGGGTTGCGCCGGCGTCAATCTCGTTTTGCGTCTTTTTTTCCGCGCCGTTGCGTCACTGGCAGCAGATGCGCCACTCTTAATTAATCTAATTAACGTGAAACATCTTACACGTGTATGTTGCTATATGATAGGAAATACTATAAAATAAACATATGAAAACTCAATTGATTATTTATACTTGATGTAGCCTCAGAATTTATTAATTTATCTCTGATATTATATTCCATTAAGAGTAAAACTCATCCTCATCTACGTATATTTTATTATACTTATTACTCAGCAGTGATACCAACTCCGGACCCGAAATTATCGATATCAGTTCCATTTCTGATGTATGTGTATTAGTCAATGACACCTGAAAAATGATGAGAAAAAATATACAGTCAAATAAGACAAATTGGACAATAACTACGTTTTTGCTAAGTTTGCCCGTTGAACTGTGTGGTACTGGCTTTTGTTACTGAAATAGTTTTACATCCTTACAAACTCTACATACTGGACTGCATTTTCTATACGGGCTAATTAGTATTTACACAGCAAACTAGGCTGTAAGGGGAAACTGACGCAAAAATTTATTTGCCGCAGTGTATTTGCGTCAACGGCATTGCGTTTTTTTTCGGGTCATTGCATTGAGCTTCGATGGAATGTTCGTTGCGCCGTTGGCGCAACTGGTGACGCAAGTGCCCAGGACTGACAATAACCCTTGGAGAGCGCAAGATCAGATCACGACAGTGTTAACTAGGATAAGGTAACGCGAAATTAGACTAATAGACGAATTATAATAATAGATAAATTCAGACTAACTGAGATCATGCAATTACTGAGATTATGCAAATTATTAGGAATTGAAAACAAAGTAATATAGGGTGAAAAAATAAAAAACAAAGACAAAGAAATCATATCTCATCATTCTCATATCAGGTAAACACAGAAGAGTCTGCTGTAATATGCAAGTAAAAATCTAAAGATAAAGAAAACAGGATAACTAAGTGGTGACAATTGCGAGCGGAAAGCATTTTATTGATATTTTATTGCTGAAAATGACCTGAATTTGTGAGGTCGAAACGTCCAATACGAGTTTTTATCACAGTAAAGTATAGTTTTTATTCTTTATTTACCTTATCAGTTACCTAGTAAGATTGACCCATAATTTGCCAAGTCAGATAGATTAACGATTTGTCCGTGCGGCTGTAAGAACCCCAAAAAGTGAAGAAGCATAATGAGGCTACATTGACACTCGGCACTATTTTCGTTCCCGTAATGTCGCGCACTTCGGCGTGCCAATGATGAAGGTCTTCGGGAACGAGTGTGAAGAGTCCGTGAAGGGTATTGGGGTGCGTGTGTGCCATATGGTACCGAGGATTAAAAAATTCGGCACTTATCAATGTTCGTATCATGCGCGTACCACTTGCGTGAACCACGCGTGAACACCGCCGACGGTGCGTGGCAATGCAGGAAGACAGCGGGAATTGTGGGTGTCGTGCGTGGCACTGCGGACAATACGGTACTATAGACGTGAACAATGTGCCAACGATACTTAACCTATGCATAAATAAGTAGCACCACTGCGTGGCCCAAATTTCGCCACGATATGCGTTAGCAGAGCGTAACCTATGCGTGTGCAGTACGCGAACAAAGCGCAAACACGACAATTAAGGCCTATATACGAGAACATAAGCAAATCGCACGCATTTTTTTTTTTCGTTGTTCACGTAAGGCTAACCCATCCGCTCTGGTGAGTGAAAGCGACCGCTCTATTGGCGACAGTATGGAGTGTGTCCACATCGCTCGCCCCGGGGACAATGTCTTTTGCGGCTGAAGACGCAGTGCGTGCCGATGTTACTGCACGACCTTGCGCTACGCTGCGAGCCGTGAGCATCCCCGAGGACTCAAGCTTATTGCGAGCCTGAACACTTTCAGAGAATAATCACATCCAAGTTTGGTGTCGCATTCTCCTGAGAGACTCACCAGCTTTGGACGTAAAGCAGAAGACATAGAGGAGGTGCAGAAGTGTCGTGCCAGCGGCAACGATGCCCCACACCAGGAACAGGTTCACGCTTCCCGAAGACGACACCAGCACACCGGACAGGAGGGTGCACAGGGCGTAGCCTGGAAAAGAGTAACCATAAAACCAGTGTACTAATAAAATTACTGAGGGCCGGTTTACACGTTAGCTCTTTAAACGAGTTCACTCATCCAGTCATCCGAATGAGTTACTGTGGCGTACCATAGAAACCTCAGAAAATGGTACTGTTTAGCGAGGTTTCATTGACTCCATATTTCAAGGGATATATATCCCTTGCCCTAGGATGATGAGACTCTACAAGGTTAACCCACGGGCGGGGCCGAGCTGCAGTGCACCATGGGTAATGAGGCTTGTGACATCACAAAATTCAAGTACGGTAATACGCAGCTATTTTACATTGTTTCTCCGTCTTTTCGTTTGGGTCTTCTGACTGTCCTACAATCTTCATAGTTGCACAAAAACATGTATCAAAGCATCTACGAACATGTTTTAGCTTTCTAAAAGATAAAATTTTATCATTACTATTTCAGAGTGTCTGTAAAATGTGGCCCTAAGCTGTGCCGTCGCGTACGCGTCGTTACCAGATCCTCCGCTTCCAATGGTGAAAATTACCGCATCATTGGAAAAAATTGTGGATTTAACATTCGCCAGTTTCAACAACATCGTTCCGAAAGACAGTTTAGGAATGAGAAATAAGGTTAGGTAATTTTTTCCACGTTAGTTAAAGCGAGTCGGACGCGACACTTACTTATACTGCTGTGACGCACGCAGCGTATAAGTAGGGTAACATGTCTAGTACCCGTCCACCATGCTAGTAGCCGTCCACTTGGCTTTAAAAACTTCCTGTGTGAAAACTAGCAGTACTAGAGAGCCGTACATAGGCTCAAGCTGTAGGGTACTACTTAGCCTACAGTTTAAGCCTATGTACGGCTTTCTAGCACTGCTAATTTTCACACAGGAAGTTTTTAACTTCAAGTGGACGGCTACTAGCATGGTGGACGGGTACTAGACATGTTACCCTAGCTGATTTTTTTTTACCGAGCAATTTTATGGCTTCTGCGTATTATGTATTGACTTTTGCTTTCATATTAGTTCGCCGGTAGGAAAGTAATTTGTCTCTCTGATGCTTTAATATTTTCCAAATAAGTTTTGGTAAAACGTTCCTCTATCCCGGCGTTTAATCATACGCATCCGAACCATTTTTTTGTTGCAGCAGTTTGGAATTATAGAGGATAGCAGGTCATAGGTAGAAGATAAGAATAAATTGAAAACATGAAAGTTTTTAGTCATATGATTCCATCTTCAGAATGCCATATTACGCTCGATAAAACTCACTTGATTGATTGCATTTTAAAGACGATTAACTTGACTCCAAAAGTACTGCTGACACATGCGGGCAATTGCAGGGTTCAATTCATGTGCTCTTTTAACAGCCTTTTAACAAACGTTCTTTCGAAATCTTATACTTCAGAAAGCTAAAAAAGTTCGTAGATGCTTTGATGCGTATTTTTGTGCAACTGTAAAGATTGTAGGACACCCTGGAGGCCCAAATGAAAAGATGGAGAAACAATGTAAAAAAGCTGCATATTAGCGTAGCCTACTTGCATTTTGTGACATCAGAAACTTCATTACCCATGGTGCACTGCAGCTTGGCCCCGCCCCGTGGGTTAACTTTGTCGAGTTTCATCATCCTTGTCCCGTGCTTAGTGACACTTGCCGAGGGAAAGTCTCGATCTTTTGACAGCTAACATTTTAGGAACTTTTTGAAGGGTACACACAGTTGTGGTTAAAACGACTGAACAACATTCGGATGATTGGATGGTACAAGTTATGTAATTTCAACATAGTGTTTATCGAAAAACCTGCAATACTGCTAACGAACGTACCATACGGAAGGAGACAAATGTCAATAGTATAATATAAGGACACACACCGATGCTCTCGTAGCAGATGTTGGCCAGACTCTGGACTGTTGTGGACGCCCCCGGAGGGGCCAAGTGCCCGGCATACACTACAATAGCGCTGTAGCCGAGGCCATAGCAGGGCCCATTGAGGACCTCCACGGCCACAGTGAGCCACACACCTCCCCACCGCCCCACGCAAGTGATCAGCATGAGCCGTACGGAATGCAGAGCCAGCACCATTGTCGTGACGCGGTCTGCACCAATTCTCTTCACCAACACGTCTGCACGGACGACGTAACGATTAGTATAGAGATGAAAAGTCTACACCACGTGATCGCAGCGAGAGCGTTACTGCACATGGGATATTGATAGTCTACACCAGCACGGCATTCATAACAAATAGCTAAGTACAAATCCTTTTACTATGCGAATGTGAAGGCAAGACGGCATATAAAACGCTTACTGCGTCACATTTTCGTAGATGAATGATAAAAAAATCTAACTGAAAGTAAGGGTAGAAGAAACCCTCTTTGTAGTTACGGAAAATTGAAGCAGAAGAGTAGCTCAGGTTGTGTTAGCCTATGAACACCCATCACGATGAAGCAAAATTTGACAAAGTGAGTTAACAGGCAGACACACACTCCCGAAACTTCAGTTATTGGAATTACACCCAATATAGGTAGGTAAAACACCTTTAACACCTTTATTGTTCTCACATTAAAAAAATACATATTCATTCAGTCAAAATAGAACTAGTACAGGAAATATTGAGAACGGGTCCACTAAAAGTTCATACACTTATGGGACATCAGTCATAAAATCGTCAGTAATGTCNTCCAAGAGGGCGGAGTTTGAACACCACCCTCTCTGACCGCATGGAGGAAATTAGTGATGGCGTTTGATCCTGCAGACAAATACTGCAGGCCCAGGTCCACGTTACCACCTAAGTGGTATGACTGAAAACTTCTCGAAATGAAGAGCTCTCGAAAGAGTTCAAACGTTTAAAAAAAAATCTGAACAAATTAATCAACGACGCAAAGCGAACCCATACTCACAATGCATTAACAGC
>LQNS02277717.1:12505774-12520579 GCA_001587735.2 Parhyale hawaiensis
TACTGGAACTGCAGGCACACAGACTTACCTGCGAAGAACATGAAGTAATGGGCTTTGATGAGGACGGTGTCTCGGTTGATCTTCATGGTGGATGAAATTCTACGTCGGCCACACAATAGGTAAGAAATAACAATCCTATTGCTGTGTATGTACACTGGAGAACTAAGGCAACAGCTAAGATCTTGAGACAACCCTCCAGTTTGGAAATGAAGCAGAGGGAAACTGCTTTGTAATTGTTAACAATTAACCAACGGCAGGGCTTTCGCAATGCTCCTATTCCAGCTTGGTGAAGAGATGATCAAAGCCACTTCGCAGATATTTACAGTTTAACAATATAAGAAAGACTAAGATAAGAGCTTTAAACAAGGCTCCTCTTCCAGCCTGGCAACGAAGTAGCAAAACCAACTTCGTAAATATTTACAAGAGAAGAATCTAAGCAAGACTAAGGCGTTTAGACAGCGCTCCAGTTCCAGTTCTGGTGTTGTAGGAGCAAGAACCACTTGTTGGTGTACAGAAGAGACAGGGACCTGCTGTTCCACACCTCCATGTCACGAACGGCACTTGTTGACAGGGACGGCTTGTAAAACTGGTCACGGAACTGATTGGACGACGGGCAGCAGTCACTGCAGAATTCTCATTATCTTCATCATCTGTGGGGGAAAATGATAAAAATTAACGCATAACAATATTTTCATCATCTATGACACAGCTGATACAAATATTACGCAACTTTATCTTCATCATCTGCAGGAAGAAATGATACGAGTGTTAAGGCATACCATGCATTATCTTCATCATCAATAATATAGCTTACGTAAGTACTTTAGAGAGCATTTTCTTCTGCCTCCGCGATAACATCATGATGCAAGGACGACAGTTTATGTACTTCAATATCTCCTGGGACAATATGAGTGGAGAAATGATGCGCGTGTTGTGAATACCACTCATTATCGTGCATCATCAATAATATACCGTAGTTGATGTAAGCACTATTCAATATTATCTTTTGCAGCTACCTCTACGAAAATATCATGCTACGACGACAGCTGAGTCGCCATTGGCAGCTGATTTTGTATCTGCAACTAGAATTTCGCTAGCACGTCAGGTTTTTTAGAAACTGGTAGGAATTGCATTACAGGACTCGTCTGAACAATATCCCAATGGGCGCTCTGTAGGAATAGCACTGATGAAGGATGAGAAACACGATGTGATTACTTGAAAATGGGACGTGATAGACAGAAACGGTCGTCAGATTTGGAATCAGTGGATTGAATTGATGGAAATACAATGAAAGCATTCCAGCAATAAATTGCCAACATCACCTGTCATGATAAATTATATGAACACAAAATATTATTTTAAACACTCAAATCCCAGCCTTAATCTATTTAGCTGCTGAGCACATTCACAAGTAGCAACGTAAATAACTTGAGCGCAAGAGGCAGCGCAAAATGACTTGAGCACAAGAGGCAGCGCAAAATGACTTGAGCACAAGAGGCAGCGCAAAATGACTTAGCGCAAGAGGCAGCGCAAAATGACTTGAGCGCAAGAGGCAGCGCAAAATGACTCGAGCGCAAGAGGCAGCGCAAAATGACTCGAGCACAAAGTGCATCCGTAAAATATTAAAAGAGCGTGGAAACTCTCAAGAGAGAGTCCGCGACAGAGATGCAAGGATAACCATTCAGCCTCTTTAAGCGTCACTACAACGAATGCTGCCAACAAACAAATGAAAATGACCGAGGCAGAAAAAGAGAGAGAGAGAGCCTGCTGGAGATACAGTGCTCTACGTACGTACTGCCGACTCTGTACCAAATGAGAAAACTTTCAACTCTTCCTCTCATTGCTAAACTTGTGAGCAACATCTTTGTGTTGTTTTCCAGGACGGTAAGTGCATGGAACTACAAAATGAAACCTTGAGGAAGGAAGCGGCCTGTGGGCGTTGTGTGGCGCTGCTGGTTGAAGAAGCCTCATACACGTGTGCCGACACTGTCTTGAATTAAACATCTATGATACAATGACACATGTTCAGGAAGAACTTGATTATTTCTCATACGGTACTCAACACTTTATTGAGGACGTTTCCGGCAAGACTTCCATTGTTAAAACTACTTGCTCGGCCTCCCATGTAAGGGTGAGTAATAAACCCAAATGTGACATAAAATCAATCCATACATCTAAAACGCTGTTGAGAAAATTCCACCGAAGGTCATCCACAGCTGACTAACACCTGCTATTTCAGATGGCTGGACACGAATCAAGGCAACAACATCCATGCCAACAGTCCTTTTACCCTCCCATAATTAAATCACTTTATTGTCTTGATTTATTACCGGTTTCGTGGGAATACTTCTAGTTAAAACGTGATTCAATAGTAGTGCTGGGCTTTAAAGAGAACAAACTAATTAAGACACCTCACACCAAGAGGGCACATGAGGTAAGAGAGCAAGTATTGACTCTGAAACCAAAGTCGAAAATGAGTGCAATGTATGCTTCTGGAATTCTCTCTTTCTGTGAAGATCGGATTTTACCATTTGCTGCCAAAATTCCCAGCAGTTGTAAATAATACCCGCTACAAACATCATTGAGAGCGGTCTTTTATTATAACACGTATGACTCTTGTGAAGAAGGTAGGTACTGTGGAAGTTTCCCATACTGAACTGACACCGTTCCCAGTCCGCATACTTCGTCCTTGTGCAAGAAGCCTCATTTTTTCGTCAACTTAAAGGGAACGTGCCATTCCCACCTATCGCTATATGCGCAAGAATACAAATTGTGCCTAAGGCAAAAACACATTGGCGCACTGCTATTTACCAATAGCTCGATTTTACTCAAACCACATTCCGAAATGAAATATAATACTAATATAGCGCTAATACTCTTGCATAGAACGAATACACTAACTACGGTAGATTTGGGTCTCGCCTGAAATATGCAATTCTGTATGTGCAGAGCGGAACAAGTAGCCAGCAGCGAAGGCCGGTTTGGGAATCCGTCGTAGTCCCATGACCTCCACCGTGCGAGTGTTGTTACTGTGAGATATCGGCACCAGTTGCAGCCAGAAAGGATTCATTAGCTGGCTCCTCACAGTCGAGTTAAGAAGTTAAGCGAAGTCACCAGGCCTGACTTGCCTGAAACTTCTAAGAGGCACTTGGGCTCGGCCGCTTTGAATCGCTTTGCATGTGCTTGAGCTAATCCAACTACACTTGAGACGGCTGCACTCAACTCCAGTTCACGAAGCAAAACCGAGTTTACGTGAATTTTAATGGTTATCATTCAAGGGTTAACGCTTGAAACCAGACTCAACAAAGTGGAGCCAGCACACACGTCCTAAGTTCCAGACAAATTGAATGAATTTCGAAAGCTTAATTTCGTCGCCCGATCGAAGAAGCCTTTGAAGTTGTGACAGCTGCATACTCAAAGTAGAAGTCTTCAATTTTTTTAAAGAGATAACGCAGATTACAACACTTAAGGTTGCTTCAGGGGAAACGCTCAGATAAACGTGCCCCCTATCGTAGTATTCCGGTAGTAGTACCTACCCGAGTGATTTCTTAAGATTTAGTCTGAACATCGAAATATAAGAACGCGTTTGATTGACCTGAGAAATAAATAATAAATGAGGACTAATATTCAAAAACTCACTACTTCGTATGGTACCAACAGACTAAAATATTCCATATTCCCATAAACCATGGGTCCCATACGGCCGGCCACCCATGATCCGCTGATTTCCAGTGTTGTGACAAAACAGGCAAAAGAATAACAGGCTTCGAGTTCAGAAGCCACCGAAAACCTGCTGGTATCCCGTAGATCCGCAGATATCCCACAGACCGGCAGATCTCCAATATTCTTATTTTAAAAAGGCAAAAGAATAACAGGAATTGTGTCCACAGGCCATCGCGGACCCACAGCCCTCGGCCCGCGCGGCAGGTTGGATCGATGTTCCCGTTATACAGGATGAATAGGTACAGGTATAGGCGTCAGGCGCAATCGATCGACCGTGGGGAAAGTGACGCGAAACAGACGTGACCGCAGGAAAATTGGGCAACAAACTACAGGGTAGGAGGGGACACCATACAGGGCTATACGTTGCACATTATACATCTATGATGATGCGTTCACATTGACATAAAATATTGTAATCATAGTGAGACTGTCAACTTTTCTTGACTTCCAGACAATGTTATTCCTCCTACAAGTGAAACTTGGGTTTGGCGCTTTGGGGTAAGATGAGGGAAGATCTCCGTACGAAATTCCTGTTCCTTCGAAAAGGGGTTATACGTACGCATTTGATGTCACGAAAGCAATACATAATCAGACTATTGACTTGAAAGAAAAAACCGCCTCCAATAAGTGAAACATCCTTGCAGCCAAATCTGACATGAAGCCGCAATTTTTTTTTATGTAGAGGATATTATTTTTATTGAGTAGTTCAAGCATCCGTTTCCACAACAAATGTGATGTAAAGGAAGGAAGGACATATAGCATATATCGATAGAAACGCAGAACCCATGCACGAGGGTGTTCTATTAGGGATCAACGCGCACGGAACTAAATCGGGAAAGAAAATGAACAGAAGAAAGTAACATCAGTGCGAGTATGAAAACGGAAGGAAACAAAGGGGCACGAAAGACAAATTATCCGAGAGCCTAGCTACTGGTTAAGGTAACTTGCGGGATCCCCCCTGGAGTCATTGCTCCCC
This sequence comes from Parhyale hawaiensis, assembly GCA_001587735.2. Taxonomy (NCBI): domain Eukaryota; kingdom Metazoa; phylum Arthropoda; class Malacostraca; order Amphipoda; family Hyalidae; genus Parhyale; species Parhyale hawaiensis. Next base: position 12,510,474 of record LQNS02277717.1, read on the forward strand.
GTAACATAAGATGGACGAACTTTACTATCTAACCCTATGGCCCATCTTAGGCCCCGGGCCTTAGGAGAATATGTAGATGATAATGTATATAAAGACAAAAAAGAAAGATATTCATCATCGTGACAAATAGGTGCCTGCAGATTAACGAAATAATTAAGAGAAGAAGACTGAACTGCAATAGGAAGAGTATAAATGCAGAGGTGATCCTCACTAAATGTTACGGCTGTCGAGATATAATGAAGCAATGATGAAGTAACGGTATTTAGAACAAGACAGAAGCGAAGCACAATCGGAATCAATTACGTCTCATAAGCGTAACTGAAGCTGAGGTTGATCCTTCGGAGTCCCAACTCCCAACAAAAAAGGGCCTGCAAACATAACGGGCCGTTTCTGTCCCTTCATTTGCCCCTATGAATGGAAATACTGGGGCAAAACACATCGTAACAACCTTATACCGGGAAAATGACCATACAGGGTTACTTCCATATGTTATTTCTAGTACGGTAGAGCGTTTTTCAGGGGCTCGCTAAAGGCTTAATATGTGAAGGAGGAAGTGCGAGGGCCATGCAGAATTGCACAGCGAAGGAGGGTCTGAGGGGCGGTGCACCACCTGTTTCCCCAAAAGAAAATAGTCTTGAACATAGAAATAGAAGGAATGAATTTGACGTCCTCAAGATGCAGCTCCTGGGTACTGATAGGCCTTTTCACTATCGCTCCTGGGGAGACTGTAGTGAAAGTCCCATTGGTGTAAACGCTGACATGGTGCAACGAGTGTCTGATAACACTTCCTTTTCTATTCGTCGAACTGTACTGTCAGTCGCACGTGTGAGGGAGTGAAGAGCAAGATAAGATATGTTATCTATGACGGGACAGGAAACCGTTTGGTGTGACGCTCTACCGGTGATAACCCTCGGTTATAAGATGCGACCCGTGGTGCTTACGCATCAATTAACTGCTTGTTCTTCTCAAATACTTTTCAGAACGATTCTTCTCCTAATATCCCATTAACATTACTGCTTTTTATTCTTAACATGAAAAAAAACAGAAACCTATACACACGATCACTTTATCGATACATAAAAAGTAATTGAAAAATAAAAACGAACGTTTCGCACCCTCTGCTGATCCTGTACCACTAACAAGCACTTATTACAAGCACTCACATATGTAACTTCGAACTAGCAATAATTTTACTGATTACTATCTGTAGACAATGTAAATCAGAAGTCAGACTCCATCCCAACCCTCCAATAGAACTTCGTTCTCCAGTTCTTAACTCGATTAAAGATAAATGCAATCTAAAGCCGATAATTATTCAATGGCATATGACTGCAGTTGTAGCTTGACAGGTTACTTACTCATCGGCAAACCAATCTTGAGCTGAAGCTTACAAAAAGTTATTCTTTGCAGAACATAAGAAGGTTCGCTGTCTCACTGATAATGCCCCGAAGGCGTTGAACGTCAAGGTGACCGAAGATTAAGCTCCAGCAATCGCCAGTTGAAAATTGTGTGGTGGTATAAGACTTGGAATATAATAATAATCGCCATTTAGCATATGATCTGCATATGCTGTTGAGTGGTTAATGAGTCAGTCCCCAGTTGACACATTACGAGATGAAGGGCCACGGTTCCCAATTGAACAGACCAGCAGATAGAGTAGACTTGAAAGCACAACCAGGTCCCTGGTTGAAAAATCTAGCAAGCAAAAATACGGCCGGAACCATTCAGTTGGAGAATGAAATGTCAATAGATTTTCTGTACTGAACCGCGGCGTACAAGGTCAAGTCCACAGCTGCAGAGTTTGGTATGATCGGCAGGTCGTTAATCCGCCACCGAAGACACGTCTATATGCAGTTGGCCAAGCAAGAATCCGGCTTCAGTGCCTCAATGAATGCACCGTCGGTGTCGATGCTGAACTGCGCGCATGCCACTCCCTCCCTCTACCTCGCCCGTCAGTTTATTTTTTTTTTGCCTGTATGAAGTTACCTTCGCCGGTGGCACTAAGAGCGACGCCATTGCGTTATTTACGGCCGTCAGTCTTTTGAACGTGTTCACTCATCCAATTGTCGGAATTTGTTGTTGTGACGTAGAAACAACAGAAAAGTGCACCGTTTTCAGAGTTTTATTGCACAACAATTATGAAGAGATATCCGTAACTTGCTTGGTGACACGTGACGAAGAAGCTGAGTTCACGGCTATCATTTTGATAGCTTTTTTTGCGTACACACAGTATGGTTTACAACGACACTACAAAGGATTCGGACGATCCGATGAGTGAACGCGTTCAAAAAACTATCGCACAGACCGACTTTAAGGCATAAGAATGAACGCATTCAGTCATCCATCCATGAAGGTGCACTAACTATATATAATTCCTTGTGTTTGTGTTTGCCAGGCACGTGACTTGCAAAAACGAAGCGTGCGACGATGCATATTGGACACTGAGGTTAGACGAGGTACGGTGTAGGGCTCGACGAGGCAGGTCAGATTAGAGAAAGGTTAGGTAGCCCAGGCTCATGGAGGGGTGTCTGTGTACATTTCTCTTTCATGGCTCTACCATGTACGGTACTTTCCTATTCCATACGATAAGGACATTAAAAAAAAGTTGGGTAGAAGTTTCGTAACTGGTACATTTTTTGAGGGGGGCATAGGGGGCCCAAAATAATCAATTGCGGACTGACTTCTGGAACTTGCTCAAAGTATGTACTTTTGAAAAAGAAACATATTGTGTTCCGGCTATGCTCAGTTGGACTGCGAGTGCTAATGCGATATCAAACTCTTTAATTGGTTAATACAATTTTTTCATGAGCAGTTAACAGTTTAAACATTTTGCATAACTGCATAAGTAGTTCCACAAAATGGTTAACTGTTGTACAGGTTTGGTTTAAACGGGTAGAAAATCTTTCAAGTCGTGGTGATTGGTTTAAAGCAATTACAGTATTGGTAAAACGCAAGCGGGTAATACAGTATTTGAAAAATTAACACAACTGTTGGCTTACTGCGCCACATGAAAGGCCATTTCCGATTTCTGATGCTGCATTTTCCAATATATACGAATTACGTCATCGTTGTCTCCATTTCAGTCAGGCGTGTGCCTCATGAAACTCAACAGAGCGAGTCCACCGAATCACCAAGAAACCTAAAAAAGACACGTTCACACGATGATCAAAAGAACGAGTTTCCTCAGCTCATCGTCCGAATGTTTAGTTACGTAAGCCTTGGAAAACACAAGTGTGTCTACCACAAAAGGTGTACGATATAGCCGTCAAATTAGTCTGCTGAACTAGAGTCACCACTGAAGCTCTCGATATCTTTTAAAATTTATAGTGAATTAAAATTTTGAGTAGCTTGGGCTTCTGTTTTCCACGACCCTATACAACTTGGCTGTTATTCACACGGTGCTTCAGCTTAAAAACTGCAGTTACGCACTAATAACATACATTTGATTGTGACTGAGTGGATTCATTCAGAGATGCTGTAGGTACCAGGTTAGATGGACACAGCAGTGCATTCGAACGCGGAGGTGTGCAGGGTTCACACTAGCGACATGCTCCTGCGCTATAAGCATAGAACCAACTTAATTAACCCGGTTACGTTTCCACTACAAAGTTTCAGCTTGCGCGGACCTGGCGATTATTTAACCTCAGGATGAATTTCTCCAGTGAATGTGGCGGCGAGATATTGCGTAAAATATGTACCGCAGACCTGCGTGGTTTTCCTGAGCTTCTGTACCTGTCCGAAACTTCAGACAGAAGCTTTGGCTTTGCCACTTTGAATCTGTGCTTCAACTGTTAGCAGCAACCCGATTACGTTGAGCAGTCTGAAAATTTAATTTTACGAAGCATGACTAGATTTTTGAAAATCTCACAGGAAACCGATAAAGGGTCAACAGTTGAAACTCAATTCCACTGGTGGACGCCAACGCATTTGTCTGAAGTTCCACGTAAGTTCAGTTCAGTAGAATGAGTAAGAGCCATGCACGTTGAAGCCAAAAACTATTACGGGGCTTCGTTGTATATGGCGCGACACGACCGTAATGGCGTAGCTTATTTTCTCTCATAGAAAAACAATGGGAACTTTAAAGTCAAATATCTCGATACGTAAACATTTGCGACGAAAACGTTATTCTTAAAAAGTCTTGGAATGCCTTATTCTACCAAATGTGTCAACAAAAAAACGGTAAAATTCTTGTTTAGCCCTTCATACATTTCCGATATGTTGAAGTCATATATAGATAGTAGGACCTATTTTGAAACATTTTCAGGAATGACGTTTCATTCGCAAACGCTTAGTTTTCGAGATATTTGACTTTGAATTTCACATTAAGATCCGCCATTACGGCCATGACGCGTCATCTAGCGGCAGGTTTGTTTCCAAATTGGCGGTGTAAAGAGTACCGCTATACACTGTTTTCTCTATCTATATTTCTCGCAGGATATTAGCAGAGCCAGTTCTTGCTTCCTAACCTTATGAGTAGGAGCCACGTTGTAGCCAAAAAAATGCAGTAGAAAAACAACTGGAATTTCGAAGTCAAATATTTATCCCGAAAAGTAGGTAGCGATGGAAACGTCATACATGAAAAAGTTTCCAAATAGGTCCTTCTACCTACTATATATGACTTTAAAATATCGAAATGTATGAAGGTTCTACAATAAAATTCGTTCCCTTATATAGTTCAGCATCCTTGAGGAATTGTTTAATACAATACAATATTCCACGTAACAACCGGTACAAGCAGCTACCATTGCAATAGCCATGTTTATACTGTCGTAGAGTCGTATTTCACCCTCCGTCGTCGCGTCAATGCTATTCCTACCTGCGTCATTCTTCAAAAATGACTTATAATGGGTCCTATCTATATATCACTTCAAAATATCACCAAGTTAGGAAGCTAGGACTGGTTCTGCTAATATCCTACGAAAGATATATAAAACAGTGTATAGTGATATCGCGCTACGCCGCCATGTTGACATCGAACCTACCGCTAGATGGCACCAACTCTCTCACGAAGTAACAAACAATGGGGACTAAAAAGTGAAATACCTAGAAAACTAAGCATTTGCGACAGAAACTTCATTCATGAAAAATGTCTTATAATGGGTCCTTCTACCCAAGTATGACTTCAAAATATCGAAAATGCATGAAGGTCCTAAACGAGAATTTACCCTAAAAAAAACTAACCATTAGTTACGTATAAAGTCAACAATACCAGTAAAATGATGTATCTCACAAGAAACGCACGCCACCTTTGCGCAAACAGTCGAAGACAATAGGGCGTGTTTCAACAATGCGTACGTACTCGTGTTATAATAACAAGGACGTGCGCCGAATTAAACAGTCGTACCGTGTATATAGACAGAACTTCAATTTCCGACGAAAACATTCTCGAAAAACGTCTTAAGATACCTTACTCTGCGTAAATATTTCAGCAAAATAAGCTCGCCATTGCACAATTTTTTTTTCCGGAAATGAAGGAAGTAGCCACCTGCACAATTAGGTAGTTAAAGACTCAATAGCACCTGTTTGAACAATGCGTGCAAATATCGCGCTGCTCTTGGTTTAAAGTTAAATAATAAAGTAACTACGCATTTGCGATGGAAACGTCATTCAGGCAAAATGTCTAAAAATTCTTCAATCTTCCTAAATATGTCTACATTAAAAAAAAACTAAAAAATTTCTGAATATAAAGTTGTGATCCTTTCTGGAATAATACCAGGGAAACTAGCTCATAGGGCTATTAGTGAGAAAGCGATGAAAAAACGAGGTACGAAAGAAAAGAAGTTCAAAAAGTACATTTGATACATACTTGATTGACGAATAAAAATAGTACTAACGATGCAATTCCATCACCCGGTGTCGGATGTGAAAATGATGCTTCAAATTGCGGCAGTTAAAAAAATAAAATAAGCAAAATGACGAGAAGAAATGTTTTGAAATGGATCGACAACGTACTCGGAACAATCACATACCGTAACCATCTTTCAAAGTTTTCAAAACGGTTGTAATTGTGAAGCATCAATGGAGCCTAAGCCCAAATAAGTTATGAGAGGGCCAGTGGCTTGTTCGTTTCACATGACTTTTTAAGTTTCTCGGACCGATGCAACGTCTTCTTGAATCGAGATGAATAATACTAATTTCTGGAATCATCCATTGGACGTTTAAAAGACGGAAACGTTTCAGTGTCCTCAAGGCAACATTTTGGCTGCAATAGTTACCCAACAAAACAATTGAATATCTTATTACTTCCGCCAAGGAGGTTATGTTTTCGTCGGCTTTGTCTGTTATTCTGTCGGTCACCAAGATAACTCGAATAGTTATGGACCGATTTTGACGAAATTTACAGGGATTGTTAGGTATGTTGAGAGGAGCAGATGATTAACTATTGGTGAAGATCCGTCCATCCGTTTGTTTGTTGGTCCGCCTCATTTTTCTCAATGCCATAACTCAAAAAGTTATACCGGTACACGGATTTTTATTATACTTACATTAGTTGATAGGTATATCACGAGGAACAAATGATGAATTTTTGGAACGATCCGTTTGTTTGTTTTTTTTTCACTGTTTTTGATTTTATACTCGTTAGCACAATGACTCAAAGAATAATGAATGGATCTTTATTAAATTCACACGAGTCGTTAATAATGTTAAAATACATAAATGATTAAATTCTGGCGCAGATCGGTTGGTTCGTTTGTATGTTTCACTCATGTTTGCCATAATGTTTGTTAGCAGCATAACTCAATAAGTTAAGAACGGATCTCCAAGAAATACTGAATCTGTTAACACTGTTGAAGGACGCAAAGGATGGTCTCTGAACCAATTTTATTTTTTCGTAACCTTTGCCTTACTTGGCGGAGGTATGCGCTCTCAGAGTGCTCTAGTTATATTTAATAAAATTGAAAAGGCGACGGTTTATGCTGTGGTGACTCAACGTGGAGTGTTTACATAAGACGAAGTAGGTACGTTCAATAACTAGAATAGGTTAGACCAGCGTAGAATATGTTTTAGCCCCACCCACAGCAATAATCATCGCCAAACCCGCAATACGTACGGTGCATTTGCCAAACCCCATCGCTACAGTGCTACTACATCGTACATATAATGTAGAATATGCTGTCTTACCATTCACTTAATCTTACGATGACGTACGAGCAACAAAAGCTTGTATCTCGCTAAGACTTACTTAGTCCATTAACGCATGTGGTAAATGTTGATTTCTCGTATGAGCGACGCTATTAATAGCGTCGAGAAACTTAGACAGTATGCGTTGATGGACTGATATGGACCGTAACAGTAATTTACAAAATTTTATAACTGAAAGAAACCCAGTCGCAACATACTCACCGGTCAGTCTAATGCCTCACCGTCATAAAACAGGGACAGCAATCAAAGTTTCCATGTAGCAGTGCTATAATAAACAATGGTTGCGACGTAGGCCTACCTGTGACCACACACATAAATACCTAGTGAATTTAGCCACCCTAACGAGTTAAAAGTGTTAAGTTGTACCCATTGCAGGCTGGTCACATTACTAATTCACCACCTGTGATGCAGGTAGGTAGCCTTATAAATGTACTTCATTAACGCAGTGCCTATATCTACGCGCACCGTTGACATTTACACTTCCATGTATCCAGAAATGTGCACGAGCAACATTACCCTGATGGAGACAACCTCGACATTGATGCTGTACGTTTATCTTCCGGTGCCATGGCCCCCTTGTTCGAGGTCACGGCAACGCACGCGGCCTGTCCATGGGTGGTACTTCTGTCGGAACGTCACTGGAAGCATTTCTCTGCGACGTCACGAGCAGTTGCTACGCACGTGAACAGGCCGATAAGGAATGGTCATAAGGCGTATCCACACAACAGCCTATTGGTTCTCATACGTACTACTGCACTAGTAAAGTCTCTTCAATTTCGAGCGCAGCACAACTCACTTTTCTGCTGTTTATATAGGCACGTGCATATTTAAATTTTAAAACGGATAGATTTTTAGATATTCTGCAGAGTGGCGTATAAGTAATAAAACAAAACAAAAAAAAATTAAAAAGAGAATATACGTGAAGAAGTCATACACAATTACACACTATTGAGTTGTGTTAATTTCCCCACAACAAGCCCCAATACCGGGCAGCAACATTCCAATTCATGAAGTTCAAGCCATGAGATCCCTAATTTGTTTAACTCTCAATAGTCGCTACTTGCTCCCTTCTCATATAAACACACTAATACTCATTTATTATCTCATCTGGAAAGAGTGGAGCGCTAGTGTACTGAATGCATGCGATGGAATTAAAGATTATGATCCCCATCAGTAGTTATCAGTTGCACTCCAGCACGCCGCCCCCTCATAGCAGCAGTCCACGCCATGTGGCACCGTCTAGCAGTAGTTTTATCCGAAGCCTTTCAATCAAACCACACTGTCGCAAACCACGCCTCTAATTAGCAATCGCTGACATGAACTTATTTACTACTAGCCAGGAACGCGACGTGAAGTGATCAACAAACAGATACAAGCCGAAAAAAACACGGTGTGAGTAAAGGTTCACTGACATATAGATCGAATGCTCACGCCTGCACCGATTCAAACGAAACACTGCAGGGACAGCAAGTCTATCTGCAACGACCTGCAATTTAGCGCGTACCGTTTCTTACATCGCAAATAATGTGTACAGCAAAAGCAATCGCATGTCTAATCTTCTATTTGAAGCATTGTTATATACCTACCGGCGAAGAAAATGCCACGTCCGGGAACGATCCACGCTATATCCACGACGGCTCAGCTCATACTAGAGCGAGCAGCTGATCGACGCGACGGCGGCACCGCGGCTCGCTCGACGACGCGAGGCAGTGCACCATGCGGACCAAGAGTCGTCTGCTGCATCGTCAAGTTAATATTCTATATTTAACACACAGCTGCATCACTGGCACACGCAATTCTTAGCCCTTTAAAGACTGCTAGTAAATCACAAATTCAGCATTAAGCAGACGGCGCAGAAAAATTTTCTATCTCCGTAAACGCATACCCTGTTGTCCCTGTAAACGGCAACCAATTCGAAACTGTAGGCACCCGGATTTTTATAGCTACTCACTTAAGAAGCACAGAAGTAGTTTGTCATGCTAGCATTTGCATTAATTACATTAAAGATGACTATGCTCTCAATGGATCATTACTTCCCTCCCAGCTAACAATTTGACGTTGATTCGACACAGAAATCAGGTCGTGAGTCCACCGATCAACGTGCTATGCACGTCGATCTACGGATTCCAGGTAACGTTGTTAGCACGTTGTGACCAGCACATTGTGAGACAACGTGCTGACAACGTTGCGATGACCTCCATAGCTGCCTGACGCTGTCAATTTAGCTCCAGATAACGTTATCACGTCGTATCACAAAGTGGTAACAACGTACTAGGCACTTCCTTAGCACGTCGCATCATAGGGTGCTAGGGACGTATCCAGCACGTTGTATCACAACGTGCTAAGGGACCGACCAGTAAAGGTGCTAAGAACGTGCTCAGTACGTTGTGATAACAGGTGCTAACAACGTTATGTGGAATCCACAGATAATCATACATAGCACGTTGAGCCACAGCTCATAAGGTTGATTCTACGTCGTGTGTTAGCGGGGCTTACGCATGTAAACACCCGAGCAGAAAAACACTTTATTTGAGTCGAAAAATCAGTTATAAAACCACATCATACATCTCGTGCCTTAAACTTAGCTGGCAATTGCAGACTAATTAGTATTCTTCCCAAGATATCACAACTTTTGACACAACCGTAGCAAAGCATATCAGTAAACTTCTTGATCGCGCTCTCTTTATCTTTACACTAAAGACCACGTAATACGCTTGCAGAGATCGCACTTATACCCAAGACGCACTTCCCAATAACTTTGAATGAGAAAAATAACTGAAAGAAACATACAGACGAGAAGCGTTCTCCCACTGTTGGACTTGCTAAAAAGTTTCGACAGTGTCCACTTAATAATAATAATAATAATCCCATTTATTTCTCATCTGGAGACTGCGTCCAACAAGGTTAGGACACAGTATCCTGAGGTTTTCATGCTTAATACTAACATAGGAATAATACTAAAA
>LQNS02277717.1:12548946-12569843 GCA_001587735.2 Parhyale hawaiensis
GAGCTTTATGCTTGAGTTTTTGACCGTTGTGTCGCAAGCGATCATTGGGATCTCTTTCAAAGAGTCCCGTTATAGGTACGTCGTTGAAGCCATTCAAGTACTTGAATGTTTCTATTAGAGGACACATTTTCTTGCTCTGGTGATAGGTTGCAGCAGCGCAGCTTATTTTTTATAATAATTGTTGTACTGTGGATAACATAAAAAAACAAGAATAGGTTTACTGCAATCGCTTGCGGTTTCTTCGACAAGCTATATCACTGCACGTTATCTTAGTATGCTGAACCGCACCCGCCAAAATCCGCTGATGAAACCTACGAATTAAGCAGATGACTCTACTATGAAACTTCATACAATGAGATCAAAAACCTCTTCTTTACGGTTCCGGGGCCGTAGTTGCTCAGTACCCGAGCAATGCATACTAAGCTGGCACTATGTATGGCAAAAACTGCCTAAAAACGACCAACCATTGATAATATATTCAGAAGTTAGATGTCCGTTTTCACAACAAAAGCGATAGCACAGAGGAAGAAAGAAGGGACATATATAGTATAACGACCGACATGTGGAACCCATGCACGAGGGTGTTACCACACAAGATGAAAGCGTAAGGGAACAGCAAGTTGCGAAAGAAAAGGAAAACAGATGTAAGCAAGATCAGTAGGATTATGAAGACCAACCATTGATTAATTAATTAATTAAAGCTCATTAAATTTTTTTGTCACAGAGTGAACAAAAACTGGCGAAACTCTAGGATTGGCTTTTAAAAATTTTTGAAAAAATTTTATAGAGAGAAAAAAACGACACTAATCTTAAAAGAATCTAAAATTGGTGCCTGGCTTCATGTGACGGCGCCACTAAAAGGGGTGCCAAAAGTAGTGTTCCTCAACCAACTTTTGTAATGCAACAATGCAGGATAAATTTAATATTGTATAAAGTGCAAATGTTTTCGATGTCCTTGCTTATGAAAATAAATTCACATAGGAGTAACACATACTGTATAAGCCATATTTTCTCCACGATAGTACGGTTATTATTCGAATTAATATTATCATTAGATAAGTTACGTTAAGTAGGTACTTCTTACAGTCTTTGCTGGACCTTTTTTCAAGCAAAAACGAAGAGAATGACAGAAACCATAAAAACGGAAGACTCTAAGAAATACCTAATCTACGGCTTGTCTTCGCAATATTCCTATATTTTTCACCCAAAACTCATACAGACACACCATATAAAGATATGAGTGTGTGTGGTATATACAATAGCATATCACTGAATTTCTTTTGCTTTACGGTGACTTACGTACATATACGGGCTATATACCTAATTACAGGTGCAGGCGAAACGCGTGACTGCTGCGCCCGCCATAGTTATGTAACAGCTGCTGCAAATATACCTGTATCATGGTACAGACGAGCTGTAATAATAAGGATTACATTACACACTTTCACAGCTGTGGTTCTGACCAACACCTGCCTAACTTGATGGAGTGCACGCGTAGTATCTTCTTAGTTTTATATATACGCTACTAGAAGTTGAGCAGCTGGACAATAGAGAAAATTACACGTGGGAAATCCAGTCATGTTGCATGACGTGCAATGAAAATGTTTGGCAACAGCCGATCTCGCCAAAAGGATTTTATTTTCCTGATTGATCCTTTACTTTATAAAGTAACCTTATACTTTCCTCATTGGAATACTACAAATACCAATCGGGTAATTTCAGGCGATTGTTCTATATTATCCTATGCTGCTATATGCTCACTCATAGACAGGGAATGAGTCCTGATGATTTTCCGATAGCGTCCAGAACGTGGTATATCCGCAAGAGAGTGTGACAAACAGTTAATCCATTATTGCATCAAGTAAACTCCATTTTCTCATAAGAACAGCACTTTTAGTTCTGTCCAGAAAAATGTACAGTATATACCCTGGTCTTGCGCGCTTTTTCCCTGCTTTTCTCCCTTCAAGTTCACGCTGCCTGACAAGATATATAGATGAATATACTATTGTTCTCAAGAGAAATAACATTCGGACACGTTGAAGTAGAGCTATTCCTACGAAACTGAAGCGTAGTGTGCAAGGCAGAGCTGAACCCTACAAGAATAAACTGAAAATTAGGTTTCTAGTAGCAATTACAGCATTTGAAATGTATTTTTAGATGGCACTGGATTTCATAAGAGTACATATACAGATATAGGTTTCCTTCGCAGGTGAACGCAAGTTCAGACGGGTAGTGCAGTCGAGATCATCATGCGCTGCTAATACAAAAATTTCATGAGATAATTTGCTGTAATATATTTGCATTCCATGTTGCAGTGCTCGTTGTTTCCCATTAGTCAAGAGAATTATGTTTCTGTCCCGGGTTTGCCCTCTTTTATCCCATGCACGGCTATGCCTCGTAGCGCCCGACCCTCCCGATCAATAAAGGGAAATTCGTGAGTGAGGGAAATAATTGAAAGCGAAACAATATATATGAGGGAGTTCTGAGGGTTATACATTATTGAGGACGCAAGGCAGTATACACAGAGTGGCCAACACAAATTATTCAGGAAAATTGAAACTTCAATAATTTTTTAAAATTCGAATAAGTAAGTATTGACAGAAAATATAAAATTTACCTCTGAAGAGTTAGTAATTCAAATTGCTGATGAATTTGTGTAAAAGAAAAACCAAGGACCTTTGTATAAAAAAGAAGCAGCAAGTCAGGAAGTAACAGGAAACACAGAAAAAAGGGTCGTCAACAGGAGTTTCAATTGAATGAACGCAAAGTGAGTAAAATGAGTATAATAGGGTCCAAAAGTAACGTAATCGGGGCGTAACTTTCCAAAACGTAGGTTGGGTGATGCTCGCGTAGATAGGTACCGTATAGTAACCCGAGACATTTTGCCTATTATCTTTTATTTTGTAAATTATGATTTCAGTCAAAAAAGTCTGCACGAGAGAATAATGCTACTATAGTCTAAGTTCTAGGGAGGTGTGTGTGTACGTTTCTCTTTCACGGGTCTACAATGTATTTTCCTATTCCATATGATGAGGGCGTTGAAAAAAAAATTGGGTAGAAGTTTCGCAAGTGGTTATATTTTTGAGGGGGGCATGGGGGGCACAAAATTATCAATTGTGGACTGATTGTTCTGAAACGTGCTCAGAATATGTAAAAAAAAAAAAAAACACATTTTGTTCCTAGTACTTTTTCGATTTAGGCCTTAGTCTTTGAGATAATGGGGTTTATATATAACTATATATGTATATTTAGGAAATTTCATACGAATAGAACTCAATGAGTTTTCATGCTAGAATAAATACAATTACACTTTTTTAATTCTTGAAACATTCATTACAAAACTATAGAGGTGGATTTTCTACATTTTTTGCCGTCACAATATTTTTATATCACAGCTGGATTCTTCATTTTCTATTTCTTTGCGATCGCTAACTAAACTATAGGGGAAAAAGGAATTAAGGGATTCGGTTTTGAGCTGAAATAAAAAATATTAGGAGGACAAAAATGGATAATTCAGCTCTACAGTTTTGATAGGAATGTTTCAAGGATTTCAAAACTGTTATTGTTTTTATTTTATCATCAAAAGTCATGAGTTCTATTCGTTTGAAATTTCCAAAATATTCATATAAATTTATATATAAACCTCATTATGCCAAAAACTAGGGCCTAAGTCGAAAAAGTTTCATGAACAAAATGTGTTTCTTTTTCCAAAATACATATTCTGAGCAAGTTTCAGAAGAATCAGTCTACAATTAATAATTTTGTGCAGCCCCCCCCCCTCAAAAATGTACCACTTGTGAAAGTTCTACCCGATTTTTTTCAATGTCCTCATATGGAATAGGAAAATACATGATACAGCCGTGAAAGAGAAATGTACACAGACACCCCGTAGAGCCTGAACTATACATTTGATTCCTGAAAATTCGTTAACCATTGCGATAGACACCAGCTTTAAAAATTTATATTCCATAGGAATGACCACCAGTTTAGATTAGATTGGATAGTGGAATAGATGGACTAACAGGTCCATTCCCATAGAGCATCAGCATCCGGGACTGAGGCTCCGGCCCTCTGTGAGCTACTGCCATTAGGTCAAAATCAGAGAGATATCTGGGGGAGAAAAGAAGATGCAGAGAGTTAACTCAGCCAAAAAGTTGCTCGTGTAAGGACGTAGGAACCCAAGTGTAGAACCCCAGGTATAGAGTTTGAAAGTACTAAATTATAACTTTATTTATCGAGAAGGCCAAGACCAGTTAGACACCCAATGCACAAATATATGTATCTTTAGTTACCCCTACATGACGTCTATACATAAATAGACCATCCTCGTTCTGCGATCGAGGATGTATCAAGTAATGATATTCCTACTAGAAGCTAGAGCCTTTATAAAGCCGTAATAGAAATAAGGACAAGAGCATCCCTAGGAACATTTAATTTCTGACTTGTGTGTGCATTGCACGACGAGTACATATATATAGCAACAAGCAGAGTTGAGACGTTGTTGAAGGGAAGACAGTTCGAGACCTAGTAGTTCCATATTAATGTTCACTTCTATGTTTAGTTCCTAATAAATTTTCTCGATTTTTTTTTTCATTCCTGAGCGTACACGTCAGGAACTTGGCACGTAAACGTGAGAACGAAGCTCAACTGCGACGATATAAGTGATGTGTTTTATATAACTACTTACCAGCATGGATATAATCTAGTCCGCTTAGTGTTTTACTTATCCGGACCTTTAATCCTGATAGTTCGATTAGCCACTTTGTAGTAAGTTAAAGGTGTCAGTCGCAAACCCATCACGCTTGAGCTTTCGAGCGTCCACAGCACAGTCGGTGTGTGAAGAAATCCTGAGATTCGATCAAAGTGACGAAGCCTCAGACCACGACCGAAGTTTCCGGCAAGTTAGAGCAAAGCTACCAAGATTACCTCGATCCAAATGAGCGATCTGAACACGCCTCAAGTACTTCCGGCGCTTCGCTTCTACAGTTTAACTAAAATCGATAGAACTTCATTACCAGGGCAAGAAATTGATACGTGCCACCTCGTCGCAAACGTACATTCACCTTTATGACTACATTGAAGGAGAGGTTTCCTCCATGACCGCGACAGACGCAAGTCACGTATGCTTATCTCGCTAATGACGATGATCATATGAAGCGTATCATCTACCTTTGTACGCTCCCGGATAGCGAAGATAAGAGTCACAGTGTGAGCAATCAGCTATAAGATACAGTATACAGTATATTCATACATTGCATTCCCTCGGAAGCAGCTGAACCGTTAGTAAAAGAGTCTTATCCTAATATGATGAAGCACTTGCGCATTTATTTATTTCGTGTCGGCTATCAAGGAAATAGACCGGGTAAATATAGGCCAGGTGGCAGATTTGGTAATTAAGTTACGTTTTCATAGAGACGATGACCAGGGGGCAGAAGATTGCGAAAGTGGGATCCTTAATTATCCTTTTATCTGAAGACACTTCCTGCATGAAGCACTTCTTGAAATCGGAATAATATGTATGCAGCTTGTACGTGGAGTCCGATTTTCTAACTTTTTCTCTCGGGTCACGACGTATAAATTCGGCAGGTGATCAACGTAGCACTCACGAATTGGTGATTTTTCACGGGCAGCAGACAATCATTTCTTCTAGCTAACTGTCTTTCTTCGACGGAGCAGATTTCACTTCACAGGTAAAAATTTCAGCACTTCAATGAAGCAGATATTTGAGTTTGAAAGACAATATATCATGGCTACGGTACGCTTACATTGCATATAAGCTGACTGGAGTTGTTTTCAATTTTATTGCAGTGTTTTACTCAAGATTTTATTTGCACCTTTCACTATGGAAGAAGCACGTTTGATTAAAAGGGAGGATAGGAAACGTAAAAGAACAACAAGACTACAATAGTCTCAAGAACGAAGTCGTGCTACCAATGGCGGGAGATGAGGCGTCTATGCGACAAAGTGTCAAGAAAGACTTGGAGCAGAAAGGTTACAGAAGGGAATAAGAGCTGCTGATAAGCGTCAGCCGAAAAATGTAGAAGCGGCAAGTCAGAGAAGAAAGTAACTAAGGATGAGAGCCCAATAAAGGATTAATGAAAAAAATTAAGAATAAGTCTGAGGAGAGACGATTCCGCTCCGGCCTATAAACTATAAAAAAAAAACAATAATAAAAAATTAACTTCAGGAAGCGGCAAAAATTTCATTACAGTTGCATCCTAGCTACATATTGGTCTGTACATCTAGCCTAGTAAAATGATGTAAATCCGATGTTAGAGTCTAAAGTGTACTTTACGTGGAGAGTATCATCTCTGGTGAAGACATTACGTGACCGAGGAGAATGGATAAAAACAAAGCGAACAGAATCTGAATGAATTTACGCATTTGATATTGTAAATATTTATACATTACTAGACAGCCCGTGACCCGTTGGGTCGTCATCACGATCGTTTTTGCTCTCGCAAGAAAAAAAGGGGTTATTCAGCTGGTTATAGACCACACGCTATTTGACCTACCACTCCTGCCCTTTCTGGTCACAATCACCAGATTCTTTACTCTAAAGAATAGGTATTCAATACTTAGCCTGTAAGCAAAGTCCATTTATATGTTACATATTCCAGTTGTATTTCCGTACCACCTTTAAATTTAACGTGCCCGTTCTTGCAGCCGAGCTCAGGTTCAACTTTCGTACCATAGATACAATCGAATTAAATCTTCATCCCTCGAATTGCTTCCCATCTTAAAGTAAAGAGGCTGTGTAGAAAGAAGCACGACACAAATAAATAAATAAACAAACAAGCAAGTTCACAGCTTCTTAGTATAATACTAGATGGCCTGGGACCCGTTGGGTCGTCATCACGATCGTATTTGCTTTCTCAAAAAAAAGTTGTTATTCAGTTGGTTATAGACCACACGCTATTTGACGGTCCTCTCCTACCCGTGTTGGTCACCATCAGCAGCTTCTTTACTTCTCTAACGAATAATCAACATACAGCCTGAAAGCAAAGTCAATTTATATGTTACGTATTCCAGTTGTATTTCCCGTAGCACCTTTGAATTTAACCAAACCCGTTCTTGCATGCAGCCGAGTCCAGATTTAAGTTCGTTATCACAGATACAATCGAATTAAATTTTCACCCCTGAATTTTTCCCATCCAAAAGCAAAGAGGCTGTGTGCAAATAAGTAAATAAATAAATAAGCAAGCAAAGTTCATAGACTTTTAGTATATTATACTAGGGCATGGACCCGTGTGTGAAAAACTTCACTCAATAATCGATATGTTCGCCTAATAAAGTCCAGTGCGGAATCTTTGCTTCTCTGAATTGCTTGTTCATTTTCTTCATTGATCCTTTGACGTAGGCCACTCTCATCCTTAGGTTGTTTGTCCTCCATTCTTCTTCATTTACGTATTGACAAGCAGAACTAAAATCTTGAGTAAAACACTGCAATAAACTTGAATAGAACTCCAGTCAGCTTATATGCACTGTGAGCGAGCACCGTAGTCATGATACCGGCAAGCTTAAGTACCTGCTTCATTAAAGTGCTGAAATTTTGGCCGATGAAGAGATAACTGATCCGCCAAAGCAAAGCAGCAAGCTAGAAAAATAATTGTGTACTGCCCGTGAAAAACCTTCAGTTCGTGAGTGCTCCGTTGATGATCTACTAAATTTATAAGACGTGACCTAAGAGAAAAATGTTATAAAATCAGACTCCAGAAGCTGCAGATATCTTTGTTTCGATTTCAAGAAGTGATTCAAGCAAGAAGTGCATTGAGGTAAAGGGATAAGGATCCTACTTTTGCCATCTTCTGCAGTCTGGTCATCGATTTTCATGAAAACACGATTTAATAACAAACACTGCAACCTGGCCTATTTTTTGCCTATCAATTTCCTTTATAGTGGGCACGAAATAAATATACCAAACGTTTGACTACATTAGGATAGATAGATTATTTATACATATGTACTGCTGATGCACATACTATAGTGAAGTTTCGACGGGAACAATTAATTTGCAGAAAAGAAATTTTTCTTCTCTCAAGTTGAGGAGCAGGACATCAAGAAATAAGTAGCAGTATATCTCGGTTATATTGAAGGAATTAATTTGCTGTTCATCTGAAGATCAAGCGTTTTCCTGTCTCATTATTCAAATGAGGACGGAAAGACCAACCAATTACGCAAGCAACAAAAAACTGTGTGTTATTCCACAATGGATTGCAATATCGTGAATTCAAACCTTCTTTCCCGCTGCAACGTTCCATGTGATCAATAGAGAACAACGAAAGAGCATACAGCACGTATATAACAAAAAGAAGAACTCACGAGGAAAGGACAACTGAACACCGGTATAACAAAGTGGGAACGATAAAGATGATATGTAAGCAACAGCAGGAGAAGTAACAAGAATGCTAGAAGCAAAATTAATACGACAGAACATCCAAGGTTGCGTCACTTTTAAGGCCACGAGAGCATAAAATGTGAAACGTTCTTTTCGATCCTGTCGACCACGTTGCTGCGGCACTGACCCCGTCACGTTTGTTCCGAGAACGTGGAACGTTTCGCCTTTAGGAGACAGGCAGGGTCACACCAGCGATCGAAAAGAAAAGTCAAATAACGAAAAGACGGCAGGGCAAATCCTGCCGCCCGACAATTCACTGCATGCAAATTAAGTTTACTCAACTGAATAATTTTTGACTATTTTATTTAATTGTTAACGCTGATATAAATTTAGTCAAATTTCACACAAATTGCAAAGGTAGCTTTTTCCTTCGCTGAAAACCAATTGAAGGTGTACCTATCTCCCAATGACTGACATCTCGATGCACAGTGCGCCATTTATATGGAAGTATCACACTGTGTTATTCCTATGAGAGGGTAAGATAATTGTACATTATGTAACAAGATAAAAAAAATCATCAAGAGAATGCGATCGCAGCCAACTACTGTACTAATACTCGGATCTCCATGTTAGTAGACTCTTTAAGTCCCCCATTGTTTGCTAATGTATGTATTCTTTATACCATCAAACTGTTCACTATAGCGCTAAAGATACCATCTCTCGTCAGCAGAGACAGCATTGTCTCATAATGATACGTTTTTACAACAGTACGTAGCATACAGCACCGTTATATGCTGTGGCCGCCATATGCGCGTCGCACGTACATGGAAGACATGCAGAACCGCAATTGTTATGCAATTCTTCAGGACAATAGAAGCTTGACTTGAACAAAAACGTGAGTACCTCTCAAGGTTTCTACGAACTTATTTATTCATAAATTATATGTTGTTCTCACTGGAAACGCAGCACCAAAAAACATAGCTTAATTTCCTTTGCCGTCAGCAATAAAGATCTATTTTTCGTACAATATAGACTACTACAGTGTAAACGTTGACAAAGTGTCATTTTGGACGATAAAGTGTTGAGTTAGTAATGATAACGATAATAGTGGTTTACATACATGTAATAATAATAATCTTTATCAAGTACTCTTAGACATTACAAAATTGGAATGATATATGGTACACAGGAGAATGTGTATCTTATTTCTAGGTTACACACAGCACATGTTGCAGTGTAATGTAATATTAATACAGTGGATAGCTGATGCTTATCCACACCTGCAGAAATTGTCTAGCATATAATGCTCACCAGTCAACTGCAATATTAAACTGAAAATATTCATATAAACCTTGGCATTTCTTACACAACACACAAATGTAAATGCTGAGAGGAGCCCGGACGCGAACTGGAAAGTTTCTGTATACATTAAAACACTTCTATCGAAGACTTATATATACGAACTTGGTCATTCTGTAAGCACTTGCGTTATGCGTTTCAAAGTTTTCTTCAGCAAGCACCGTGTCTTGCTGAGATTTTTACATTCTTTTACATACAGTATAAGGAATGCGGAGGTTGTAAGAAATGCTTTATAGCGGAGTTTTTTACATGCACACACAGTATTTTGCAGTGAAGCATTAATTCTTTACCGCTTGACAAGCATTTTACTCAAAATTTAAGCGTCGAGCTTATCCTCAAAGATCATTTGGAGGATTGCAAAAGTGCATCCTTTGAAAATACATTTTTTCTGCTTACTTTCTCTAAGGAAGCTAAAGTAACGAGTCACTGTTTCAACCAATCCCCTGTAACCCATCATAGCTGTGTACTCACCTCGTGCACCGGCTGCGAGCAGCGGTTTTCCGTGACAGCCATGAACCCGAAAATGCGGTGTTGTATGGACAACAGTGTAGAGCTCTCTACTTATGTGCACGCGCCCTGGAAGTAAAGTTTGTTATGAGTTCAGTGCTTCTAGGATTTTCACTTGGACGTTGTGCTATGCTACGGGCTATGGGTTCCGCAAGAGCTGTTGTTATCTATCGGGTCAATGGCAGTCGCTCAGAGAGAAAACTGAAACAAATGATTCCTTCACTCTCCGGGAATGGATCGCTACTGAAATCCACCATTCGATATCTTTAAAAGCAGAAAAATTACCGCTTAATTGCTTCCTTCTGCATCTTGACGACCGGCCTCTCTTGGCCATGTCACTAACGACATAATTAAGTGCGCTTCCACAACAATAACATGGCACATTGCTGTTATTTTCGGGAAAAAAAGTCACTGGAAAGCTTCATTCCGAACATGTTTGCTTTGCATGATCAGAGTTCTTCAGAGCCCACAATGTTGCCTGATAGCAGGAGAGGCCGCTAGCAATTAGATGCCATTATAGGAGGGCAAATGATGCCATACAAGGCCTCATTCTGTGGATGACTCGCTATATTATACAATAGGAATATAGCAGGGAGCACAATATTATACCGAATGCCGGCCCTTCTACTACAGTGGAAAACAAAACTTTGAAAGAGTTTTTTAGGTTTTTTTTACTCTTTTCCCCCGTACAATTTTCCGATGTTGTTTTTAACTAATACCTTTACAGTAAGGATCAGTTTCTTTAGAAATTTACTGATTCATGATAAAAAAAATTACGTTCTCTTAAAAATATACCTAAGAATCGTATATTTTACGGTATTTTTTTGGCATTTCTTCCGCCATTATTTTATCGTAATTTTTCGTGGAAAATTTTTTATAATGCGCAGACAGTGTCATCAACTTCTGATTCTCGAAACCAAGGCGCAGTTTTTATCTGCGAAAATTTTAGCAGCATTTACACAGGCCACTGCAAACGTTCTGTCAGCTTCTCTTCACATTTTGCAGTTTTAAAATAAGATCAGATAAATTATTGCTCTGACTGTGGTTCTGTCCACCTATCACTATTACATAGAAGGAAAGTAGCGTATCCATTATAATGGCTCGGACAAAGCGTCGGTTTGAGTTCCCATTTTCCTCGAGCACAAGTTTCAGTTTACCACTGGTAAATCACCAAGATAAATGCTTTCCTCTGTCTGTCCATTGCAGTTTATTTAGGTACTGCGTGACTTTGAGTATAGTTGCACAGTTTTTAGCCATAATGCAACTCAAGCCATACATGAAGCATTTATAGATCCGTTTTTTTAATACTTAGTACGGTGATATCTAAATATACACTTTCGCAACATGCTTCATAGTTTCTAGGGTGAATAATAATAGCGATAATAATACATCCGAGTACATTATTATTAACGTTACTAGTGGTCGAAGCCGTCATCAAATGCCGGTAAAAACTAGTTACTAAAGGAAACTTCGTTTTCCTAGCTCTGTCTTTTCGTAGTTCTATCCTCAGGGATAATTCTGCCTTTTCCTTCATTAATCGCCTCAATTTAGACAGCACGGACTCGATAAAAATATTTGCACATGTAATTTGTAGAATCTAAGCTACCACGTAGAGGTACTTTTGTCCTCTCAAGTCCTTCAATTCCAAAAATTTTGTAAGACAACGGCTCTAACCTTTTAGCTGATAAATTTGTTCTTATATGATCCTTCACAACGGGAGAGAAAGACAAGCAGACAAGAAAGCAATTAACAAAGCTATTTTTATTATATTATGAGATTTTAGTTTCTGGACCCGCGCCAGGTACGTTAAGGAGCCGAACGCTCTGTATCTATGATACCTGTTCTAAATTTATACCTCCGGTACATTTTGATTTGGTCAGTTTAACAACTAATCGTATTCAAAAGATTTCTAGCTCTGGCGTAACCACGTGTAAAACATTGAGTAAAAACATAGATTACAAGAAGATGCGTGAGTATACGAAGAAAAGGAATACGTGTCATCGTAGACCCATGAAGGTCGTAGCCGGGAGCACTCATTCATTGTTAGTTACTGTATAGTATACATTTTATAGGCACAATTGTAGTTTATAAACGACGTTTGAAACAGTGCTATCCTTACGACGCTTCATTTGGTCTAACCGCTTGGTTTATTAATTAACTGATTAGGTTACTATTAGTATACGTGCTGTCTTATGGGGAACGGTCATGGAGCAATGATTAGTGTAAAGGTAAATTCAACTCGACCGTACCCCTCGTCAGCAAACTCACATGCACTGGTTCTTGCTACAGACATAAGCGCCCTGTTAAACAAGTATTTATATTACTATTGCAAATGTACCTATAAACGATTATAAATCGCTCTCGGTCATTGCTTCCCTCTCCTCATTTTTACCAGATATTATCATTATTGCCTGATGATACTTAATAATATTGCCTGATGATACTTGTGCAGTAGAAACTCATTCAGTGTTTCCAGTGAGAGGGTTACCGATCTATTCCGAAAGCCTCGTTAGTTTGTAGACTATTATAAGCATATTCCAAGTTTTACCGCAGAGCCAAACGTATAACTCATTTTTCCTGTTAGGAAGATAAATATGTCAACAACATTGCAATGATAACAAGGCACTCAAAGCACACGAAAATAACACACCTATGGCATGAAGCAATCACATGACGGGACCCTTAGACCTTGTGTAGACATGACGGGACCCTTAGACCTTGTGTAGATGAAACTCATCTCAATTGTTGGCAAAATGCCACGCGTGTATCACTGGCACACAGGAAAAAAAAAATAGTGGTCATATGGTCGACGAACGAGACAAGATTTGGCACACCCATGCGTGTCCTCAGGAATAACCTTTACCTCGGTGTTGCCATACAGAGGGGCGTCGTAAAGATAAGAAGACTCGCAGCATGACCTCTGACCTTTCAGACCAAACTATTCTTAGATGGCTTTCTTATATAAGGACGGCTTGATCTTGTGATGATGGCAGACCTCAACTATTTGTATGCACATCTCTCTGCGCATGATTTGGTGTATGTTAAAACAGAGAAATAATTTGTGCGCAGCGTTTCGGCCTTCAGTAGCGTTTTTCAACATCTGAAATAGGTATACACTTTGGCCTTCAGTGACTTTTTTCAACATTCGAAAACGCACATTTCGGCCTTCAGAGACATTTTTCAACATGTGAAGAAAGAAAAGGCAAGCATTTTGGCATTCAGTAGATTTCTAAAATATCATTAAAAAACATGAAAATGCATTTTTACCTTCTGTAGCATTTTTATACACATCTGGAATATACATTATAAGGGTAGGCATTTCGGCTTTCGCTACCATTAATTTGCAAAATATTGTTCACAAATGACGTTCAAAAATCCCTACAGCAAACCGACAGCTCAAGTTGCCAGGGCTGACACTCACCTGTTAGGAGAGTGTTAATTAATAGCTACCGAAACCTTTTAGCATCTTTCATCAATACATACAGGTGTCTTATACCGTATCGCTAATAACTTATTAAAATTGCGGAACTAAAACAGGTGCCTGCAACGTTGTCAGATACGTGGAACACCTGTACTTTTGACATATTTTATCAACCGTTATTTAGGAGGCTATGCACAGCTGCCTCCATTAGATCTAGCCATTTTCAGAAACATTTCGCTAACTATCCCTAAGGCCGCCCTATACAACTGAGTGGTACATCTCCTACTAACATTAAACAATTATTTCATCAGGAAAATTATACGTTTGTAGAGAACGTGATGGGATGGTTTAATGAGTTCGTAAATAATTTTAAGCAGCTTCAAAGAGTACAAGTTTTTCCGAGGAGGCGAGATTTGGAGCCTGCTAGGCGGCACGTAGGAAACGTAAAGATCTTCTCAAGTTTTTATCGACATACACGCGGTGAGAAAATCGCTGGAGAGAACCAAGCACAAAATATAAACTTGAACGTCAGGCGCTGATTAAAATAGAAACAAAATCTTCAACCCTCTCGTCAGAGACGGTATGTTCATATGTCATCATCAACTTTGAACCCTGTGAACCTAGACCTAATGTTCAAGTTTTTGGATATTACAAATAATGCTACTCGTACGGAAGGTGGTGCTTAATTCAGATACCAAATGGTTAATTGTCAAAAACAGTGCTAAGTATCAAAATAATTTCGACTGGAGTTGCAGTTACAAAAGCAATTTTTCGGCGATTATTCACTCTACTGCTAAAAACTCTGCTGACATCTAGAGCAATAAATGCAAAGTATTGGACGATTACTGACGTTTTAGCGTTGACCTCTATAGCACTGCAGCCCAAGACTTATCGTAGTCTGATAACTAAAATTTTAAACTCCTAGTAACTTATCTCGCGTAAAAGCACGTCTAGTAGCAGGGATTGCTGAGATTTGATGTGTGTTAAACAGTGTTAAGATGCTTACATGGTTTCTATCCTGCAAATTATCGTTTCAGTCTAATGAATAATTAAGGCTAATGCCAATTGTTACTCTATTTCTCCTATGTCACTCGTTCGAAAGCTGAGTTCGAGCTCCCGAAGCCATACAAGCGTAGCGTGAGGAACTCGGCACTCCTGTTTCTCGAAAAGGCGGCACAGTAAATAAAAGTAAAGGTAAAGTCTACTTGATTACACCCTCCACTCTAAAACCCATACGCACTGGTTCGTGCTGCGAATATAGGCCAACTGCCCCCCCCCCCAGAAGGGTAAGTACGGCTGCGGTCGATCACGGTCGTCAAGAACTATGGCACCATCGACAAAAGGGTTTTATGCAAAGACCCGCGCCCTCCCCATAGCCTCTCCATTTCTGGACAAGGTTAAGTGCCTCCCACCGGTAGCTGTGCATATCAAACAACAGCTGACTCAGCCCACTAAGTGCCACAAAGTCTTGGTACTTGATCCCGCAACCTCCAGTGCAGTCGGTTCAGCACGCAAGGCTGCTGCTACCGTGGATAGCCGTACGCTTGAGTGTTTGTTCTTACACGCGGAATGCGCAGGTTCGAAACTCTTGCCAGCAGGCGAGTTCTTGCGCTTGAATCGCTAAATCAGTGCTGATGCTGCTGCGGGGGTACGCGCCAACCAAAAATGGGGATGTTCGGATGGGGGTATTGCAAAATCCTATTGGCAGCCCTGCCAACGGTATTAACGGTATTATACAAGCGACTCACTAGCGGTGGGACTAAGAAGGTAGGATAGAAGTATTGGACGCATCCAAAAAAGGCTACCTGGTTCTAGTGGGTTAATTAAATATAATATTGTGCATGCCGCAGCTAATCCACCAATGGGAATGGCGGGCTGTGAGCTGCAGACGTGTGTCGGTCGGTTTCAGTCTTACGAGAAATAATTACTTCCACCAAGGAGGCTATATTTTCATCGAGTTTGTATTTTTGTCTGTCTGGCTGTTTGTGTGTCACCAAGATAACTCAAAAAATTATGGACGGATTTTCAGGAAACTTACAGGGATTGTTAGGAATGTTATGAGAAACAGATGTTTAACTTTTGGTGAAGATCCGTTCATTGTTTTTTGTGTTTGTTTCCGTGCTTCGTTTTTCCTAATGCCATAAGTCAAAAAGTTATCGACGCATTTTCATGAAATTTACATACGTTTTTAGTTATATCACCAGGAGTAATTGAGAAAACTTTTGTGATTATTTATTTGTTAGCTTGTTTGCCGGTTGCTATGTTTTTCTTATGCTTGTTAGCAAAACACTTCAAAGGTTATTAACAGATTTTAATAAAATTTACCGGAATTGTTAGCAAGTATTGAAAGACATAAATGAAGATTTTGTTGATGATCGGTTGGTCTGTTTGTGTGTTTGACTAATATTTATCAGAATGTTTATTAGCAGCATCACTCAGAAAGTTATCACATGTTCAGGAAAGTTACAGAAACTGTTATTACGGTCACTAGGCACAAATGATTAAATTTTGGTGGTGGTGATGCTAAGGAAATCACAGAGTACCAACTTTAATTTTTCGTTACCCCTCTTCTTGTTTGGCGAAGGTATGCACTCTCAGAGTGCTCTAGTTTTATTGTCATAGGGGCCAATACCCGTGAATTCGCCCACTTCAAGTTAGATAATCTAATCCGATGAGCTTTACTGCCCTGAGCACCTGACACTCGCTGCATAGCGGTGGAACGAATGCACCTTAACCCCAGAACACCAACCAATTATCTCTGTCCGTAAACCAAATATCTCTGTCCGTAAACCAAATATTTCTGTCCGTAAACCAATTATCTCTGTCCGTAAACCAAATATTTCTGTCCGTAAACCAATTATCTCTGTCCGTAAACCAAATATTTCTGTCCGTAAGCCAAATATCTCTGTCCGTAAACCAAANGGGGGGGGGGGGGGGGGGGGGGGGGATTGCAAAATTCCATTAGCAGCTCTGGCAACGGTATTATACAAGCGGCTCAGTAGCGGTGGAACTAAGAAGGTAGGATAGTAGTATTGGACGCATCCAAAAGAGGCAGCCAAGCCACTGATGTGGATCGCGGGCTGTGAGCTGCAGACGTGTGTCGGTCGGTTTCAGTCTTACGAGAAATAATGACTTCCACCAAGGCAAGGAGGCTATATTTTCATCGAGTTTGTCTTTTTGTCTGTCTGGCTGTTTGTGTGTCACTAAGATAACTCAAAAAATTGTGGACGGATTTTCAGGAAACTCACAGAGATTGTTATGTATGTTATGAGAAACAGATGACTGACTTTTGGTGAAGATTCGTTCACTGGTTTGTTTGTCTGTTTCTTTGTTTCTTTTTCCTAATGCCATAAGTCAAAAAGTTGTCGACTGATTTCCATGAAATTTACACAAGTTGGTAGTTACATCACGAGGAGTAAATGAGAAAATTTTGTGATAATTTATTTGTAAGTTCGTTTTTGTTGTTGTTGTTGTGTTTTTTATGCTTGTAAGCAAAACACTTCAAAAGTTATTAACAGATTTTAATAAAATTTACAGGACATGTTAGGAAGTGTTGAAATTCAACATAAAAGCTTAGATTTTGGTGATGAACGGTTGGTCTGTTTATGTATTTGACTAATGTTTATCAGAATATTTATTAGCAGCATAACTCAAAATGTTATCAGCTCTTCAGGAAGTTGCAGATACCTACTGTTATAACGGTCAATAGGCACAAATGATTAAATTTTAGTGGTGGTGATGCTAAGAAAATCACAGAGTAGGCCACCAACTTAAATTTTTCGTTACCCTTTCCTTGTTTGGCGGAGGTACGCGCTCTCAGAGTGCTCTAGTTTTTCATGTCATAGGGGCCAATGCGCGTGAATTCGTCCACTTTAAGCCAGATAATCTAATCCGATGAGCTTTAATGCCCTGAGCACTTGACACTCGCTGCATAGCGGTGAAACGAATGCACCTGAACCCCAGAACACAGACCAATATCTCCGTCCGTGACCCAAAAATCTCCGTCCGTGACCCTAAAATCTCGGTCTGTAAACCAAATATCTCGGTCTGTAAACCAAATATCTCGGTCTGTAAACAAAATATCTCGGTCTGTAAACCAAAAATCTCGGTCTGTAAACCAAATATCTCGGTCTGTAAACCAAATATCTCGGTCTGTAAACCAAAAATCTCGGTCTGTAAACCAAAAATCTCGGTCTGTAAACCAAATATCTCGGTCTGTAAACCAAATATCTCGGTCTGTAAACCAAATATCTCGGTCTGTAAACCAAAAATCTCGGTCTGTAAACCAAATATCTCGGTCTGTAAACCAAATATCTCGGTCTGTAAACCAAATATCTCGGTCTGTAAACCAAATATCTCTGTCTGTAAACCAATTATCTCTGTCCGTAAACTAAATATCTCTGTCGGTAAACCAATTATCTCTCTGTAAACCAAATATCTCTGTCCGTAAACCAAATATCTCTGTCCGTGAACCAAATATCTCGGTCTGTAAACTAAATATCTCTGTCCGTAAATCAAATATCTCTGTCCGTAAACCAAACATCTCTGTCCGTGAACCAAATATCTCTGTCCGCAAACCAAATATCTATGTCCGTAAACCAAATATTTCTGTCCGTGAACCAAATATCTCTGTCCGTGAACCAAATATCTCTGTCCGTAAACCAAATACCTCTGTCCGTAAACCAAATATCTCTGTCCGTAAACCAAATATCTCTGTCCGTAAACCAAATATCTCTCAGGCATTTGGTTTATAGAGACAGGCATTTGGAAATATCTCTGTCCGTGAACCAAATATTTCTGTCCGTAAACCAAATATCTCTGTCCGTGAACCAAATATCTCTGTCCGTAAACCAAATATCTCTGTCCGTAAACCAAATATTTCTGTCCGTAAACCAAATATCTCTGTCCGTGAACCAAATATTTCTGTCCGTAAACCAAATATCTGTGTCCGTAAACCAAATACCTCTGTCCGTAAACCAAATATCTCTGTCCGTAAACCAAATATCTCTGTCCGTAAACCAAGTATTTCTGTCTGTAGGAAAAGCGTGGGCATAGGATACATTTTACTCATGGTTAGTGTTCGAAGCTTAGCAGACTGAATTATGAAGCGGCGAATTTTTATTATTACTATTAACATCATTCTTATTATATTACTAGTAGATGTGTATTAACAGTGATTCTGTATTGACACGTGTTGGTGCAGATTGTGTGTGCTTTGCACGCACCACCTTTGACGACCTGTTTACTAATTCGAGGAGGTGATGCAGTCAGTTACAACAGTCGGCATTGCAGTATCATCGCGACTTTCCTGCTCAGAATTAATTCGAGAATAACGTCCAGTTTGGCTTTGAAACTTGAGAAAAAGTCATGACGTGGCGTTATTTGCGATTCTGAAAGAAAGAAAAAAGGGACTTGGGGTACGTCGCGAGAAACGTGGAACCCATGCATGAGGGTGTTACCACTCTAGATGAACGTACATGGGTACAGCAAGTCGAGAAAGAATTAACAAACGAAAAACGTCATACGTAAGGGTATGAAAATGGACAGAAACGCCCCACCGAAAAATAATAAGCAGTTTTCCGATGTCTACGGATACAGTATATATACGTATAATAAAAAGCGACATCGCCGATTGGGCGAATCGACGTTTAGCTTTGCTTTAAGAATATATGTATTCATTGACAAAGTACCCTGCGTGGGACATTGAAGGAGGGACTGTTGCACACAACTTCCTACGTATAGTAAGTCAGCCTTGGTATTCTCAAGGCCACGTGTACAAAGGATGGTAACGCTGGTACCTGGAGGTACCACCAGCCAGGTAGACGTGCTCAGCGTGGGTAAAACGCGTCTTATAGGCGCCAGGGGTCACTGTCTACAGAGCGAGTTCTTCCGTCGGGATGGTTAGTTACATGGCTTGACATTGTGAAGGTCGAAGTCATATACGCCATAGAATATACACTAGCATTTGTTTGAATTAACATGTATTTCTTTATAACCTCCTGACAGAATAGTTTCTCAAACATAGCTCGTGAAATCTTGTCAGATTTGATATTTAATTCATCGAAAATGCATATGGTTGCATAGCGTGTAGTTTAGTACAGTTTAGTTAACGTTTGCTAAAGTCTCTGCCACCAGAGGCAGGATTACGGGGAGATATCATATCTTGTATAAACTATATTAGCTCCACTCGACTTTGCCGAACTAATTAATGGTATGTACTCGCAGTTATCGCAAGCATATCGATGACGTCGTCCGTCAATGGAGATAAGCATTCATGGAGGCAGCAAACAGGAAAATAAGAAGAAGAATTTCTATTTTTGTACATCAGTTTAAGCATAGACATCAACAGTACCTGACTCTTAGGTCTGACGCTGGCGACCAAAAGTCGGCAACGGAAAAATGGAATTTTCTCAAGAGCTATTCTTTCCCCTATCTAATACTGAAGAAAAATTCCAAGGTATCCAACATTTTTCTTGTGGAGAAGGTACCGTGCCTTGGATACGGCGGGGACGCAATTGGGCGCTTGCCTGCATGACCGTGTCTGAACATGTTCATAATAGCTCTTGAGAAAATCCCATTTTTCCCATTTTGGCCGCCAGCGTCAGAGGCCACTTGGACCTAAGAGTCAAGTACTGTTGCGGTCTATGGTTTAAGCATTCCTGGCTCTTACTTTAATGTTAAAACGAGGAAACGAAAGGGACATGTCGTGTGTCAGAAAAAGTGGCGAGCCTACAGTTACAGATCATGCAACAACGAGCGCCGGAATACCAGACCAGGAAAAGTAAGAGAAAGAATAGAAGTAGAAAAAAATATGAGCTCGCAAAACAAGAAGAAATGATTGGGGGTGCAAGAGAAGACGCGTGGAACGCCTAACTGCAGCTCCGGCGACCGGTAGAGGCCCCCTAGGGGGGCTCGCATACGCAGACTCGCGGGGTGCATAGAGATTTTTTTTTTTAGGATGTAGCAATTTTGCTTGTGACATTCCACCATCAAAGTGCAGCAAGAGATATTCCAAGTGTGGCCTACATCACAACTGGTAAATAATACGTCAACGTCAAGCCGTAAAACTCATTTCTATATGCGAAAGTTTGAATACGTTTTGTCACTAAAGTGAGAAGTTAAGTAAAAAAAAACATTATGAATGCTTGTATACTACGATAGACCGCAACAGTACTTGACTGTTAGGTCCAAGTGGCCTCCGACGCTGGCGGCCAAAATGGGAAAAATTAGATTTTCTCAAGAGCTATTATGAACATGTCCAGACACGGTCAT
>LQNS02277717.1:12571855-12582240 GCA_001587735.2 Parhyale hawaiensis
TGAACTTCAAGGAAATTTGGCTCGCTCCGCATTATAGATGTGGCACATCAGCATGAGATTTCGAGAGGGAGGTTGAGCTGGCACAAAGCGGTCGCTCGAAGTAGACGCGGCACCGTCGCAATTGGTGTTCCGCGGAGTATGTGGCACTTTTGTAGGGGCTTGCTGGAGATGTGGCACACAGTGTGTGAGCTCAAAGTAGAGAATAAGTTGGAAGTTCGTTTGCAAGGGCTTTTGCGCGGCTCCTCCAGATGCCAGCGAGCATGACTCGCACCGTGACCACCATCTTTCACTAACGACAAATAAGAATGAGTTTAAAAAAAGCAACGAACCTGTTCCTGAGGCTTCGGGGCGCGGAATCGAAAAATACCAGCGCCAGTGAACTACTTCTGTCCCGCACGTGTATGGCGCTTTTGGCGGGTAACAATAATCTAGTCAGTGCCTTCATTATTTAATGAAACGAGAGTCGTTTACATTAACAATTCTTCACTGAAGTATAAAATAGCTTATAAGTATGTTGTTAGTGTAGATATTGCCTATCGGGAATTCAACACGGCTAGGAAGGACACTTTCTTCTGGTGCCGGCATTGTGTGGGGCCGACTGCATTTGAGGTTTAGGTAGAATATGAGTGCCTACAAGTTAAGTTAGGCACGTATACTACCTGAGCCAAACCTAGCCTAACCTATTCTTAACTACCTATGTAATCTTAGACATGCTTTGAGGTAGGCCACATACTGCATAGAATGTAAGAAAACAGCGACATGCCCTTTGTTTGCATATAACCGAGAAATAAATAAGATACAAGCTCTTGTGTACCATGCAGGAAACGTCTCAATGAGTTTCTTGCAATGTTTCTATGAGTACTCGATAAAGTTTGTTGTTATAATTATTATACGATACTATACAGAAATTTTTTTTAATATAACAGAGAAATGACAAACATGGATTTATCCTTCTCACCATTGAAAATATGTTATAAGCCTATAAATATGTGGGATTGATTCTACCATAGTGCATAGGTCCCGGCCGGATGGATGAAACTTAAGTAAAATCTTGTTCAGTGATGTCACTGTGATGACTGCAACGCAATTAGAAAACAAACTGTTCATCTACTTACACAAAGACTGCATGTACAATTTAGACACGCACATTCATCAGCGTATAGAACATCGGTAAGAGGTATATCATTTCAGTGTCGCAAAGTGACATGATTATCTCCCGCTTTGCACCATCATTACCTGCATTTACGAATTTGTGTTTTTTTTATAAACATTGTCCTTGCGCCACCACAAACAGCTTGCTCCTGGTGAGAGGTTCTCATGTTAATCGGAAAACATTTTATTGAAGTATCTATCATCCCTATTCGGCATTGATGGTGGGCCGTCACTTATGGAGTGTTAGTCTATGGTTTTGCTAATAATATAAGTAACTACGGATATAGTGGTCCCATGTTTTCCATATTTGTCTGACTATAATGTTCTCCACGCTCCATCGAAATTTCCTGTAGGTCGTAATCAGTAACTCCGGAATCACTATAGGCAGAAACGCACGCACAACTTGATGATCGGACTTCCAACTCGCTCGTCATCACGATACACACTGAAGGTTAGTAGCATAGATACGGCAGCACCAATGACGTCCGAGTTGACCGTCTGCTCGATGAGTTGAGTATGTGCATACATACATAGTATGGGCCCCGGCATAGTGACACGTTGGTTCAAGCCTCCCTCCCTAGAGACTAGAAGCATCTGTAATTTCCCTATTTCGATAGAAATATTCTAATGCTATTGGCTTCAACTTCGCCGGGACTTCACTTCCACGCTTTCGATTCACCAATATGAAACGAGTTTCATGTGTTAATCGCAAGCTGACTACGCTTGGGCACGCCTAAAACTGGAGTATCTACGAATAGTTAGAAGTTCAAAGAAAAAAGTTCCTTCCTCACTCAGCTCCTTCTTAGAACACTGTTGCAGTAGTGAAAACCTTCCACCAAATACTGTGTAAATATATTCCTTTAAATAATTTAACTTTAAAATTAGTTTTCCTTTTAATTAATGGCAGAAATTGCGCCAAAGGAATAAAAAATTTTTAGAAACTTCTAGCAACTAGCAACTTTAATTATTTATGGTGATGTTTGAGCCACACGTGTAGTACAGTACCAAGGCACGTCATTTTCTAGAAGCTTTAGTTGTTTGTTGATCCTCAGCCAACAGAAAAAAAACAATGTCTCATAAGATTGATGAAAATCTGACATGGCGATTTAAGGTTAAAACACGAACTTCCGAAGGAACAGTGCCACTAAGAAGTGAACCCTAATATTATAAGTGAGTCGTAGCTATATGAAAAGTAAGTTTTAAAGGACAAACACATGTACATTTAGAAGCTCTAATTGTTGTTCAACCATTTGTCGTTCGCATTGTAGCGTGTGCTTCCGTAACAACTAATAAATAAAGGATTAAGGATATGTTCGACTGGGTCGTGAAAGTCGATCTATGCCAAACCTACTAGATTTAACTTGTCCGAAACAGCAGACAGGTGTCCCGACTTCGTCCTGTTCAGTCTAGTTTCATCGGTTGACTCAATACTGATCACCTGTGAGGCTTCTAAAACCTCAATATTACTTCGTATAATAGAGATTTCAGTCGCTTCAACATAACAGGTCGCTTCTAACACCAGCAACACTAATCAAAGCGACAAAACTAATGTTCCGGTCGACAGTTCCGGATGAGTTAAGTTAAGTGGGCTTGGCTTAGATCGACTTTCACGTCCCGATAAAACACGCCCTAACTCTAAGGTCCAAATAGGTGGCATCTGAGCTATAAATAGAAGTGCTAATTATGTATTTGAATGTAAAAGCGGGCTCGCTTAAACAAAATCTACAGGTTGCCGAAAATCAATTTTGTCAAGAGCGAATGTGCCGAGTGCGTAGTGCTACAACCTGAACCTGCAGCTCTGTCCGAAATGGCGACTCAAGCCCTCAAGATATTACTTCTAGAGAACTTAGGCAGATTAGATTAAAGTATCTCTATTGAAGTGGATGAATCGTTCACGCCTCAAGCAGCTCTTTCAAGAAAAGAAACGTTCAACAGCAGAAATTCAATGTACAGGATATATATTTATTAAAAGTGCACAGATTTTGGCTTATAAATTCACAAGCTCCTAATCAAAATAATCAGTGAACTAAATCTATTCGTGAAACAGGGAACTCCTAAAACGTATAGACAGTTTCGGGAGGAGCTTCCGTTTGGGAATGACCTGCCCAACATCGTGCTTGCTACCCCTGCGTTAGTGAAACATTTATTACCTTTAGCTAACGTCATATCGTATGAAGTCGAGGAGTTATACAGTTGGCTCTGCTACCGACAAAGTTTGACTGCACATTTTTGTTGGGCGCTCAATATGGCGTCGTCCATTGCTACAATTCACAAACCATGGCGCTCAGTTTCAGGAGTTTTCGCCGTTTTCAGAGGCTCTGTTCAAAGAGTTCTGCTGCAGTACCTCAAATTCTTCATTGCATTAAGATTTAGAGTTCCTAGCCTAAGCTTTCGTTCAGCAATACGAATGCTTGGGCTAATACAATTTGAATCTTGAAGATACTCACTAATTCCCTAAACAATGGTAACTTCATATATTAGGGAAAATTAGCATTTTCAGTTATAAATTTTCCCATTAATGTTGCTTGATATCATTCCATGCACAAGTGACTATATTAACTATAACAACGTCCCAAACGACAGAAAAATTTGTGAGTGAATCCCTCAGAGCTGTAACAATATTTTCACCACCCACGAACGAAGTGAGAGAGGTTATAATGTTTTCGTTGAAGATTTAAGTGTATACATATTTGTCCACACGAAAAGAGGTCGATGGAGTTGAGCATTGTTCATAATTTTTGTAGGGAGTTTGGTGGGTTGACCTAGATGTGACCCATGTCAAAAAACTAGGCCTAGCTGGCCGT
Source organism: Parhyale hawaiensis (assembly GCA_001587735.2). Lineage (NCBI taxonomy): Eukaryota > Metazoa > Arthropoda > Malacostraca > Amphipoda > Hyalidae > Parhyale > Parhyale hawaiensis. The sequence continues at coordinate 12,575,812 of LQNS02277717.1, forward strand.
TAAAAATGACGCCACTGAATTTAACCCCACTGCGGCAGATTGTCCTACGCCATGAGGCGGTCCAATTTTCGTATTAAAGATCTAATCCAGGGGATGGGGTGCCCTGAATTTGTTCATCAAAAATGACAGCTTTGAAATTGCCTCCACCGCGAGTGATGGTCTTACGTTACGAGGCGTTGTAGTTCTATAACGCTAAATTGTTACAAAGAAATTAATTTGTTACGAAAAATACTTTCAAATACAATTTATTAGCTATAAATTATTTCAAAATAATGTTTCTGTAAAAAAAAAAAAAATTCGTCACTGCGACGTCGGTCGTTCGGTCAGTCCAACTTTAGATTTAGCTTAGTCGACAACAAATCAAAGGCACTTTGTAGAAATCCCAAAGTGGATTTGCGAGATTAATGTGCTGCCAGACAGATGGTGTAGCCGAGGGGAACCCTTTATAGGACTGACGCTAGCTTATATTTTGTTACCGTATCACGGGGTCAGATGGCTAAATGAATGACCTCTTGAATTTAAACCAATCTTACAACGGCGCTACATTGATGAGACAGTGGTAATTTTTGGATATGATTCCCACATCAAAAAATCGTTACCTTACTTAAACGTAAGGTAGTATCCAGTTCACTCATGGGAAAGGAAATAGTAAAAATTTAAAATCTTAAATGGTCGAAATTCATGATCAAAATGAAAAATTCGAGCCTGCACTATACAGAAAAGAGTCGCTTTATAGCTCCGGTATTTGTTTGATCCTGTTACCCCTGCATCTTCTGCATCTTTAAACGCAGTCTTACTTGTGTATTTTTTCGAGCGTTCTGAACTTGCTCTTTGTCACAATTTTTGAGCGTTCACAATGCGGATTCCCTTATTTTTTGGTGCAAAATGTTGTCCTTTGAAAGATTTATTATTTAACCACTCGGGTAACCACGGCCAAATACTACAATATTTCTGCGTGCCACGTACTTCTGGAAATCGTTTCACAATCTTTGAAGAAAATGTTAAGTAGACTTGCTTATACGAACATTTTCCCCACTGGTCAGGGTTAGAATTATATTTACAACAATTTAGGTTTCCTTGGTTCAAGTTTTTTAGAATTTAAAAATACTTGTCCACTTGCACTTACTTCCTCGATCGGCAATCTATAAATTTCACTGCAGTCGGTGCTTTGCCTTTTCAGGCTGGGTGTACACGATAGATAAATTGAACGAGTTTTTCATTTGGGCAATCGTCCGTGTGTTTTGTAGAGCCACTGTAAATAAAACTGAGCGTCCGCCAAAATAGTTGCTAGCTAGTGAGAGCCACTAGTAAAGTTTTGATATCGCTTCAACTTTGGAGTGAAATAAAACCCAGCGATCGAGCTCGGTGCTTTTGTCGAATTAAAGGGGTAGAGCAGCGCATTCCGACACGCGNGTAAAAGACATAAATGATCAAATTTTGGTGCAGATCGGTTGGTTCGTTTGTATGTTTGACTCATATTTGTCATAACGTTTGTTAACAGTATAACTCAAAAAGTTAAGAACGGATTTCCAAAAAAATTAAACAAGCTGTTGTTAATATAAAAAGGCACAAATGATTAGATTTTGGAGTTTATGCAAAGAAAATTGTGGTTTCAGAGCCAATTTGAATTTTGGCTACCGTTGGCTCACTTGGCGGAGGTATGCGCTCTCAAAGTGCTCCAGTTATATTATATTATACTAGTGGCCCATGCCGTCATTATAAATGACGGCAAAAATTAACACTTCACCCAAACCCCCGCCGTCTTTTGGGCTTCCTCATTTTTCCCCTATCTAATACTGAAGAAAAAGATTCCAAGGTATCCAACTTTTTTTCGCCTAAACTTTAGACTTAAAAGAGGATAGAATAATCAAGATAAAAAGGGGATAGATTATGACTTCTTTTTCTAACGTTCCATGGGTACTTTTTTTTTTTCGCCGAAGAAAAAGATTGCAAGGTACCCCAATTTTTTTTTTTTTTACATTTTGAAATCTGAATTTTCTCCTATCTTATTCCCATAAAGCTTGTCAGGAAAGATATAAATATATAAATAAATAAATAAATAAACACACGACGTGAATTATTATATAGTACTGATAATGTTCCCGTAAAAATAATTTTCGTCACTGTGACGTCGGTCGGTCGGTCCAACTTTAGATTTAGCTTAGTCGACAACAAATCAAAGGCACTTTGCAAAAATCCCAAAGTGGATTTGCGAGATTAATATGCCGCCAGACAGATGGTGTAGCCATGGGGAACCCTTTATAGGAGTGACGCTTGCTTATATCTTTTCACTATATCACGAGGTCAGATCGTTAGATGAATGACCGCTTGAATTTAAACCAATCGTACAACGGCGCTACATTGATGAGACAGTGATAATTTTTGGACATGATTCCCACATCAACAAATCGTGACCTTACTTAAACGTAAGGTAAGAAAAAACAAAAAATTTAATCTCTTAAATGTTCGAAATTCATAATCAAAATAAAATATTCGAGACTGCACTATACAGAAAAAGCGTCGCTTACAAGCTCAGGTATTTATTTGATTCAGTTATCCATGCATCTTCTGCATTTTTAAACGCAGTCTTACTCGTTTATTTTTTCGAACGTTCAGAACTTGCTCTTTGTCACAATTTTTGAGCGTTCGCTATGCGGATTCCCTTATTTTTTAGTGCAAAATGTTGTCTTTTGAAAGATTTATAATTTAACCACTCGGGTAACCACGGCCAAATACTACAATATTTCTGCGTGCCACTTCTGGAAATCGTTTCACAATCTTTGAAGAAAATGTTAAGTAGACTTGCTTATACGAACATTTTCCCCACTGGTCAGGGTTAGAATTATATTTACAACAATTCAGGTTCCCTTGGTTCAAGTTTTTAGAATTTAAAAATACTTGTCCACTTGCACTTACTTCCTCGATCGGCAATCTATAAATTTCACTGCAGTGGGTGCATTGCCTTTTCAGGCTGGGTGCACACGATAGATAAATCGAACGAGTTCGTTTGGGCAATCGTCTGTGTGTTTTGTTGAGCCACTGTAAATAAAACTGCGCGTCCGCCAAAATAGTTGCTAGCTAGTGAGAGCCACTAGTAAAGTTTTGATATCGCTTCAACTTTGGAGTGAAATAAAACCCAGCGATCGAGCTCGGTGCTTTTGTCGAATTAAAGGGGTAGAGCAGCGCATTCCGACACGCGGAGCTGAGCAAACTCGTATATTTAACTATGTATAGCGTGAATCCGTGTTTTGATTGGTGAAATCAGCAAGGAAATGAAAGTCAGGATTTACTATCATAAAAATGTATATTTCAGCCCCGTCAGATATAGGCAAATATTAGCATTCAAATTCTAAAGCCTTTTGAACGTTCAGGGCACTTAGTAGTAGAAGAGATTTTTTAAATTTATTGATCGATGCTCAAACACGGACTTGAAGCGGTGTACATCCGGAGAAACTTGCTTTCTTGTCGTGAAAAATGAAGCTCTGTAAATTTGTGTAATGGGAAACAAGTCTACCAAGCCGTGCAAATGTCGGCAAAGAGTTTGCGATTTTTTGTTTCACTGAAGGATGTACTGCAGTCGCCGACTTCAATTCTCGAAAGAGGTGATTGCGTTCCATTTCACTTCTGCTGAGTACCATTATGCTTTCTTCAGTTTGGTGACATGCATTGAAACAATTCCTTTTTATGGGTAGTCAGTCAAGCATCACTCAAAAAACATGAATTGTTTCCCCTTATCTTTGGTACCTACTTCGTGACATTGCTTAAACTGAAAATTTTTCGCTCCAGCTGGCTATTCAAAGGATAAAAAAATTTTGGAAAAACTATTCTTGCAACAAATCTCCACTTTTTCGATTGTCTTCGTGCTTGTACATGGCTCTAGTTTAAGAACATGGAACTACTTGGCTTCGTTCATCGTCTTCTCAATTTACGCTTTGAAAACTCAGAGCAAATAAGTTTTGAAGTGCATGGGAAGAAAGCAAAAATCAGGATCCATCAGCGTGCCATGAGATACTTCAGACCTCCTCCTTGTGTGGGCTCTAAATTTGGCAGAGCAAAATATGCATTTAATTCAGCGCCTTCTTTAGTGTTGCTTCGAAATACAATCGATCCTAGTTTTCGCTAAAAGGTTTTCAACAGAGCAAGCATGACAGAAATGTCAATCTCCAACCTGTCCTGGTTTTCGCCTATTTTTATCGAAGCGTACCAGGAAAAATGTAACTATATATACTGATCAGTACATAAATTATTCATAAATAAATAAACATTGTGAAATATTAAATAAATGGCGGTAAAGAAATTGCATCATACCTCATCACTGTTTGTGCTTGTTCCCACGATATATTGCGTCCACTACAGCTACAGCCTAATCTTCCTTTCAACAAATAAATATTCCATTTCAGTAAACAGTTTTATTTTTAGAGCAATCCCAGCTACATTGGACTCCTGAAATGTAGACAGCCATATAGTCTCCGTTTCGGGCAGAGTTCCAGTTTTGAAATGATAGTTCCTACAGATTTTTTTTCTTCAATACACAGGCAAAACATTTTTTTTTTGTTAGCGCAATGGAAAATCCTTCAAGTTGCACTGCACCTTTCTGCTTGTCACTTAACACGGCGTAGGCTGCAGCCACAATTTCGGTTGCAGTCTACTTTCCTAGATTTATCTTTGTTTCGGGGGTCTCCCTATGAGGAGTTTTCTCTGAATTTTGGGAAATCCCTGTTCGAGGAGTTCTGCTGCATCGTAAAATTTGATTAATTTTTGCACGAGATGAAAATTTTAAAATCAGTGAAGCGATGCTGTGATTGTTACCTAGCTCCTGTCTCAAGCGAAGTAATAATACATCAAATGTTTAGCTCCTCGCGGACTGTGCCGAAATTAATTTTGTAATAAAAGAAAATTTAAAAGAGCTCGAATCAGGAAAGAAGGATTCTACAGAACGAACATATTACCTGGGATCTCAATTGTGGGAGCTCTCAACTAGTGGCAGAAAAAATAGAACTGTCTACTACAACAGAGACGCTATACCCGATAAACACCAAAAGTTTTGCAAGGACTTCACGAACACATAGATCTTCTTGCAAGCATATATGTCAGTCTTCTAGATTTTGTATTTTTATTAAACCAAGCTTTCGACGTTCTCCGAGAATGTCGTTGTCAAGGTAGGTACTTCGAGACTTTTTACACCGTAAATCACAATATGCAAAACAATAGTATCAAGGATACGCTGTAGCACTAAATATATTGAAATTAGAGTGTTATCAATACAATATAATAAACACCATCGTGTGTTTAAATATTTACATGTAGATATGTTTGAGGTCACGCTCTTAAAGAAATAGATAGGCAAAATATAGGCCAGGTTGCAAAATTTGTAATTAGGTTGCGAAAGTTGGCTCCTTATTCCTTTCCCTCAATGTTCTTCTTGCTTGAAAAACTTCTTGGAATCAAAAGAATAAAGATATTACAGCTTTTCTTAGCGCGGCCATGCAGTCTTATTTTTTAACTTTCTCCATACATCGAACAGTATATCTGTTCTCAGTCTACCACGTACAAATTCACAAAGTAATCAACGAAGGGCGGACGAGGAGATGATTTTTTCCTGTAGTAGACTTTATTTTGTTTTCGCTTGCCGTACGTGATCATTTTGACTGAGCTTATTCTCTATCTTGACGGCCTCGGCTGATTTTATTTCAACACAAAATCTTCGATGTACTGAAGGCTGGTTGGGTATTATGGGTCCGCGGCGGGTAATTCATTTAAATTCACTGAGACTTGCTGGTTTCCAGTGTAAGATTTTTTCCGCATGTAATCCTTTGTGGAAGACGATTGTGCTTCTTACAGGAATTGAATTGCGAAAGACTTGACTTCAAGAAACGTCTCTGCTTCATCTATTAACATTACTGTAATATCTAGAAATTTGACCAATTAATTGAATAACTTGTTTCTCGAATATGTTGATACACCAAAGAGTTTTCTTATTATTTTAATACATTTGAATTATGTTCATTTATTCTTGTGCTAATGTTTCGACCAGTCTCTCCATTCTATACTTGATCGCAATTTTGACAATTTAATTTGTACACCACTCCGCTCAAATCCGGTGTCTTCTTTTTATCTTTAAGTTGACCTAATTTCTTACGCGTAGTATATTCTTATTTCTCAGCAAGTTGAATGTTGTATGGCTTAAGTATTCTATTGATCCTTTCGGATGTCCCTTTGATGTATGGAGCACTGACATAGTTGATACTTTAGCTTGATGATAGTTGATTTGCGGTTGCTTGCTGTGGTCTTCTTTTGCGTTGAAATGCTTACTTTATAAGTTTCTTAGGCTATCCACTGTCAAGAAGTTAGTCAGCTATCATCTTTAGTTCAGAATCTAGTTCCTCTAGACCACACAAGTTTAAAGCTCGAGTCACAAAGGAGTTTATG
>LQNS02277717.1:12591337-12603521 GCA_001587735.2 Parhyale hawaiensis
AACATGAGGACTTTCTGCCCAACTTGAGGACTTTCTGCCCAACATGAAGACTTTCCGCCCAACATGAGGACTTTCTGCCCAACATGAGGACTTTCTGCCCAACATGAGGACTTTCTGCCCAACTTGAGGACTTTCTGCCCAACTTAAGGACTTTCTGCCCAACATGAGGACTTTCTTCCCAACATGAGGACTTTCTGCCCAACTTGAGGACTTTCTGCCCAACTTAGACAAGAAGTAAGACCTGGCGAGAGGCCCACTGCCAGAAAGGAGCAGAGGTCCCGGCTCTGGTTCACAATGACCTATTACCATTCATTAGAATATTTTTTATCAAAAACTTTTGCTTATTTGACTTAAAATTTGTCTTACAAAAATTATATCGCCAGAAATGTGTGTTACTTTTTCTTAACTACTCATTGCAACCAACATCTACGAGTAGGACTGATACCGTATTTCTGAAGGATAACTTCTACGCTGGACGACTAATACTTCTAGATCATCTACAACTGATATATCTTGGTTCAACATCTAGGTATGATATTTCTTGAAGCCATCGTCTAGGACTGATGTTTCTAGTGGATCGTTTCTGGTATTGGACTTCTAGCGGTCATAAGCCAGAACTGATCCACTATCACCCAGGTCCGACTAGTTACTGATACGACTATCATTACTTCTAATTTGGTCTTAAAAGAAACACTAACCATTAGACGGAATGCAATTTTACCTCCAGGCTTCTGTTTTCACAACAGCGAAATACCAATATTTTCCTTCACATTGACTTAGTTTTGAAGGTTGCTAGAAATATTAAATTTATTTTTATGGTCCACATTATACCCACCCGCCAGTAGTCGTTATCTGCAGTTCTGCAATGATACTCTGGCAGCCTCTAGGCTATGCATTGCACATGCACATAAGAAATACAAAAAAAAAAAAAAGAAAGAATATGATGCTCCCAGAATTACTGCAGCATTTGTGCGAACAGATGAAAGATATTTTTGAATGCATCTTGTACAAAAAAATAAGGAACGGTTCAAGAGTGCAGTCACATTGCGGTGAAACTTTGTTCTGTGGCACTAAATGAAATTCATATATTTGAATTCAGGCTGAATCAGTGTGATCAATACAGATGGTAATGCTTTTACTGAGCTGTAATTGTAGGCTTAACTAACATGGCGAATAATGCACTTGTAAAAAAAGTGTCTCATAGCTCAATGTTGTTCGTCTTGTTAATATGACCTGCCTATACATAAATGTAAACAACACATGAACTAGGTAAACTATTTCCCTCACAAGAACTAAACTATGATATTTTCTCTGGACACAGCACAATTCGTACACTCTTACCAAAGCATCTACAACATATGTACGCTTGCTGTTATTTCTGTATGAAGTTACAGTATGAAGTTCAGCCCAGTCAAACGTTCGACATGTGGCTCTGTCTAGCAACATGTTTAACAGAACAGGAAAAGCAAATGTAACACATAGACATTACCTATTCCGACAATGGAACGAACACATATGTATAGCTTCTATGCTTCGTACAGCTGTAGGGGTGAATGTTGTTTGCGCCACTTTTTGTGCCACATCTTCTATCCAGATTCTCTAGCAAGACATGTGGCACATGAGCACTGTGAGCAGGAGCGCGATGTGGCAATTGCAACGGAGATGGTGGAGATGTGGCACACAGCGGTCGATCTGGCTTGTGAAACTGGCAGCGTCGCTCTCTCATTATTGCTCAATGTGGGCTGACACAGTGGTGGAAGTTTGGCACATTCACCCTTGCAGCTGCAACTTCCTTGATCATTTTTCAGCAACGAAACTAAATTTCATGCTCAAAAATGAGTTACGTGATACCTACTGTTGATGTAGAGATGATTTTGTTAAGTTTGAGATTAAAAAGTTAGATATAAAATTGCGATCAGGGTGGAGAAACGGCAAAGGGGTGTTCGCAACTAAAGGCAGGGTTGCCGTAGCTATTACCTCATGTGGCACTCGCGCGGTGCCACATCTACGAGGCTTCCCTCGTCTATAAGGGTGGAATTCGCTTGCCGCTCGAATCATCCATCACAAAAACTCCCTTAAAAAATTCAAGGCAGAAAGAATTAAAAGTTACCTTCTACCACACCCCAGGTAACTTGATTGCGCTCTATTTTTTAGCAGCTTCTTATTTTTAACACAAGCGACCATTGGTGGGTGCTTCATGAGACACACACACATACATGCACACATACACGTGTACACCTGAACACCCTTTTGACTCATAGCTGTGATGTATCAATAACAGAAATGAATTCCAGAGCTGGTGAGGCTTGCGTGATGAACAGATGCGCAGTTGGAAGAACTCGGCAGCTTCGATATGCTTCCGATGACTATTACAGGGAGGAATTTGAGATATCTACTTACACGTCTGTGGTAACTGACGACCATAAGGTTTGAAACTGTTTGATGGATACACAGTTCTTGAGCCAAAAATTAATCAATTTAGTTTGTATATTAAGGACAACTAAAGAACTAATCTGGCGGCAACTAATCATTCACTTACAATATATATATATATCTTCATTTTGACATAACCGCAGTAGTCCATAGGACACCGGAGTGTGAGCGTCGGCTCCTCTCTAAGAATGGGCCTTTTGGTCTATTGCCAGCTGTTTAAACTACTGCCAGTAATCTATACAAATATAATCCTCGCGGAAAACCACAGCCCACTGCAAAGCACAACCTCACACGCCAACAGTCTTCCATGCGTTGAACTCCAGATATCCCGGACACACGGCAGAGACTCCGCGCTGTTGCCTCCACAGCCTCGTTCTTACTACGCCCCAGCAGGCTGCACTACAGGGTGTGACAGTAAGTTTTCGTCATGGCGGTAGTAATTAAGGATGAAAGAGGCACAAGACAATAAGGTTCAGCATGAGACAGGAAAAGAAGTAATGTAGGCTGGGCAAAAGATGTGTGCAGGTATAGTATGTGTGCCCCTATATGCTAGGTTAGACTCTTGTTCTAGCTGCACCGAACTCATCCTAGCGAACTTGATAATAAAGTTGTATTAAGGTCACCCACGTCAAACGAGGTAATCTAATTTGATTAACTTTAGTTTGTCCGGAACTTTAATACTGGGTGTACAGGTCACCACTCTGGATCGAATTTCAAGGCGTCAGATGAAAACCAAATACATCTGAATCTGCCAAAGATCAGCTCTGCGATGGATTGAGGATTTGACTGTCATAAGCGTATTCAGTTTGCGATTGGCACTTGAAACTCAATCCAAAGTGGTGGAGCAAAAGGGCCCCCAGGATTCTAGGTCCATACAAGTTGAACTTAACTGAATTTTAAATTATCACGCTCAGACCAGCCTTGACGAAGACAGCGTGCCGTGTGGATTGACGGAGACAGAGCTGCTGACGGCTAACTAAGGTTCAGGGGAAAACGAATGTTTTACCTACTGTTTGCGGAAAATTTTTTCCCCTGCGGTTGTGAAGCTGGCACTGTCACGGAGCCGCTTGTTCGTCAGAGCCTGGTAAATTCGTAGCCCATATTACAGACAAAAGCTCTGGATACTTAACCAATTCGTGCCTGAATTCAGTATCACTTTTCGGCTAGATTAAATGGAAAAAATCGAACGCAGAGCATCGAAATTGATACCTCAGCTGCGAAACAAGCCATACGAATGTCACCAACAAGAACTGGGCCTGATCTCTCTCGACCAAAGACGACTCAGAGGGCAGCTATTAGAAACATTCAAGTATTTGACTGGCTTCAACGACGTGCCTACAGTGGGACTTTTTGCAAGAGACGGTAATGATCGCCTGCGAAACAACGGCCAAGAACTCAAGCATAAAGCTCAAAGAACAACCTTAAGTCAGCAGTTTTTTCCGTATTTCACAGTGAACATTTAGAATAGACTTCCCTCCGACGTTGTCGGTGCGGAGACTATCAACGCGTTTAAAAATCGTCTTGACAAACATTGGGAAAGACATCCTCCACAACTAAGAAAGCGTCATCCAGGAGTCACAAACTCTTGAGCTCCGCAGATCAGCGACTATAAATTGCACTTATACGTGCATGGTCGACTCGTGGCTGAGATCGTCCTTTTTTTTCCCTCAATCATCTATATCATATTGACATAATAAGGGCTATAGCTCATAGAGGGCCGGGGCGTAAGTCCTGATCTGATGTCTCTCTGGGGATGGGCATGTTGGTCTGTCTTCTGCCGCCTATCTAGTCTAATCTAATCTAGAAATAACACTAATTGATAGACAAGAGTTCGAGAAATTTAACCCTGTAATACCTGAATTCAACAATACCTTTTGTATGGGAATAACATTATTTGTAAAGACCATAAACAAGTACAATGGGCACTTAAAGGTTATCGCCCACTGTCTTTTTCTATAGACTTTACAGATAGTGGTATTCCTGCAAAATTGGATGCTGAAATTTAAATAAAATGCACTAAGCACCCAGCGTTTTGAAAAAAAGTTACACGAAGAACTAATAAGTATGAACTACTACTCATGAATTTCTTTTTATAACTAAATATTCCTTTATTTTTAGCAAATTTTGAACTGAAACCCGTGATATGTCCAAGACAACTTATTTGTGAATATCACTACATTGGGACTTGGTACAGAATTCATGATATCTTCATTATAAAAGCAAGCCAGTTAATTCACTAACGTTTAATTTTTCTGCACGTTATAGATGAACCACGAAGAAGCGAAATAAAAGAGATCAACAAATATTTATTGGTAAAACTTTTCTGGAAAATTCATTCAGTGTGCAGGAAAGACGATGTGTAGTATTTGGTGTCCTACTTGAATTATTGCAAAATTAGGGTGGAGGCTGTCAGCACGGTGTCCGAGATGACATTTGCTGACGAAAATTTCCTCATGGAGGCGGCAACATGGCGAATTTATACTATTGAACTGTATAACATATAGATACAATATCATGTTCATCCAGACAGCAGTAACTCATTTTTCCTAATTTCATTAAAAAATGCCCTTGACGGTATCGTGGATCTGGTTTAGGATCATTTTCACTGAACGAACAAATTACCATCATTTTGCCACGGTTCATAAATGATAATATTGCAAATCACACTCGATAATAAGCATAATAGAACCAATCATTGAACGGTGATGCACACAAAAAAAATATTAATGTACTGATATCGCACACATTCAGTATCTGCCGCAGGCAGGGGGCCCCATGGTAACCATTGCCTCAATGACGTAAAGTGGCGTCCGAAAGCGTTATTCATTCGATGTTCGTCATCCTTTATTACAACTTTAAGTATAAGTATCTACCTATTTTGGAAGTTTTAACTTTACGGTAGTAATCATAATACAATATGTTTCACTTTTCCATATGTTTAACCTTCATGAAATTTTCGAAAACAACAATACCATCCTATTAGCAATCTCTTATTCAAGCACTCTAGAAATTGGTTTATCAGTATAGGTAATTTTTAGTATAAAAGAAGTATAAATGGGGACACTGCCATTCGGTAGCAACAAAAGTTTCGAATACATAACTAGTTGAAACAATCTGTATCAGTGTCCTGAAATAAATTGTATATGTATTGCACTTTTCACAGCGCGGACGAAATGGTTGATCTTATAGCACTAATAGATAACACGCTAATGTTTCTTTCTAGCCACAACAAATCAGTTCATGCGTAATTAATTTTTTCGGACAAATAATAAATAATAATTAACGACATGCGAAGAGACAGACTGCAGATCTGCATTAGGTTGAGCAGCGATGTTATATTCAGAGCAGCAAACGACCTCCGAGGTTTTAATCCTCCCTTACTTTCCTTTTGAATTTTGTTGATAAAGCAGATAAGATGCGATTATTTTGGTTACAAAATGCGTGGGCAAAGAAGGAAACAAAGAGCCTGGGGACAAAAGAGAACGCGGTCACAAAGGACAGATGATGGACGGATGGACGGTTGGACAAACGGACTGACGGACCAGCGGGCGGATGCCGCAGGGGGAAAATGGAAGCGTGAATAAGTGGGGTGAACAGCACAGTGGGCGAACCAGCGGCTGGGGAAAACAGGAAAACAGAGAACCATGGTGGGTACCATGACCGAAGTGAAGAAAAATGTAATAATGATCATAAGACATAGAAACGCGACAGCAGTATTCAAGAACCTCCTTGCCTCCTTAGCATAGGATTCACATATATCGGACCTGATTTTTGTATTTAATTGAAGATATACTGATTTAGATACCGTACTTTTTAATGCGTTGGCATAACTGAAGATGACAGCCACCTTCGCTTTTGGGCGTTTTGAAAATAGCCTTTTAGAAAATGGGCAACGGATGACGTCGGGTTAACTTTGTTGGGGGGTTGTTGTCGGGGCACCGAAATTAAGTACGAAAAAAAAAAGTAAACGTAAATGGCGATGCTTCTTATACGATACTAGACTATAGACAGCCAATACTAAAACAACTGCCAATACCAATAATAGTGTTCATACCCATACAAATACCAACGGACTACTTGTAGAGACTGCAATGGACTGTTCTGCATTCAAGTATCTTTCATGTCAATCCGATTCTGTTTCAAATTGCGGTGTGCTACAGTAAAATTGTTTCCAGTATCAAACGAGTGCATGCGTATTTTCTCAGCAAAATGTACTTTACACGAGTGCTACAAGATCATCTGAGCGCTCCGTAAAAACTTAATTGACCAGCAAAGTAGAAGTGCCAGCGACATTTGCTGGATGATCCAGAGTGGACTGGTGCATTATTTTCAGGTTTCATCCAGTTCTGTTAAAATACAATCTTGAAATTTTTGTGTCCAACCGGATCTACGTTTTTCACTAGCATCAGATTATGTCGTCCATGCACATTGGCTGCTTATCTAAAAATTTTCGATTGGGTTCTACGTCATAAGAACTAAAACAGGCAGTAATCTTAACTACCAGACGCATGATAATTCGTAATACCTTGCGTGATTCCCTCTTAAAACTAGAGACCTCAATGTAACTAACTACGTACTATATCCATTTCGCCGCCAATGTTGTATCGATTAATATATGCATGTACCGTTATTCGGTCACAGGCAGTTTTAACTCTGTTAGCAGTCACTCATGCCACATTTTTCACAGAATTAGCCATTATGTACAACAGATGTATGTATGCCTATCACTCAGCTCCATGTGAGTCAGAAAAGAAATATCACTGAAAGACAGACAGAGTTTTCATTATTAGATAATGATATACATTTGAGAAGCAACATGTACTACTGGGGTGTGTATTCTAAGAGTCTTCAAGAGGTCAACGTCCTTCGTGAAAAATAATATTGAATTGCTAAGCACAAAAGAAAGTACATTCCATCACGGTGTAAGCCATAATACGTATGATATTGACTGCCATGTCTGCCAGTTATCGTGTTGCTTCCATGAACAACACAGAAGACTCGCGGACGTGACCCGTCGACGTGTAGTTCCTTTCTAACTACACCGTAAATGCAGTGTCCTACTGATGATGCTTGGTTCTGGTGTTCCTCTTCTTTCTCGACTTGCTGTTCGTATAGGAACAGCAAGTGAGATCACGTGGGATCATCGTGCATATATGCACGATGATCCCACGAGGGAGGGAACACCCTCGTGTATGGGCTCCACGTGTCTATCGGCATGCACTCTATCCCTTACTCTTCCTCTCTTGGAGTTACCTTTGCTGTGGCAGAAAAAGCTTAATCTAACTTACATAAAAATATGCACGGTCGACAGTTTGAGTAATGACACTACTTTGATAAAAATATCTTTATTTTTATTGGTGAATCGAGTATGAAATATATTTACACAGTGGTTCTTTGACCTACGACTCCGAGTATAGTGCATTCCATGTAACGTGAACTGGACCGTACACTCCAACTGGGAAATCGATACGGTATGCACTGATTAGTGCTGCAGATAGACGCCCGCTAGGCTTCAGAGGAGTGCACGGCTGCCCTCGGCCACGAATTGTGAGAACCGTGGCGTTAGAAACAGAAGACTAGAGCTGTAGCTGCTCTCGTTATACTTATGTACCAAACACATGTGGAAGTACCGTAATTGAAATGTTGGGCCGGCTAAGATGTGGCTCACACAGAGCAAACTGTACAGTAACAAAACAGAAAGAAGAATCAATCGTTTGTAATAATTTGCTTGCAAGTACCGGCAAGTTCCATTTCTAGTTGTAGCTACTAAACAACGTTTTATAGTTGTTTTGCCCTTTTCAATTACGATGTAGTTACCCTTCTATTTTTTTCTTGGCCAGTTATAACAAAAGTCTTGTAATTTTGGAAAAATTAATATTTGTTTCAATGAACATGTGTATTTGGTGCTTACGGAACAATTGTGGTTATTAAAACTAAAACATGAAACAAGTTCAGCTTAAAACTATGAACTACAACGTAGCTGATCTATAACTGTTCAAAATGCCTTGTGAAATGAATGAAACTTTGGTTATGGTAAAATGGCTCTTCTCGGTGGGTATCCCAAGTTCGCTCGTAACTCTGATATGACTCGCAAAACAGTGCAAGCCCACCGACCGAGGGCGGTTTGTAACACAGAAAATTCGTATGCTAGTGCACATATAAGTCAAGTGAAAATCACACAATGATTCTACTAAAACGTCTCATCCTCTCTTATTCATGACGTTCGTTCTATAATTTAAATACATTTCCTTATAACATGTCTGTCTGATCCCTAATTTTCTCTTGTCTAGTATGGTACTGAAATTTTAAAATTCAATACTTGAAGTATATCTGTGAAATTCGTTTAATTAATTCACAATTAACGTTTTTGTATCAAGGAAATTAACCTAAACAAAAATTTTCCCAGAAATTTAGCTCACAATGAGGCATTCACCCGTGGACAAGTTTTTTTACTATCATTGGAAGATTGTCGGTTTTCATAATGGACAAGTGAAAATACTTGTAATATTTCTACCTGATGTTTACTAATAGATCATCGTAAAACTCTAAACTATCTCCAACTTTATTATTTTACTACCAAACGAGACAATGATGTTCTTATGTATTATAAAGCAGATACATTTTCAAAGTGTAATATTTTCAAACACTTCTCATTTTTTTATGCTGCAAATAAGTCAAATAAAACAGTTTATACTATATTCCAGTTTCTAACAACTGTTTTGTGATAAACCTTACCACCTTTGTGCTTCCTGTTCTTCTGTCTTCTTAGATCTTCTATCCGACAGCGAAGATTGCTGAGCAGGAGTCTTAGTGTCATCTTAGGAAGTCTTGACAGCCCTTCCTTCACAGTTCCGGCAGATGTTGCCTACCATCGGCCCCGAAAAACACAAAACATTTTCGAAAAACACAAAAACGGCCAACTCCGCTGGTGCAGAAGAATTGTTTGCGAAGATTTATATATCGCGATACCGACGCTACTACAAAAGTAATTCAGTAACCATAGCAGAATATTACCATAGCAGAATATTTGGCCGGCCCAAAAGCTGTTTTACGATTTTAGCTTCCGGGTCGGCCACGAAGTATGTTTCGGTATGTACGATGATTTCCTATAATCAGAGCTTGTGCATCAACAGACCCTAATGTTAACAGTTATATTGTAGGGAATGTTACCGAAAATATTTCATTACTTTTGTATGAATTCAAACCCACCAACGTTTTTATCAGCAAGGCAAAGTGAAGAAAGACTCATATGTCACCTCTGTTGTATTTATGCACGTTTCGTAACTTAATTCTTTGCTGTTAACCTAACGCTGTGACCCACCGTACGTATGCCTCCTGATGAGTGAAACTGCTGCACCGGATTCCGGTTTGCTTGTGTATGATAACGAAGAGAAGGGAAGCAATTAAAAGTACTAAGTAAATAAACAAAATGTGTTAATCTTTCTTTGTCCACAAGCAGTACAATAGTCAGGTGATGCAGCATGGCTGCTAAATTAAAGTGGGGGTGTTATACAGAGTTCCACACGAGGATATTTCTAATTATTAATTATTTCGCTAAATAGATTGAAGCTACTGACCTTATATGTTGCAATGCGTAGTATGTAATGACATTTATAACTCAAAGCAGTTTTCTTATAACGGAAACTAGCCCGAATGTTGTAAACAACTTATCTCGCAGTTACTGAAATGTAAAGTTATGTCACACCTGATTAATGCAAACTTATGTCACAATAAAATAATTCAAACTCATATCGAAACTAATTAACGTAACTTATGTCGCAACTATCAATTTTGAACTTCTATCACTACTAGTTAATCTAAATTTAAATTTCGAACCACAGGATGATCTATACGAACGCAACAAACGCACAATAAATCTGCGTTTTTCGTACACATTTTCAATATCCTCTTGGTTTTTCTTTCTTTCTATTTCTTCCTTTGTTTCTTTCTTTGTCCACGCAACATAGCTCGCACCCTGCATTCACTCTTCCATTGATGACCCACATTCGTTGTTATCAACAGATGTAAAATGGTGTGAGGGAGCTCGTAAAATACATTTAGTTAGTCCATGCATAGCATTCATATACTTACTGCTCTTATCTCTATATCTCCTGCCATGAAATGAACGTTACACAGCACTATTAATAATCAGCAGGAGATTCATAAGATTATATTTGTTATAAGAGTTCTCTGATAGCCATACTTACCATGAGCAGTACATTGTTACTTACTATAAGCAGTATGCACACTGCCTCGCTGTATGTGTTGTAAAATTTATTAAGGCTAAATTGTATTTATACGGAGACGTATACTCGAGTCAGATATAAAAGGAAGGAGCTACAAAATCAATTGAGCCATTTATGGTATTTCCAGTAACAATTGGCTTCATTTAAGTATAACCTAGCTTACACTGTTGTCGAGAAGTGCCTGCAGTTTCTAAGCTTGGCTACCAAATTAAATGACACAGGAGCCACTCAATTACCGTACAGTTAAAAATATTTTTCTCCACTGTCGACGGTTTGCTCAGTATATACCGGTATCCTAGATACGCACAGATGACTTATTTTTTTTCTCGTTGCGTGGAACTAGCTCGGCCATAGTACGACACAAACCCACAACTTCATAGACCACCTCAAATCTTCATTGAACTCGCTATGACGTCATCATTATCTCTTGTCTCGATGAGACAGCGACGTTATACCTAACCAACCTTGTGGGTCTTCGGAGGACGTCCAGGTGATGCTCCGCACGTCACCCCACATGTGTCTCCAGAATTCACGATGCTGTGTGTCTTCTGTGGGACCGCAGTTAGTGACTAAAAAGAGAGCTAGCAGCAAATTATCTCCACAGTGCTCGTAACAGCTGCCCGCTAGTCTGGTATAGAAGAGGGCAAAAGTCTCTACCATTAAAAAAAAAAAAATTCACCGAAGTTTGGCAAAATTGGAGATACCTACACTACCGATAGCATCATGGTAACGAACATATGAAGCAAACAAGCCACCGATCAACTACTCATCGTTGTTGGTAATTTTCTCACAAACATAATAAAGAAATGCCGCTCTGTGTTCGTCCACGGAAGTAGTGAAGTTGGGCGAAAGAAATATAACTACTTACATTGATGTAGATACATATTAAGAGAGAGGAGAAGCACACACACACTGACGTTTAGCATGCCATTTTAATTAAGTTTATTAAGCCTGTATGTCCTGTCATATAATTAACCAGGAGTTATTCCTTACGGCAGGAGCTCTAATAAATGACAATAATAAGAAGCGTTGTGTAGTTATCAATATATATATTTTTGCTCATTTATTATAATTTTTACGTTCATCTGTCTATTGTCTGGCACGCTTGAAGCATTTGCATCTGCCAGTCTATCTGCAGTTTATATAAGGCAGAGAGAGGCACTGGGCTATATCGATGAGAGTTATTTGTGCTGTATGTTCTGTCAGTGCGATAATGCTGATTACATTCCTTTGTTGAAGTGAAACTAGCGCTAATCATCTATTCTAACAGCTGAAATAAAAATGAAACTGGTGGGTGCCCTGCAGCCTCTATTGCAGATTCACGACCAAGCCAATAACAATGACTGGCTATCAATTCAATTTTATTCCTCTCTTTTTTGCTGTGTGGTGCACCAGCTCGGAATAGTGCCCAGAATATCAGGATAACGGATTAACATGAATCTAACTAAGATGATGAAACAGTCCTTTACCCACCCACCCTCCCGTACGCTCAGCCCCGAAGTTAG
>LQNS02277717.1:12630509-12650563 GCA_001587735.2 Parhyale hawaiensis
GGACGGATGGACGGTTGGACAAACGGACTGACGGACCAGCGGGCGGATGCCGCAGGGGGAAAATGGAAGCGTGAAGAAGTGGGGTGAAAAGCACAGTGGGCGAACCAGAGGCTGGGGAAAACAGGAAAACAGAGAACCATGGTGGGCACCATGACCGAAATGAAGAAAAATGTAATAATTATCATAAGACATAGAAAAGCGACAGCAGTATTCAAGAACCTCTTTAGCATAGGATTCACATATATCGGACCTGATTTTTGTATTTACTTGAAGATATACTGATTTAGATACCGTACTTTTTATTGCGTTGAAATAAATAAAGATGACAGTCGCCTCCGCTTTTGGGCGTTTTGAAAATAGCCTTTTAGAAAATAGGCAACGTAAGATGTCGGGTAAACCTTTTTGGGGTTTGTTCGCCGGGACACCGAAATTAAGTACGAAAAAAAAGTAAACGTAAATGGCGATGCTTCTTATACGATACTGGACTATAGACTGCCAATACTAAAACAACTGCCAATACCAATAATAGTGTTCATACCCATACAAATACCAACGGAATACTTGTAGAGACTGCAATGGACTGTTCTGCATTCAAGTATCTTTCATGTCAACCCGTTTCTGATTCAAATTGCGGTGTGCTACAGTAAAATTGTTTCCAGTACCAAACGAGTGCATGCGTATTTTCCGAGCAAAATGTACTCTACACGAGTGCTACAACACCATCTGAGTGCTCCGTAAAAACTTAATTGGCCAGCAAAGTAGAAGTGCCAGCGACATTTGCTGGATGGTCCAGAGTGGACTGGTGCATTATTTTCAGGTTTGATCCAGTTCTCTTAAAATACAATCTTGAAATTTTTGTGTCCAACCGGATCTACGTTTTTCACTAGCATCAGATTATGTCGTCCATGCACATTGGCTGCTTATCTAAAAATTTTCGATTGGGTTCTATGTCATAAGAACTAAAACAGGCAGTAATCTTAACTACCAAGCACATGATAATTCGTAATACCTTGCGTGATTCCCTTTTAAAACTAGAGACCTCGATGTAACTAGGTACGTACTATATCCATTTCGCCGCCAAGGTTGTATCCATTAATATATGCATGTACCGTTATCCGGTCACAGGCAGTTTTGACACTGTTAGCGGTCACTCATGCCACATTTTCCACAGAATTAGCCATTATGTACAACAGATGTATGTATGCCTATCACTCAGCTCCATATGAGCCAGAAAAGAACTATAACTGAAACACAGACAGAGTTTTCATTATTAGATAATGATATACATTTGAGAAGCAACATGTACTACTGGGGTGTGTATTCTAAGAATCTTCAAGAGGTCAACGTCCTTCGTGAAGAATAATATTGAATTGCTAAACACAAAAGAAAGTACATTCCATCACGGTGTGAGCCATAATACGTATGATATTGACAGCCATGCCTGCCAGTTATCGCGTTGCTTCCATGAACAACACAGAAGACTCGCGGACGTGACCCGTCGACGTGTAGTTCCTTTCTAACTACACGGTAAATGCACTGTCCCACTGATGATGCTTGGTTCTGGTGTTCCTCTTCTTTCTCGACTTGCTGTTCCTATGCACGATGATCCCACGAGGGAGGGAGCACCCTCGTGTATGGGCTCCACGTTTTTATCGGCATGCACTTTATCCCTTCCTCTTCCTCTCTTGGAGTTACCTTTTTTGCTGTGGCAGAGGAAGCTTAATCTAACTTACATAAAAATATGCACGGTCGACAGTTTGAGTAATGACACTACTTTGATAAAAATATATTTATTTTTATTGGTGAATCGAGTATGAAATATATTTTCACAGTGGTGCTTTGACCTACGACTCCGAGTATAGTTCATTCCATGTAACGTCAACTGGACCGTACACTCCAACTGGGAAATCGATACGGTGTGCACTGATTAGTGCTGCAGATAGACGCCCGCTAGGCTTCAGAGGAGTGCACGGCTGCCCTCGATCACATATTGTGAGAGCCGTGGCGTTAGAAACAGAAGACTAGAGCTCTAGCTGCTCTCGTTATACTTATCTACCAATTTCATGTGGAAGTACCGTAATTGAAAGGTTCGGCCAGCTAGATGCGGCTTACACGGAGCAAACTGTACAGTAACAAAACAGAAAGAAGAATAAATCGTTTGTAATAATTTGCTTGCTAGTACCGGCACGTTCCATTTCTAGTTGTAGCTACTAAACGTTTTATCGTTGTTTTGCGCTTTTCAATTACGATGTAGTTACCCTTCTATTTTTTTTCTTTGTCCGTTATAACAAAAGTCTTGTAATTTTGGAAAAGTTAATATTTGTTTCAATGAACAATGTGTTTGGTGCTTACGGAATAATTGTGGTTATTAAGACTAAAACATGAAACAAACCCAACCTAAAACTATGAACTACAACGTAGCTGATCTATAACTGTTCAAAAGGTCTTGTGAAATAAATCAAACTTTGGTTATAGTAAAATGGCTCTTCTCGGTGGGTATCCCAAGTTCGCTCGTAACTCGTATCTCGTAACTCGTATTTGACTCGTAAAGCAAGGCAAGCCCATCGACCGAGGGCGGTTTGTAACGCAGAAAATTCGTATGCTAGTGTACATATATGTCAAGTGAAAATCACACAATGATTTTACTAAAACGTCGCATCCTCTCTTATTCATGACGTTCGTTCTGTAATTTAAAAACATTTCCTTATATATAAGATGTCTCTATCTGATCCCCAATTTTCTCTTGTTTATTATGGTACTGAAATTTAAAATTCAATACTTGAGGTATCTCTGTGAAATTCGTTTAATTAATTCACAGTTAACGTTTTTGTATAAAGGAAATTAGACAAAAATTTTCCAAGAAAATTAGCGCGCAATGAGTCATTTACCCGGGGACAAGTTTTTTTTACTATCATTGGAAGATTGTCGGTTTTCATAATGGACAAGAGAAAATACTTGTAATATTTCTACCTGAAGTTTACTAATAGATCATCATAAAACTCTAAACTATCTCCAACTTTTTTTTATTATACTACCAAACGAGACAATGACATACTTACGTATTATATTGCAAATACATTTTCAAAGTATAATATTTTCAAACACTTCTCATTTTTTATGCTGCAAATAAGTCAAATAAAACAGTTTATAATATTTCCAGTTTCTAACTACTGTTTTGCGATAAACCTTACCCCCTTTGTGCTTCCTGTTCTTCTGTCTTCTTAGATCTTCCATCTGACAGCGAAGATTGCTGAGCTGGAGTCTTAGTGTCATCTTAGGAAGTCTTGACAGCCCTTCCTTCACAGTTCCGGCAGATGTTGCGTACCATCGGCCCCGAAAACACAAAACATTTTCGGAAAACACAAAAACGACCAACTCCGCTGGTGCAGAAGAATTGTTTTCGGAGATTTTTATAGCGCGATACCGACGCTACTACAAAAGTAATTCAGTATCCATAGCAGAATATTGGGCCGGCCCAGAAGCTGTTTTACGATTTTAGCTTCCGGGTCGGCCACGAAGTATGTTTCGGTATGTACGACGATTTCCTTTAATTAAAGCTTGTGCATCAACAGACCCTAATGATAACAGTTATATTTTAGGGAATGTTACCGAAAATATTTCATTACTTTTGTATGAATTCAAACTCACCAAAGTTTTTATCAGCAAGGCAAAGTGAAGAAAGGCTCATATGTTACCTCTGTTGTATTTATGCACGTTTCGTAACTTAATTCTTTTGCGGTTAACCTAACGCTGTGGCCCGCCGTACGTATGCCTCCTGATGAGTGAAACTGCTGTACAGGATTTCGGTTTGCCTGTGTATGATAACGAAGAGAAGGGAAGCAATTAAAAAATACTAGGTAAATAAATAAAATGTGTAAACTTTCTTTGTCCTCAAGCAGTACGACAGTCAGGTGACGCAGCATGGTTGCTAAATTAAAGCGTTACAGAGTTCCACACGAGGATATTTGTAATTATTTCGCGAAATAGATTAAAGCTAGTGACCTTATATGTTGCAATGCGTAGTATGTAATGACATTCATAACTCAAAGCAGCTTTCTTACGGTAAATAGCCCGAATGTTGTAAACAACTTATCTCGCAGTTACTGAAATGTTAAGTTATGTCTCACCTGATTAATGTAAACTTATGTCACAATAAAATAATTTAAATCATATCGCAACTAATTAACGTAAACTTATGTCGCAACTAGCAAGTTTGAACTTCTATCACTACTAGTTAATCTAAATTTAAATTTAGAACCACAGGATGCTATACGAACGCAACAAACGTATAATAAATCTGCGTTTTTCTTACACATTTTCAATATCCTCTTTGTCTTTCTTTCTTTCTATATTTCTTCCTTTGCTTCTTTCTTTGTCCGCGCAACACAGCTCGCACCCTGCATTCACGCTTCCATTGATGACCCACATTCGTTGTTATCAACAGATGTAAAATGGTGTGAGGGAGCTCGTAAAATACATTTAGTTAGTCCATGTATAGCATTCATATATTTACTGCTCTTATCTCTATCTCTCCTGTCATGAAATGAACGTTACACAGCACTATTAATATTCAGCAGGAGATTCATAAGATTATATTTGTTATAAGAGTTCTCTGATAGCCATACTTACCATGAGCAGTACATAGTTACTTACTATAAGCAATGTGTACACTGCCGCGCTGTATGTGTTGTAAAATTTACTAAAGCTAAATTGTATTTATACAGAGATGTATACTCGAGTCAGACATAAAAGGAAGGAGCTACAAAATCAATTGAGCCATTTATGGTATTTCCAGCAACAATTGACTATAGTACATTGGCTTCATTTAGGTATCTTCGATTAATAATTACCATAATGAAAATACCGGTATATATAGGTATGAATTAAGTACCTATAATAAACACCAATATATGGTTGCATACGTAGTTGTACCTTTTAATCTACTGTGTCGACTCTACTTCACTACTATTGCAGTAAAAAAGTCAGCAACGGGAGACCAGGAGAAGAGAGCACTAGTGACTACAACAAAAATCCGAAGTTTCACTTTTGAATGGGAGTCGTCTGTAATGGTGCTGCTGTGTAGAAATAAATTAACTGTTTATGAAAATAGTGCAGTATTACCTAGCTTGCACAGCTGTCTAGAAGTGCCTGCAGTTTCTAAGCCTGGCCACCCAATTAAATGACACAGGAGCCACTCAATTACCGTACAGTTAAAATTATTTTTCTCCACTGTCGAAGGTTTGCTCAGTATATTTCAGGTATCCTAGATACGAACGGATGACTTATTTTTTTCTCGTTGCGTGGAACTGGCTCGGCCAAAGTAAGACACAGACCCACAACTTCATAGACCACCTCAAATCTTCATTGAACTCGCTATGAACTCATCATTATCTCTTATCTCGCTGAGACAGCGACGTTATACCTAACCACCTTGTAGGTCTTCGGAGGAAGTCCAGGTGATGTTCCGCACGTCACCCCACGTGTGTCTCCAGGAGTCACGATGCTGGGTGTCTTCAGTGGGACCGCAGTTAGCGACTAAAAAGAGAGCTAGCAGTAAATTATCTCCACAGTGCTCGTAACCGCTGCCCGCTGGTCTGTCTGGTATAGAAGAGGGCAAAAGTCTCTACCATTCCAAAAAAATTCACCGAAGTTTGGCAAAGTTGGAGATACCTACACTACCGATAGCATCATCGTAACGAACATATGAAGCAAACAAGCTAGTGATAAACTACTCATCGTTGTTGGTCATTTTCTCGCGAAAATAGTAAAGAAATAAATGCCTCTCTGTGTTCGTCCACGGGAGTAGTGAAGTTGGGCGGAAGAAATATAACTACTTACAATGATGTAGATACATATTAAGAGAGAGAAGCACGCACACACTGGCGTTTAGCATGCCATTTTAATTAAGTTTATTAAGCCTGTATGTCCTGTCATATAATTAACCAGGAGTTATTCCTTACGGCAGGAACTCTAATAAATGACAATAATAAGGAGCGTTGTGTAGTTATCAATATATATATTTTTGCTCATTTATTATAATTTTTACGTTCATCTGTCTATTGTCTGGCACGTTTGAAGCATTTGCATATGCCAGTCTATCCGCAGTTTGTACAAGGCAGAGAGAGGCACTGGGCTATATCGATGAGAGTTATTTTTGCTGTATGTTCTGGCAGTGCGAGAATGCTGATTACATTCCTTTGTTGAAGTGAAACTAGCGCTAATCATATGTTCTAATAGCTGAATTAAAAATGAAGCTGGTTGGTGCCCAGCAGGCTCTATTGCAGATTCACGGCCAAGCCAATATAACATCGACTAGCTATCAATTCAATTTTATTCCTTTCTTTTTTCTGTGTGGTGCACCAGCTCGGAATAGTGCCCAGAATATCGGGATAACGAATTAACATGAATCTAACTAAGATGATGAAACAGTCCTTTACCCACCCTTCCGTACGCGCGGCCCCGATGTTAGTTGTAAGTCGCAGTAAGATTGAACTAGAAATCCACTGCACTGCATCCCGCCAGCCACAATCGCTTACCTGCACGCCGCTCCAGGCGAACTAATCCGACAACTCCTCCTTTTTCGCTGCACCCACAAAAACTGGCTATGCACTCGAGCACTCCAACTGCATTTGTTTAAAATTAAACGAGTTTTTCTTCGAACCCTCTTATTGGCTGCACTATTTTAGCCTGGACTTTACATTTACGTGCGAGTTCTAAAAACATAATCTTTGTAGAGCCCGTGGATGCGTTTGCTACCAAAAGAGGCCGACTGTATACGTGGGCGTAGCTTACTCAAATCGTAAGAACTCTTCCAGACACTCTCAGCTTTCTACTTACGTGAACCAAATGGTCACTTCTTTGTGGAGCGCAAGGCGGGAAATTTTGGAATGTGTGACCTCTTGATATCCCTTAACAGCCTGCGAAGAAGTACCAGCATACGGACTCGATTTTCTCGCTTCTTTAAGAGCATCTTAACGAAATTATGATCAGCGTGGGTTCAGACTCTAAATAATATATAATTAATATGTGAATGAGAGTAAACTGTTAAATTAAAGGGAATAAATATAAAACTTTGGCTGTTTTGGCACTGGAATCATCCCCGCAGTTGTACTGTTAAGATGCCCGGCCATGGTGGTAGGGGGTCCAAGTCCATCCACTTTCACATGACACTATTCCCATGAATATCTGTATTGAAATCAGACGGTAAAGAGTGAACTCCCTAGCTAAGGAAATTCTAATATTCTACATTTTCTTTCTGGTATGCATAGCTAGGTACTGCATAATCATAGGCTACATCATTCGTATGATTCAGCCAAGGGCATAACATTCTTTCACCGCATGCAGATCTGCCCCTTCAGTTTCCCCAAGTGAAGAAGTAACGTCCTGCAAATTTCCTAAGTGAATGCTGCAAGCCCTAAAAGTCCCCAAGTGAAGATCAGGACACTGGACTGATTCTGGTTTGCGGATCTTCACATGATTCACTGATTCTAAGTTTTAAATGGACTGGCTATTGTAAATACGTACATGCTGCCAGTACCTGAAATTCTAATCTTGCTCCGGACGAGATTTCGTCCCACTCAAGCGTAATGGTTTAGCGGCTAGTGCCTGGAACGCGATCAGAAGCGAACAAACCGGAAATGAAAGTCGGGGCATGTTGAAGCTGATCCGATTAAGTTGTGTCGATCTCAGCGAGCGAATCGAACTCGGCCTAGTCGCAATCGCTGCCGTCCGTCGATAAGTAAATACAGTCGTTATCAGTAGCCTCGGCGAAGGCAAGTTAATTAAATTTACTGGAACAGAACTTCAGCGTTTATTTCGCCACTTTTAATCCAGTTTCAGGTGTTAAATTCAAACCGCTTACCCTTGAGACCGTAGGAAATACAGTCCTGCTTCACAATATGCAGTTTTCAATCGTCTTAAGCCCGCTGCAGTCGAGAGTCGAAAAGCAAGAATGTTTCACTATCATGGAACAAAAGTTTCTGTGATCGTGACTACACCTTAACGTGTTTGCACATCGTAATAAAATGCACGTTATTGTGAGCTAAAACTGACACGAAATTAAAAGAGATATTCCGAACTGTGCAATTGGCGCTGGCCGTAGAAGAACTTTTGCAATGACAGCTTAGATTTTAAGCCATTTTGGACCGTTGAAATCTGGCCGAGCTGAGGTTGTGAACTGGAGATACAAAATCGGATGAGTAAGGGGAAACGTTCGCACGTTTCGACTCTCGTTTGCAGCGGGCTTTAAACGTACAGTAGTTAAGTCTTGATTACATCTACAACAAGCTCTACAGTGACGAAATCAACGCCCCGTCTGAGGTTCAAGCCAAGTGTATCCTAATGAGCTTAGCATGACTCGGTTTCGCCTGCCAGTTGATTGTTAACTAACTACAGACATTGCCGTACTGCCCAAACGTTTGAACTACCGAAGAAGCTTCAAATGCGCGCTCTCAATTTACGCCTTAATTTTACATAATCGCTCCAAATTTGCACTGTCAATTTACGATTTAACTTTGGGTAATCACTTCTAATTCAAGCGCTCTCAATTTACGCTTTAATTTTGCATAATCGCTTTCAATTATCTCTTCTTATAGCGGGACACAGTCGGGCGGGGTAGGAACATATCTGAGAGCCGAAATTAAGACGTTGAGGCTTGACATATTCGAAACTTGAGACACAAGCTTCGCCTCTGCCATTTTGAATGGTCTAGCAAGTACTAGCAGTGCCAACCCTATGACGTTAAGCCGGCTAAAAATTTTATTTTACTGAACTGGACGGAGTTTCTGGAAGCATCGAATTACGAGTCAACGCCTGAACGTCAATCCTGCGAGTCGAAGGCAGAGCACCTGTCTAAAGTTTCGGACAAGTCAAGCCTCTAAAGCCCGCTGCAGACGATAGTCTTTTGTCCTGTGTTTTTACTTTACCGTGTTCGAACATATTGCACTGTCCTTGCAAGCATAACTGTGAGTCTACCAAAAGTTTCGATAAAATGTTTACCTTCGTACTCTCTGGCTTAGCCCGTGTCACCAGTGCAGTGCCTTGTGTCTTTTTAAAATGTTTGCGAATGTCGTCTCCAAAAGCAGTGTTCTTCTTTCTTGTTTACACAGACCGAGCAATGCTTTCGAACGCTGTAAAGTGAAAACACAGGACAAAAGACTATCGTCTGCAGCGGGCTTTAGGCTTAATTTCGGCGCCCAATCGAGCGCAACTCCGCTGTATTTGAAGCCCATGCACGTACGTGCCGACCTCCTCTAACTAACAAGTTGCATTCCAGAAGTCTGCCCGTACGTATCTTGTATACTTGGAAGTCGATAGTTTGACTTATCACTGTTTTCCGCCTTTGTAAAGGCAGTGCGGTCACAGCACAGAGTTTTACATGGCGCTTAGTAGTGCGGTATGTATAATAGATTGCATTATGTATGTCATATACAGTGATATAAGGGCTGAATATGTTACAATATCGGAGAATTTTCAAATTAACTTGCACGTCAATCGGTTCGTACGTTCTTAAGTTCGTAAATTGAGCAGCATCTGTAGATCACACAATGCAGTCTATATAATTACATAGGTACCTAACAATAGGTCTGTTTTTCTTGTACGAGTGCGTAGCGCCTGTGAATAAATACATATTTGTGTTTCACTGCAACTTACTCTAATATCCATTTTGTTTGCAAGTCGTACACAGAATTAGCTCATGTGGCGAACTAGTTTTTGAAACAGAATACAGTAGTTTCAAGAACGAAAATAACCGTAACTAAGTGCATGGACAGTCATAAAAACCTCTACCTAGAGACACATTTGTGAGTCAAAAGGAAGACTTCCGCTCGACTGACATTACATTGATGTAATATTGTTTCGCAACGCTTGCCATGAGCAGTGTCAGTGGTGACGTCACGGGAGTGATGCTGTTGTAACGTTTGCTTTTATGTTTCAGAGACGAGCGAACTACGGAAACACGTCAGCCCGCCACAAAAGTCGAAACAGGCTCTACCGAATCTAGGTTGAAGACAGCGTTCGGAAGAACAATCCATAAAGTTACTGAACCTTTGAATTTGAACATGAACGGTAAAGCCTACGACAATTTTCTTCTTTAACAAGACCTGGCAACTATTGCTTATTCTTCCTCGGATTCAATCAAATGACGAAATTGAAATTTAATTTAAATTAACCAAAGAATTTTTCCTTTCGAAAGAATGAGGTTTCATTTAATGAAGCATATTTGATCTTTATATCTATTTCCTGATATCCTGGAGTGAGCTTTAGTTATTTTACTGTGAAAGAAAACATTGGTTTTCAATGTTGCATTTCTCTCCAACGTTTTCTTGCTTTCGAATTTAATTTCTAAAATTATCTCAGAGCAGAACAAAAATAAGATCAAGACGTCTATTCTAATTTCTGAAGGAGTTATTTTCGGTCATTTAAACATTTACAATGCTATTCTTCTAGACGATTTGCTATGAATGGAAGCATTCATTCGTGTGAAATTTCATTATCAAAAGGCCGATTGCCTAATAACTTTCCTCTTGGTCAGCCGTTTATTTTAGGTAATATACAGCATATATTATTTGATAATAGTCCTGCGTTTTCACGTATCACTTTACACCTCTTTACCGTCATATCAGTTTAGAAAGCGTCACTAGCACAAAGTTTTCGGAGTTTGTGCAAATTTTGAGAGAGTTACTAAGAAGAGCTGTTCACTATTTTAGTGTTTCAATACGCATACGAACGCAGTGGAGCACCGTGCCACACACGCTGGAAAACACAGTGTCTGCAGCGGGAATAGCTTGCTGTCTCTGTAGCAGTCAGTATACAGAGAGAAATCTCTGCTTGCTGTAAACACATAATTGAACAAAACGCGGTTTGCTGTAAAGATCAAATAAGATAATTCTTTGTTCTTAATAAAGCACACACAACTGGATCTTTGAGTCTATGAAGTAATCGTTTGTTTTGGTATACATTAACTGGGAGTTCTCTGTACGTGCTACATTGAGTATCCTCAGAACCATATGTAGTTCAATGAAGCATTTGGTTAATGTAACTGAAGATATTTCAGTGAGTGCTGAACATTCACATCACGCCGCGGCGGCTTCTGCTTGAGAGTCTACGGTAATATGTTCTTACGAAGCTTCAAAAAATAAATTTTATTAACAAATCCGAACAGGCATATATTCCACTCACGAAACTGGGGCATAAATGTATAAATGCTAGATTCAATACATGACTTTTTACACGGAGTGCTTCTTACAAATCTTGAAAAGAGACATTGATACTACTCTCCCATCTGTAGAAGAGTTTGACGCCGCTTTCGAATATGCAGAGCACATTTACATTCTTCTTAGGAATCTCCAATGCAGTGATACACTCACGATATTATCTACAATGCACGCCTCAAGCGAAATATTTTTTTTCCATCACGATGAGAAATTTTCTTTCCACTTGAACGGCACCACAAAGGGAACGTACGTACGGCATCTATTCCAGCAATGCCCAACAATATGAGTTAATCAAATTTACGATGGAGAGAAGTACTTTGGGAGGCTCGGCTCGGCTCTTTCCAGGGACAACCTTGAAAGGCAACGTGCACACAAAAGACCTTTTTTCCTTCTCAAGACACCAAGACGACGAAACAAGGGTGAGGTAGAGGTAATAGGGGGGGGGGGGAGGTGGGTTCGGGGAACGGAAACCAAGGAAATTGTGTGCGCGGGGGACGGGGTTAACTCCATGGAAGGGTGCTACCCCCCTTCCTTGGAAACGAAGGATTGTGAAACAAAAATTGAAATAAAAATAAGATCTTTCTCTCAGATATAGGACGAAAGTTTAATTCCCAGAAAAACTAGAATGGCTAAAGAAGTGAGATAAATAATCTGAATGCGTACAAGATGTTATTTGTTTCTTTTTTAGTTGTCCTGTTTCTTCTACCGTAGGTCTTTATTAGAGGACTACCTCAAACATTCAGCTCTAGCCCTCCAACGCTTCCAACCAACAGCTGGGAAAAAGAGACCGTCGAGAATCAAGCGTCCACGTTTGTCATTACCTACCACAATGACGTTACATACCCCAAAATGTAGGCTAAGAACTCTGGGTAGCTTCTGTTAGGGCATTTCCTAGTAGGAAAGAATCCTAATTTTTATTGTCACATAGATGTGTTCATCGTATTTGAGCTTGCCGTGCCATGAGGCGTTGTTACAGTGCTTTGAGGCGTTGTCACAGCGCCATAAGGCGTTGTTACAGTGCCATGAGGCGTTGTTACAGCGCCATTAGGCGTTGTTACACCGCCATGAGGCGTTGTTGCAGCGCCTTGAGGCGTTGTTACAGTGCTTTGAGGCGTTGTTGCAGTGCTTTGAGGCGTTGTTGCAGTGCTTTGAGGCGTTGTTACAGTGCTTTGAGGCGTTGTTGCAGTGCTTTGAGGCGTTGTTACAGTGACTTGAGGCGGTATTACAGACTGGATGTGTTGTTACAGAGCCTTGATGCTAACGCGGCGGCAGATACGACCGAACAATATTCAGTAAATGATAAACCAAACGCTGGGTTCGACCAAACGTCCCGTTCGGGCGTACGAAACCAAAAATTAGCTGGTAATCCAGAGCAGTTCAGTCGCAGGACAGCCAGCCGCGCGGAGCCCACCGATTTGCTGTCTGTGGCGCTCGACACCAGCAAATGTACAAATATTTTGTAAATATTTCGTTATATTTTGGGTGCAGACGCAAAATTAACTTTTTTCTCCATGTGCAGCGACCATTTGGACCCCGAATCGAGTTTAAATCATTCCTAATATTATGGTCATAATTCCATTCCAAATCGAATTTGGCTCCTCAAATGCTATGCATGGATGAAAAAATATACTGTATAGATTTTTTGCCTCCCAGCCGCTATGCAACTCAGGTCTTCGGCAATATAATCTGTTCAATGATTTGTCTTACCTTCTATGTGTTGCATGATAGAAATGAACCAACGGAAACATAAACTCCAAGCAATACACAGTTGACTGAAATAACATTCTTGATAGTGAGTGAGTTATAAATATAGGTAATAGCCCGACAATGTCATTCAGCACAATAATAATCTTTATCTTGCGTGGAGTGAACAGGAGGTTTTCATTTCGCCTTTTAATGGGTGAGTATCATCGAAAAGTTTATTCTTGCAATTGAAAGACAATAACTATAAGTAATATTCCTTATTTCTAGTATAATATTCTTACCTAATTGAGAAAAACAAAGCTATTATACACTAAACTTACTTCAATTCACAGCAGCTCGTGGCACTTGTACAAAGCAATCAGACAGTAGCCTGTCTTCAGATCGAAAACAAAAGTTAACGCCAATTAGCGACATGCTCCTGCTGTCCTCTTAAAATTATTCTTTGCGTCCTGAATTGCAATATGATATCTGCCACAATTATGCGAAGCTCCATTCTCTAGGTTTCTTCAGAGCTTCTTATTTACATTTTGCGAGTAACTGCAACGCGTCCAGCATGCGCGTGTTCATTCGATTGATTGTAATCTTAAAATTTAGCTTGAAAAGTAGCTAATTACTTTTATAATGCGGAATGCCTGATTTGAGGAATTTAGCACTCTACAGTCTTTTCTGAAAAAATTTCAGTTTCTCGGTATTTTGAAAACAATGATGCATCCACTCCGAGCCTATTTTGATGGTCATGTAGTTAGTTTGACGAAGACAAGTATATATATAGCCTGTACGGAATTATAATTAGCGAATCCCTCCCTGACCTCTCGACGCTGCAGTGTATAGGTAATAACTGTGTTGATGCGCGAGAATTGAACTGCAAACTTATTTTTATAAAATGCTTCATTATGTGAATAAATAATCTTCACACGAGCTATTCTGCATTTAACAGCTGATAGACTAGAATGGACTACAACGTATTGGCTGACATGTTTACGGCATATCCGGTATTGCCAACATCCGGATAGTTGCGGTCATTCATTCGCTAGTTCTATCTGTACGGTATTTCTTGCATTGACATTAAACTGGCTATAGTTTTTTAATGAGTGTGCGTGTCATAACTCTAGACGCATGGTGCTATAACTCTAGACGCATGGTGCCATAACTCTAGACGTATGGTGCCATAACTCTAGACGCATGGTGCTATAACTCTAGACGCATGGTGCCAGAACTCTAGATGCATGGTGCCATAACTCGAGACGCATGGTGCCATAACTCTAGACGCATGGTGCCAGAACTCTAGACGCATGGTGCCATAACTCTAGACGCATGGTGCTATAACTCTAGACGCATGGTAAAATTGACAAAATTTGGAACAAACTGGCCAGGAGACAATCTGGATCAGCATGACAAGCCTAGCTCTAGTGGTGGCTGTGCATATCTATTTACGTCGTTAAAAGCAATGCTATTTCTACGAAAAGCGGAGTATCCCTCCGCCGGGTGGCTACAGAGCGTTTTCATTAGAATAGCACTATAGAAAACCTATTTTTAGTTATTTGACTTGTAATGAGCGACGAAGCAAACCGTTATTTACGCTACTGGCGGTACTTCCAAATATCCGAATAAAATTGCTGGCTGGTTGCTGACACCAATCTACAAATCAAGGAGGTTCAACACCTATTAAACCTCCTTGCTACAAACTGCGCATTATCTATCACCTAGTCCTGCCTGCATGGAGACGCAGATCATTGTCAACTCTAATTTTTTTCAGTTATAACAATTGATGGCGCGAACACATAAATTCAGTACAAGGATATTAACAACCCAATAAGTTTTCTACCACTGCCTTAACTTCGTAAACATGCTATGAAAAATGGAGTCATCGGTATGCTACTTAACCGGGCAAGGGATCATATATGGTTACTTCCATAATACTTCATTACGAACTTTTTTCAGACGCTGAGTATATATGGTCAAAAGTACCATGGCGAACTCCAATTATTTGCCAATGGTGTATGTGTAAAGTCCGTCGCCAAGGGTAGGGCTGATCGTAGGTATTACTATATTATTATTATTTATTTATTTCACGCAAGACTAGCAAAGGCAATGCTGTCCAGGAAATCGATAGTATGGGGTAACGGGTTAAGACGAGTTCAATGATAGTCTTTTAACGCCGCCATGGCCCGTCAGTAGTCAGAGTATTTTGTTGCTTCCTGGTAAGCAACGGAAAAGTGCACAAATTATTTCAGTTTTGATTTACTACTAATTTAAAGAGATATTTAGACCATCACTAATACCATTGAAATTAATCAACCCGGCTGACACAACAGCTAACATTTTTATAAATGTTTTGGTAGACACACTGTTCTGTTTACAAGATCGCAACAAGTGTGCGGACGACTGACGGTCTGTTACGCCGACGAAAGACTGTCTTGTGAACTTGACCGCCTTAGCAAACAAGCCCCACAGAATTTACAAACCCCGTCTTACGATTATAAGCTCTCTTTGGGAAGGCTATAATAGCCAATTGATAATAACAAATGTAGACGTTTGAACCTCAGTGATGTATAACCTCTTTCATAGGTTACAAGCCTTAGACTAGTTCAGCTAATTCCTTGGGGAATTTTACCTATGGAAGTTGCAAAGACTTAAACGTCTTTCCCCTGAGATAGGTTATAAGCACAGCACCTGTTCGGCTAATTAACAACTTCCTGTTAACATGCGGCTGTCGTGTCAAACAACTGTAATAAAGCAGCTGTAGTTCTTGCATCTAAAGCCGCCATTATGAAGCTGTCTTTCACAGCTTACACTTGTCCGTGACCATGACAGATACACAGCGCAGCCGCGCGTAACGATACTAATGTTCAGTGTTCCATGAAGTTCATGAGTCTGTTCTACTTGCGTCATTGGAACGACGACTCATCCCAAGCAGCGAGCAATGCCGGGGCCACGGTATGCAGTCGCAGGCTCAATTTGTGAGCGGATGTTCAGCTCACTTGTCGTTCATGCTACCGTGTCTATTTACCGTCTATCGGAACGATATGTGCAAGCTGAATGTCCGATCATAAGTTGAGCGTACGATTGTATGGTGTGATCCCGGTATACGTGTCTGAGACGGGACAGGTTCTCTGATAGAAAACGAAAATGGCATGGGAATTGTCACAAAAATGGAGTCATAATCCAGTGATATTTCTACAGTCCCAACCGGTTGAGGGGGAGAGGGACTGGGGGTCTGGAGAGTGGGAATTGCCTGTCGGTGGGGGTTAGTGGAAGTGACGTGGTGATGGTGTGCACAAGTGTAGGTTACGGGAGGGCGGGTGAAAAGGGGGAGTAGTGCTGGTGTGCCACATTTCCTGCCAAGAGAGTTGCTGGTGTGCCAAGTGTTGCGCTCCCAGCAGTGGCCGGAAACTTGGCACCGTCGCAATATTGACGCTGGCCGAGAGTAGCAGCAGGACGCGTTGTAGCTTGGAAGGAGGCCCGCCTGCACCGCTGTGGAAGAAAATAAAATTTTAAACATATGTAAGTGACGGTGGCATGCCACTCAAGACCGTCTGAGCCGTAATCTTAATTATAATCCTGCTCATATTTTTGTTTACCAGCAGCGGCAGGGTGTATTTTTGTAGGGAATACATAAGATCAAAATCGTATTATGACTCATTCTATATATTCTCGGTGTGCAGAAGCACGCAAATTTTTGGAATGATACATACATAATCTGAAAGAATTACTCCACTTCGAACGTGTTCCCCAGACAAATATCTTCAATAGGACTATGACTTTTCGTCGTTCAAATACATAATGATTTGCGAACGGTTTGGTACGCCGGTATAGTATAAACTACACGCGTATACCGTATATTTATTCGTATACTATATATGTATTTATAAAACTGCATCTATGGACGGTTTCAAAACCAGTCTTCTCTGCACTTCTTTCACCCCTGGGTGCTTCTTTGGCTAACCTTTGCAAGCCAACATGCAGAGGTAAAATATGACGTCTGTAGTTCATGTGCGTAACACGCATGCACGTACATACATGCGTAACTGCATACAAGCATTTCCACGGATTCATATGTACGCAGATCTCAGCACACGTGCCCAAATGTACATTTGTACGTACGGTACAAAAAGCTAGGATGTACAGATAGCATCAGCAAACGAATTACGCAGTTAGGTGTGACACAGATCCGCCAGCACAGCTGCTGCGTCTGACACTCTCACACGCACTAAAAATATTGTTTCTCTCTACACACACTTGCAAGACTTGCTACTGCAGTTTTTCTGTACTCAATCATTACAGATACACTTTTAGTGTGGCAATACCCTATAGAGGGCGGAAACGTAAGTGCCGGCTGCGCTCTGGGAACGGGCCGCATGGTCCGTCTACTGCCTGCCATCTAAACTAGACTAAAACCACGGGCTCACACGACACCGTCTTGGTCCCCATAGCTACGTACTACGAGGCAACCGAACGTTTGTTGGGTTTAGTTAAACACGTACTGTGTGTCCACCGAACGAGTTACTAAAACCGTAGCCGTCGTGTTGGTTCAGCAAAGTTTTAGTTATTTGTTCAAATGTTGAGTGAATTTCGCCTCGGTGAGCCGTGTACTGTTTCTGCCGCTTGAACGGACAGAGTAAATGTTAAGTATTGCGCAATTGCGCATGCGGACCAAAGGACGGTCCTGCGAACCAGCTGTTTGTTTACAAGGGAACACAAAGTAATTTTTTAAACCCATCTCCAAATATACATTTATTGATGAAATCAAAATCTGAGGATTATGTTCTGAAAAATTACACGCTGAGGATTCTATGACACCGTAATAGATCAATGCCGCTTGACAGCTAGGCCGGTTTTGCCGGATTATATAACTATCGAACCACACTCTATTGACCCTTAGGTACTAAAGAGCGTATATGCCCAGAATTCTAGAACTCTGCTTTGGAGGGAGCATGGCCAGTGTGTCCGCACTGTCTGTTCGAGGCTCCGTCGAGATCGCGTCTAAAGAGCCTGTCTACCACACGCTTGTTACGTAGGCTTCCGCTGTGTAGTGGGCTGTAGTTATACACAGTCAGGATCTTCCCCAGTGCGAATCTAGAATTCCAGGCAGAGCAGTTCGCAGAATTCGAGAGGAGACTCGGCAATGACCTCTGAATGCTACCACACGTAACTGGACTTATAATTCTATCACACATAACTTCTCTCTGTTCTAGCCACACTTTTTCAATTTTTTTTTTGTTACGTAGAATTCCACTCTAAATTTTGCCTTCGGGTGGATCCCGCCCGCAACGCAATTACTTCATCTTGTCATTCTAGAGCGCTCAAGATACTGCGTGTTCCTAATTCTAGAATTCGCTCTGCAGTCAAAGTTTTATAGCTTTTTTTTTTCTAGGAAAGAGGAATGGCATTCTACCATGCGGTAAAAGGGGTACAAGGGTAAAAATGATGAGAGCCACAACGCTTGCACGATAATACAATGCTATTGTATTATCCGAGTAACTAAGTAAGAAACCCGTTTAGCAGACTTATTTTAACTTGTTATTCCTACGACTTTCAGGCAAAAAATCATTAATTTTAACTCTGTTGAGCCAGAGGTCTATCAAGGAGAATATCGTTCTTTCATATTCTGTGGAGCTAGAGGTCTTTTATTTTTTAGAATATCGCTCTTTCGAATTCTGTTGGCGAAAATATCGCTCTTTCTACCACTACTGAGTCAGAGGTTTGTCAAGGAGAATATCGCTCTTTCTACCACTACTGAGTCAGAAGTCTGTCGGGGAGAATATCGCTTTCTAGCTCTACTGAGTCAGCTGTCTGTATTGTCGTGGAGAATATTGCTCTTTCTATTTTACTGAGTCAGAGGTCTGTCAAGAAGAATACGGTATCGTTCTTTCAAATTCTATTAAGTCAGAGGTCTGTCAGCTAGAATATCGCTCTTTCAAATTCTGTTGAGCTAGATGTGCGTCGAGGAGAATATCGTCCTCTCTGGTATCGGCTTAGTCAGAGGTCTGTCGAGGAACATATCTCTCTCTTAGTCTATTCAGTTGGAGGTTTCAAGAGACTAACTCCAATTCTAATTGTGTTGTCCACTCCGCTGCTCGTGCAGCTCAAGATCTGTCGCAGAAAATAATGACATTTTCAAGACCCAATAAGCAGGAAGACGTGCAGACGAGACGATGTGTAGGAAGCTCCAAGTCGTCCCGTCACGTTTGGCTCCGACACGTGATCTGCTCGGCGCTAAATTTGTGTCTCATGCGCGGAGATCTGCCTACCGGTGCAGACAGTGCTCATGGGAGGTGTAGAGCATCAGGGATAGACGAAGACGTGGAGGAGTGATGTGCGCCGCAATCGGTGTCCAGATATACATACGGGAAACGATGTATGCTCCTGTTATAGAGCGGAGATTTGTGGGGAATAATGAGTGCTGTAATTATATAGAGATGTGGGGAACAATGTATGTTCTCGTTAGGTAGCTACCTAGTGCAGAGATACGGTCGGGAATAAAGTATGCTGCAGTTGCCGTATGGAGTGCGGAGATTTGTGGGGAATAATGTATGCCCTAGTTATATAGTGCGAAGGTATGCGGGAATGATGTTTTCTATAATTATGATATATAGAGCGCAGAAATGCTCATAAATATGGGGAATGATTGATGGATACCGTAGGCCTAGTTGTATTTAGTGCTCGATAATATGGGGTTGATGTACACTGGAGTTATAACGCTCGGAAATATTTGGCATGACGTAAGAAGTAATTACTGTCCAAAAAATATGGGAGAAAGATGATTGATGACGGTGACATATTTTAACGTCATAACCTTTAACTTCGAATGTTCAAGTAACAAAACTAAAGTATGAGTTTGGTAGTCCTAAAGGGCCATAATACTCAAATAAATCACTGTCCGTCGCATGTGGCGCAGTAGCAGTTAATATATTAATTAATGTAAAGAAAAAAAAACGGCCCAACACTGAAAAGAATAGGTGCCCGCTGCCGCTGTGTTCTTGGCATACCTTACCTTGAGATACCTTGAGAGTCTTCGGAAAAAGTCCAGGTGACGTTGTTCACGTCACCCCACGTGTGTGGAGTCACTCTGCTGGGTGTCTTCTGTGGTGCCGCAGTTTGCGACCAAAGAGAGAGCCAGCAGCGAATTATCTCCAC
>LQNS02277717.1:12678593-12701324 GCA_001587735.2 Parhyale hawaiensis
TGCTAGCTAATAAAGAAAGCTCTTTTATTTCATAGTATAGGTTAACCTTTTTTTTCTGAGGATGGGATTCTTAGTCCCGAAACGTTAAATTTTAATTCCGTCGACTGTTATTTAATATTAAACACACATACACGTTACGACACACACATATTTATACATATTTTTTCATGCTTTTTAATATAAACTGTTTATCATAAAATTATCTTCATACTTATATTCTCGATATTTTTCATCTTCACGATATTTCAGAATTATTACAGGACCCTTTTATGCACTGCTGTAATTGAAGTAATTTGCGCACATTGTGTACTAGATACCTTACTATTCACTTGCTCGCAGCATACGGAGCTTTGTGACTACATACAACCTAGTAGCCTACTGCGTTGTGTCTCTCTAGTGTGTGATGCTCAGGAGTAGGTTAGAGTAAATCAGTTGTATAGTTGGCAATGCACGGACCAACAGGCCCATTCCGAGGGCGGAGATAAGGCTCAGGTTCGGCCCTTTCCGAGCCATTGCCCATGAGTAAAAAAAAACATGTCTAAGAACAGATAAACCTCCTGCAAACGAAGTGCAATGTGGGGATAACTCGCAACTAGCCATCCCGCTGGGCAAGGACGGCAGCATCACCGCTGCAAAAAATGGGCGACGTGGATAACGTCACCTGGACCTCGTCCGAAGAATCATCAAGGTAAGATACAGGAAAACAACGCCGCAAGTAGCCCACTCTATCTTTCACGTTGTCCAGAGCTGGGATTTAAATTTGGAAGTCCCGTAAGGTTTTTCCGCACGGCGCAGACCACCGCCTGACTGCGTCACGTTGCTAATAGTGCTAATCAGTAGCGGTGAGTGGCTACTAAAGTAGGTGTGTCGCACAGTTCTCCACCAACATATTTGTAGTTCTTCCTGAAATAAAGCTTGGCTTCTAACATAACTGTACGTGCACGATGTGTCAGATGAGTTAAACAGGGAGTTAATAATAATAACTGGAGCACCCTGGGAGCGCATACCTCCGCCAAGTAAGGCAATGGTAACGGAATATGCAAATTGGCTCTGAGTCCATGATTTTCTTTACATCAACTCTGAAACCTAATAATTTGTGCCCTTTGATAGTATTAACACTTTCTGCAATTTTCTTGAACATTAGTTCATAACTATTGAGATATGATGGTAACAAACATTATGACAAACATAAGTCAAACATTCCAACGACCCAACCGATCTGCACCAAAGTCTAATCATTTATGTCTTTTAACATTACTAACAAGTCCTGTAAATTTCAAAAAGATCCATTCAGAACGTATTGAGTTATTGCGCTAAAAAGCAGAAAATCAAACCCAGTAACAAACACACGAGCGAACGAACAGATCATCACAAAAATTTGGTCATTCACTTTTCTTAACAAACCTAACAACTCACGTAAATATCATGAAAATCCGTCCATAACTTTTTGAGTAATGGCATTGACAAAAGTGAGGCAGACAAACAAACAGTTGGACAGATCTTCACAAAAAATTAGTCATCTGTTCCTCCTAACATACTTAACAATCCCAGTAAATTTCACTCACATCCGACCCTAACTTTTTGAGTTATCTTGATGACAGACAGACGAACAGAAGACAGACAAACTCCGACAAAAACATAGCCTCCTTGGCGGAGGTAAGAAGAATAATGTGTCAGATGTTAGCCTCTAGTCTACAAAAAATTGCAAACGTGTCAGTTAACAAACCTGTGGAGCTACAGCACTAAATTACCCTGAGCCGCCACTGGTGCTATAGATGCCCAATCAAAAAATTTTCGAGGAATTTCAAATATTATCCCATGCCGCCCAAACAGACATCGAATAAATGCCTGTAATTTTCCGATAGGTTTCCCAAGAAAACTGTTGCTTAATTAAGTTGTTGAAGCGTCACAGACTGGCCGTCGTACTGCGTGCCTGCCGTCTAGGCAACGCTTCTAATGCCGGGCCCACACAATGCAGCCGCACGCGCAACTGATGAAGCGGATGCTCAGCACCCACGTCGTCCCGATGCGCAGTGAAATCGGTAGCATGGATACGGCAGCCTAAAAGACGCGCGAGCCGATGCCCACTCGTAATTTGAATGAGCGGTCTATAGTGTGGTTTCGACAAGGAGCTTGTATAGTATAGAGAAGGAGGGAGCCAGTAGCCTAGCTCGTTGAAGCTCAAGAGTCTCTTATGGCTGTCAGCCAGTCGTCGGATGCACCAATCACATATGAGTTTCACGGTTTGTCTGCTGCTACCTCGTGAAACTCACTGCTCCCCGTGACATCCACCAATGAGATCTCACAGCCATTAGAGATCTGGTTGACTCACTGGCGAATCTGGATTTGGGCCGCAGGGCTCCCTCCTTCTCTATAGAAGCTCCTTGGGTTTCGACATGAGATGAAATCTAAGAAGGGTTCAAGGCGAAACAAAAAGGTTCAAGGCGAAACAAAAAGAAAACCAATGCATTAATAAAAAAGAAGCGTGACCCAACATGTGTAAAGACCGCGCTTTATAGGAATACTTCTCGTAGAGTTGTGTATATAACTACAATGCAACCCATGGCCCTAGAACAATATGGTATAAGCGACACTTTTTCAAAGACACAGGAGAACTACTTAAAGACAATTCACTGGTGTAATAAGGTACAAAATAATCGAATTTACATACGATTCTCGACCATTTCTTCTCGGATTTACGCCTGTCTGACTTCACAGAACGACAGATCTCATTCTGTACAGGTTTTTCAAAAGCAGATTTTTTGCACCAACGGATAAGATGGTGCAAAAAAACTGCTTTTGAAAAACCTGTCGTCTACGCCCATATTGCTCTACGGCCCTCAATTAATTAGGTCGTCGATGACGCGTAACCCCGTAACCTGCTGTACTGAGTGGCTGGAAAACGCCAAAGAGTAACGTTACGGAAACGACCATTTATTATCATTTGCCATGTAAAGAGTTAACGCATTAATATAAATAAGCAGAATTATAATATGATGGTGTTAGGTTAACGCTATCACTTCAAGTAATGATTTAGTAGCACTGTAGGAGGAGAATACATTCATTCAGCTGAGATCCTACCGGTAATTGTCCTACCTTCGTATTG
Organism: Parhyale hawaiensis; assembly: GCA_001587735.2. Classification (NCBI taxonomy): domain Eukaryota; kingdom Metazoa; phylum Arthropoda; class Malacostraca; order Amphipoda; family Hyalidae; genus Parhyale; species Parhyale hawaiensis. Next base: position 12,681,700 of record LQNS02277717.1, read on the forward strand.
TCCTTCCGGTAATTGTCCTACCTTCGTATTGTCCTACCGGTAATTGTCTTTCCTTCGTATTGTCCTACCTTCGTATTGTCCTACCGGTAATTGTCCTACATTCGTATTGTCCTACCGGTAATTGTCCTACATTCGTATTGTCCTACCGGTAATTGTCCTACCTTCGTATTGTCCTACTGGTAATTTTCCTTCGAAATGTACCTACCATATAGGTACATTTCAGCTTGGCGAGTCTAGCTGATTCTTTAAAGTTAGGAAAAAATTGACAAGGATTATCATAATTCTTTGCAAAATTTCTCTGCAAAGGTTGATGAATGACCGATTTATTGAACCCTGCTGTATTTTCACGTATTTCGCTCTTTTACGTGAAGCGTGAGCTTCTACGAATTACTGATTTCATGTATTTTCTATCACAAGTTCACGAATAACTGCTTCTTATTTCCCTTACTTTCCGCCACATGTACACGACTCTCTGCTTTTTCTATTTCTGCCAAACCCCCCAGCATTTCGATTAGACACACCTAACAAGCTATCAAAACAAATATTACAACTGAACGGGAAAAAGTTAATAGCTGCAGGGCTTATTTCCATGCATAAAAAATCCAGCACCAGATGAGTCTCATTAGAGAAGTTAATGCAAGGCCTGCGTTAGCATAAAGCATATAATAATCCTGCGATATTAGCAGATCAAATATTCTCCGTTCAAAAACGTGTTCAATTAGGATGTTATTAGCGTGGATAATTAACTCGCTCGCCGGGCCTATCCGATGTATAGCCGTGCATTTGTTGGAGTTTAACATATGTAGATTATTGGTGTACATGATCCAGTGTACGTGAAAGCGTGGGCTGCACGTACATGTGCTCGCGTACACGTCAGGCGGAAGCGGGATGCTGCGTTGCCTTGGCAACGGATGACGCCAGAGACAGGGAGTGTCAGCTTTAAAAAATTCTTGAGTTCTCTCCTGCATATCGCATGAAGCTATACATGGAATGGGAATTCGTGACATGTGATCTATGAAATGAGAATTATTTTGTTTCACTTTTCACTTGAAGGACAAGTGCTTTATTCAATTAAATAAAAAAAAACGTAAAAACAGAACAGCTGTCTAGTAGAGAAAAAATTACCAGTTCATTTCCTTTCCTTAAAGAACACGTGCGTTGACCAATCTAAAAAAAAGACTCTTAAGACAAACAATATTACTTTTGGATATATACCACTAATTCTTTTCTCTTACCTAAAGATCGAGCGTGCTGTTCATATATGAGTATCACTTATTTAAGTTGACCTCCGGAAATTCCCCAAAAGTAGAAAGCACTATAAAAAATAAACAAGTTAATAATACATAATTTTTCTTCGGTAAAGCGCTGTAGAAAAATCAGTATGACATAGAGTCCAGCGAATAAGTAAAGTATTCTCTTTGGAAAATCATTTCAAAATCAAGTGTGATGATCAGGTACGGTACCTCAGTAATATCAGCATATAAGCATCACAGCCAATAAGTAAGTTACCCTGTAGGAAGAGAACTACCGATTGGCCCAAGGTATGGTCCTCGATCTGAAGAATTAGAAAATCAGTAAAAGATACAGAAACGCGAATAATTAAAAGTATTTCGATAATTAGAACTTATGATGTTGAGAGCCTTTCAGCCGCCGTGTTTTACAGCGCGTTTAACTCTGCCATTTCGATCGACCTTATCTACTTCGATTAGCTTTAATTTATCCTGAAAATAAATTCTGAGATTTGAATTCGCCACTTTGGTTTCAATTTCAGGCATTAATCGCAAACCAGTTGTTTTTGGAACGGTCAAGAAGTCAATCTCAAGCAGCAGGTATTAATACAGTTTGCGATTAGCACAAGAAACTCGATTCAAAGCGGCGGATTGAACGCACAAGATTCAAGTTTCAGAGAAGCAAAACATAATCAGATAAGATTATCTCAATGAAGGTGAGCAAAGCGAGCACTCCAGTAGCAGCGAAAAAATAAAAAGTTTTGCATTCGCCAGCAGCGGCTGAGCGCCTCTGTTCGCATTAAGCGCCGCAGAACAGACAAAACTGCAATCATTTAGCAAAGTCATTAAACTTCAAAGTAATTTAACGCAAAAAAAACTACGAATTTTCGGACATTGAGGGACTTTCGCCATCAAACCTGAACCACAACTCAAGGTTGCGTGTCAGAACAAACAAAATGCGCCAACTATTGCAAACATTCCCCATTAGGGCGTTAGGTCATTCCTGGTCTTACGGATTCCCAAACAGGAATAATTAAACCAGGAATAAACTTCGTAATGGATAGATGAAGTTCTCTCTGAGTCCTCACTGGCTGAATTAATCATCTCTTTTTGCAGAGATGGCAAAAGTTTTTTATGTAACTTTTTTTATATTTATAACGTCCACTTATGCGTCCACAAAAGTTCCTAACAAGTTAAGCCTCAACGGCTTAAGCTCACCAGTCAGTCGAAAGCGCCTTTAACCCTATAACCCTGTGACTTCAGAAAAAATTAGATTAGTTTAGGTTTCAGGAGACAGACGGACCTATAAAGGCCCGTTTGCAGTCAGACGTTAATGCCCAGGACTAGGTCCGCCCTGAACTAAGGATTACCGCACTTCATACAAACAATGCTAGCTATGCTATTGCTACGAATAGCCTACGGTTTACTTGGTGTCTACAGGGTCATCAAACTGACCGGACACACAGAGCGACATAGATTCCGATGATAGGTATTGGATTGGCTCCCGCAAGATATCCCGGTCTATAGTTCGTCCACGCAGTACTTTACCTTAAACAGCTTCAGGCGAGGTCCAGGTGACGTTATACATGTCGCCTCATGTGTGGAGAGCTAGTATGCTTGTTTTCTTCTGTCGAGGAGCAATCAGCTTGCGCCCAAAGAGAGCCAGCAGCGAGATGAAGGCTGTTTTTAGTTTGTTGTAATGGATGAAGATGTACAGCATAAATACACGATACACTTCTATTTAAGTATTTCTATATGGAAAAGCGTTGTTTGATACGTTTCGAGCAATGTTGTTGATCGCAATGAGCTGTCCAAAATCAGATCTTAGATGACTTATGTTAAATTGTAATGACTTACACTTCGTCTATACGGGAACTAAGTTCTCGCTAGAGTACTGTTGTTATGAACGTAGTCGTTTGGGTAAATATATATGCATTACGATATTACATTACAATGAAGCTATTCTATAATAATATCTTCACAAATTACCATTTTAATGCGTACATCAATCAAATTCACGTAACTAAAGAACGCAAGACTCACTTGGTCTCCTTTCACTGTAAAGCTCTTACCGGGTTCTTTATAATCGAACAACAGAGGATTCATTCTATATTCAGCATGCTGTACAATGTGAACATTATCAATAATGTTAACAAATGACCATGCACGTTATTCCTTTCCATAAAAATATTGATGATATCTCCAACAACCAATAAAAATACTTTATCATAGCTTTGTTTTCGGCCTGTATAGAAGAGATCAGCAAAAGCGGAACTGTATAGGTGACCCTATGAAGCTCAATAGGGTGTCTGTAGTCTCTTCGGAGTTCAATAGCTCTCAGACTCTTGTCGCGGAGGTTGTGCTATAGTGCGGGTAGTAAATTTTGCGATAACCCTAGTATTTTTTTGTAGTTTTATTCTAAGGTAATCTATATGTATTAGCTATCAGAACCACTGAAAAGAATTGGGTAGGCAAAAAGTCCTTTAGGTTTTCTGTAATAATGCGTGGTATTATGCAATAAGTTAATTCAAGCTGGCTGCAATCTCTGATCCTTGTCAAGTTGAGAAGCTCTCAGTGAGTGCGCACGAAAAACAAAAAAGGTGAAGTAAGCATTTTATTGGTACTAGTCATTTGATATCGGTGCAAACCGAAGGAAATATTCGACCAACGAGATATTTCTCCATAAAAGAGAGCCGACCTAAGCTTAGTAAAGAGGTAGACAATATTAGTTGATACGGTATGTACTGTATTTCATTGCATAATAGGGCGTATAAGGCGTGGTTAAACGCCCATGACTAACAAAGTTGCATATATTAAGCGAGTTTCCATTGCTAAAAGTCTAAAAAGGAATGTAGGTCAATATGTTTTTGTTTACTTGTCCACACACACAGAATCTAACAACTGTTGAACACGGTAAGTACAGCTCGCTGCAGACGATAGTCGTTTGTCCTGTGTTTTTACTCTAGTCCCCATTCGAACAAAACTTGAAAACGCACAAGAAACTATATACAGGTGGCACCATTATAGGTAAGCCAGCAGATACGACAGCTATAACATTATATTAAACGTTTTAGTAGATACACAGTTGTGTCAGCATGGTCACAACGAAATATTCGAACGCAGTGAAGTGAAACCACGGGACATAAGACTATCGTCTGCAGCGGGTTTAAAACTACGTGATGTTCATCCAACTCCACATTGTACTAAAGAAGCAATCTTACGCTCAGCTTATCGCCGGACAATCATCGCGCGCTTCGTGTTGACACGTTGAAAGTCTGAATCACGGATACGGTAGCATGAACGATGTGCGAACGAAACATCCGCTTGTAAGTTGTGCTTGCGTTTGTCTACTGTGGCCTCGGCTTAAGACGACTTGGCAAAAAATGCACTTCTCAACATCTCCTTTAAAGGATCTCAGCAAGACGCTAAAAAAATGAAAATCGCTGCGGCAGCTCGGTGTGAGCTAACGACTGGTATCCTTGAAGCTACTTGGTATGCATAAGGACCCCTCATGTCCTCCATTTATTTCTCTAACGCAAACTGTGGAGCTGGTGCTGCTGGCAGCTTCATTTGTATGTTGCAGTAGTTCACTTCTTGATGCACAGCCTTAAGTGATTCTTCTGTTCCTACGCAAGCATATAAAACCCGTTTTGAGTTTTTAGGTGATTTTCTGATAGTATCGGATACCATCTCCTATAAACGTCAGATAAATGCCCATAACTTTTCAATAGGGTATATAGATATACTATCACGATGTCCTGCTGATTGAAGGTTCGAACCTCGTTACCTCGTTTTTTTTATTGCAAAAAGCATATACCTCAACAGTACTTGACTCTTAGGTCCAAGTGGTCTCTGACGCAGGCGGCCAAAATGGGATTTGGGTTTTTCTCAAGCGCTATTATGAACATGCCCAGACACGGTCATGTAGGCAAGCGCCCAAGTGCGTCCCCGCCGGATCCAAGATACCTTTGCGTAAGAAAATGTTGGGTACATTGGAATTTTTTTCTTGATATTAGATAGGGGGAAAAGAATCGCTCTTGAGAAAATCACATTTTGGCCGCCAGCGTCAGACCTAAGAGTCAAGTACTGTTGCGGTTTATGACAAAAAGGTTTAATGGAACGACAACACTTAGAGTCTGCAGACTTCGGAGTTAAATAATATTAATATTTCATTTTCTTTAATTGGAAAAAAGACAGGGAGGCCCATACATTATATGGTATTTACTACTTAGCAGGTACACGTGCTACAAAAATAATAATTTGAGTATAAAAAAAAAGAACATTAATTAAGCAGGTGGTATTGAACCACACAAACTTCGAAAATGGACGTGCATTAAAAGCAGCACAACTCTTCTAAGAAGATTGCAAGCATCACCACTTAAATATTTATGTAGTACAGAGGCGAAAAACTCTAGAATTAAATGGACATAATAAAAACAGGGAAAAGTCATAAGTTTGTGGAGGATCTTGCTTTAAACAACAGAAAAAAATTATGTGTGCTAAAATACCAATACAGTACGAAAATTATAAAGCCCAGTCTCATGTTAACGATAAAAAAAAGCAGAAAATATCATATTCTAGAAGAACGCCGTCAAGTCGCTCGTACCGACCCCAAGAACGCACGTGATACAGATCTTAGAAAATTATAAGAACCGAAAAACCGGCGGTGCAGGTTCCTACCACAAAAATGTCCAGGAAAAGTGAAAAAAAAACTCCTAGAATGAGATGGGGCCATTTGTACGAGTAAAAACGTGCTGTGTGAAACTAAAAACGTGCAAAAATATTATAAATAAAAATAGCATGTAGCCACACGTACCCTAAAATCGAGCGGTTGCCGTCATAGAACACATATGCTAGATAATGACCCGAGGCAAACGTGTTGCTAAAAAATACGATTAGAAACAAATTTTAAAGTGTATGAGAAGTGAAATGATTGAAATGCGCTTTTAAATAATACGACTAAAAACTAAAAACGAAAAACAAAATGCCGAAGAGAGCATCTTGAGGCAAAATTGCTACCAATTTACACGATTATGAACAGTATAATAAAATGTATAAGAGAGCATCTAGAGGCAAAAATGCTACCAATTTACACGATTATGAACAGTATAATAAAATGTATAAGAGAGCATCTTGAGGCAAAATTGCTACCAATTTACACGATTATGAACAGTATAATAAAATGTATAAGAGAGCATCTTGAGGCAAAATTGCTACCAATTTACACGTTTATGAACAGTATAATAAAATGTATAAGAAAGCATCTTGAGGTAAACAAGCTGCCAATCTACACGCTTAGAAACGAAATGGAAATGGAAGGCAGAGAAACAAACGTCCACAGATGGCTCAGTTCCAGGAATACCTCTGACGACGCGCTGGAAGGAGCCGCCTGGAGGGGAGGGCGCGTGAGTCATGGAAAGAGAGAGCGCACCACGATCTGAGGGAGAGCTCAGAGAGAGCATTGGGAATGAGAGCAAAAAGAGAGCAAGAGAACCTCTGGCTCTAGAGAGTAGTGCTCAGATCAATACCAAGCTGTGTGCGGTATTAGAGGTCCCGTGTACGTCTGTGGTACCGTGTGTGTGGCATTGGGACACTGACACACGTACATGTGTGTAGCTACACGTGTGCGTTGCACTGGAACACTGAGTCACTTATATGTACGTAGATACACGTGTAAGTCACTGACACACTCTTTTATATAAGTACAAGTGTACGTATACAGCATTGGGACACTGACGCACGTACATGTGTGCAGCTACATATGCAAATATGCAGCAGTAGAGGACTGACGTACGTACACAAGTGTAGCAACATACTTGAGAAAACATGTGTGTTGCATTGGAACACCGACGCACGTACATGTGTGTAGCCACAGATGTACGTGCATACCATTGCAAGAGTAACAAACGTACATGGGCGTAGGCTCAGGCTATCAAAGACATTGTCGTAAAATTATGCATAGTGGTCTTAAAAGTCTTCGCTATGCGGGAAAAACTGGGCCTTCCAGGATTGACTTGTCAGAAACGTCAGTCAAGTCCGTCGGCTCTGCCACTTTCAATCGCGCTGCAAGTGTTGAAAGCAACTCGATTAGGTTTAGCCGCTAGAATCCTCCATCTTAAGGAGCAACACCGAGTTTCCCAAAGTCTTATTGGTAATCAACTATGGATTAACGTCAAAACTCGTTTCCACGGGCCGAAGATAGCGTACCTGTCTGCCGTCCCTAACCAGTCACGCCTTAAAAGCTCAGTATCACCGGCCAGTCGAAGGTGCCCTTATAGAGCAACACGACGGACAGCAAGCAGTCTCTTCTCATAGTTCTGAACAAACGCTATAAGTTGGAGCGCAGAATTTCATAAGGAAGACCTCGCCACGGCACGAACCAGTGCAAAGAATCCTGGACATTTTTTTAACCCTGCAGTGCTGTAGGTATGTGGTACTAGCGGGCTCGGGAGTCAATAGTGACTGTAAAGAATGTACTTCGACGCCCATGAATTACATTCAGTGGCGACATGGATTTCGCTTCAGAATATTGAAATATTTGAAGGCAGCCGATTCTGTGTCGGCACTACAGAGGCCAGCCCGTCCATGTGGGCACAACAGTGGCCAGCCCGTCCATGTGGGCACAACAGTGGCCAGCCACTCCATGTGGACACAGCAGTACCCTTCCTCTGACTTCTGCACATATTTTTTCTTTGAGTTTTCAAACTTCCTGCAGCCTCCTCGTAAAATGACTTTTCAAGCGTAAGTGCAACTTTTTTCTGACCGCTTGCTTGCAATTTATAGTCAAATGGTGGCAGCCATACTATCTATTAATGTACTTTTTCATTCTATTAATTATTATGGATGTTCTATCGAGGCATGAATCTTCCCCTACATTTTCCCTCTGCAGCAGAATGATTTTGTAATACAAACATGTAGACAAAAATATACATATATTATTACCCTATCGTAGTAATAACAGGAGGATTATGGTCATATTTATTAATGTTTCTGCTTCGCTTAAAAAAAGATGCAGTAATTTATCTCAGGATGGCAATTACGCTATTTTAATTTAATAGTTTAATTTTCCTTACACACGACGTTCGTTGCGATCCAGAGAGAGGAAGAGAGAAGAGACATAGAGTACGAGCGTATGTATGGCAAGCAGAATGCGAAAACCATGCATAAAATCAACAAAGTTAGAAAGTTGGGGACACCAGCAAAGAGGATCGATCAGCAGCAGGCGTTATTAACGAAGAAGAAAAATTTATGCCAGTTTTGGGATAAAGGCCATTCAATGTGGGTAGTAAAACCTGCTATAACGTAGAACAAAGTGCGTTTCTTCTATGTATCAATATATTTATATGCTTGACCTTCCCAAACGAAAAACAAGGAATTAAGTCCCTCTTCAATAAGCCTTTCTCGAATGGGATGGGGGGGGGGGGGAACGTATCGTTGATCCTTCCTCTATTTCGCTATAGTTCATAACGACCTGTGGTCGGATGTAGCTGTACTAACTCCTCTGAGGGTACTTGGTCTATATCTTGTGCAGGAACCAGTGAGTATGGGTTTTTCAGTTGGGTGTGCAGTCACACTTGACTTTACCATTACTACAATATCTGCAATTCAAAGGTCGAAAAAACGGAACTATTGCGCAAAACCTTTGCATGACCAGGTTGGATATTTGAAATGTTTAGAATTTGGATTACGTCTATGATGGGAATATGAACGATGGACACTGCAACTCATGTTTTTTATGGTCTTAAAAAATGTGAAGTTACATTATTCTTCTCAGTGCCAGAGTCTCATATTGGCGGAAGACAGGATTTCGCAGTTGGCAATACTGATATTATTGCTCGCTAGGCTTTCGTGATAGAAAATCTATCCTCTAATACCAAGCCGATGGTATTTTTAATATTGGAAATCATTACTCCTCACTTCTGGAAGTGCATTGGGCTATACCGCAGCGTCTGGCCAGGAAGGTAGCTATTTTTTTGCTTGCTTATTATTGGTTAACCTAATAGACTTCGCCTGCAGGGTTTACCTTCCGTTCAGCCAATGCCATTAGCCTGCTGCAACAGTTTTGAACAAGAACCTGACTAATGCAACAGTCATAAATTTCTAGCACTTGAATGTTCAGTTCCACAGTGAGTGAGTTATCGGTAAAAGAAACACCCTGAACAGGTGTTTTTCTATTGGGAAAGTCGTACTAAAGTGAGTAAAGGCGGGTTCATACGGTAGTCTTTTGCCGCCGTCCAAACCCTGTATGCGTCCGAAAGTTTTGATAAAAAGCACAGCTTGGGAGTTCAAATTAGCTGCACATTTGAAAGAAATATAGACTACAGTACTTTACTAATGCCCCTGACAAATCCAACTCATAGGACGGCCAGTATATTAACAAAGTTTACTAGATAATCTATTGTGTTTATGACGAAGCAACTAAATGTTCGAATACTTTGTTCTACTTATGGGGAACAAAAAACATAGTGTGAACCAGCCTTGAATAGCTTGCGACAAGGTAATGCACGAAACCTGCTGTAGGCACACAAATCTTTTTTGTCATAATTAAACGCCATTTTACGTAGCACTATTTTTATTCTACACAAAGGTGTACAGCGGGTGCGTTGCCTAAGTGCTGTACAAAAAATGCACGTTTTGTAAAGCTTTTCCTCGCTCTGTACTACCCACACTGTGGGTATTTCTGAACATTTTATTATTATTTTTCACTGGTATTAGTGTTAACATAAATCGTGCGTTAGTCCATTTCTTCTGAAAGACTTGATGGAATGAATAGGCAAGAAATATGTGTAGTGTAAATATAATTGCCTGATTTTTTTTTCTAACTCGCTTCACTTATAATCTGCACGTAGCATGTTTTTAAACTTGTTTCATTGAAATTTGAGTTTCCTTTTTTTTCCACTACAATGTTGCTAAAAGAGTGAAAGAAACATGGGACGTATGTAAGAGAAACACGAAACCCAAGCACGGATGCGTTCCTTCACCGAATCAACGACTGTGAGAAGAAAAAGTGGGGAAAAAATGGGGGAGGGAAAAGTTTCATCAGCATGAGTGTGAGTACCTATGGAAGAAAAAGCGGCCTCAACGGAAAGTTGCCCCGAAGGCCTAAATTCGTCTAAAGAAAGAAAGCCATTGGGCTTCTACAGGCAAGACTCTCCATAATATGCGACCCAGAAGTTCAATTTGCAAATTTTCTACGTTTCCCTGTAGAGCATTGTGCTGAATTGTCGGTTTAGCTATGGTATCGCCATCCGTAGCTTGGGGCTCATAGGCCCCAACTTATTGTCATTCTCTAGGAAACTTGCTTTATGAAATAAGCTGTAATTGCATTAAGGAAAGAATACCTACTGTAGAAGTGTGGAGAAATAATTTTTATAAATCAGTTTCTGAAGTGACTAAACGTTCTGTTACAGTTATGGTTCATCCTCCGTCTCCTGAGGAGCCTGTGGAAATGTAAACAAATCAATTCTCGCCAAAAGCAGAGCTCTGACAGGATACGGCAGAAATATATATACAGGGTGTTTCTTAGGCGGATAAAGTTCAGCAATAAGTAGAAAAACTCAAAATAAATCTATTTTCATGAATGATAAAATGCCCAAAACTCCTTAGTTTTCGAGTTATAATGACGAAACTACGTGCGCGCCAATGTTAGCGCTAAATTTGATCGTTCCTGACCCCACCAAAGCAGTTTACATTATTTTTACAATAAAAACTGCAAATTTTTCATGGTTAGGAAAAAATATCTGTAGTTTCAAACTTAGCATTTAACGTAATCACACCACTGTATGGCGTACACTTCGCCGTTAAACTTTACATCCGTGTCGTTAAAAAAAAACAAGGGTTGCTGCCACCAGATTTTGGACCTTGTGTACAATTTTCAGAGTGGCTCATGCAACAGAGAACAAGGGATCCTAACTTCTCCAAGCTGATTCTTTTCCACAGGTGAAGCGTATTTTACTCGCGAAGAGGTTTTTAACATTCACAATAATCATCATTGGGTTCAAGCTCCATAATCCTCATATCATTCGCCCAAATAATCATCAACATCGATACAGGGTAAACGCATGGGCAGGAATGTGGTCGGAAAACGTGCTGAACGATCAAATTTAGCGCTATCATTGGCTCGCAAGTAGTAAACTACTTAAAGCTTTAAATTTCGCTAAGTCATTATAACTCGAAAACTAAGGAGTTATGGCCGGGCATTTTATCATTCGTAAAATAGATTTACTGCATTTTGAGCTTTTCTAACTCTGGTTGAAATTTGTCCGCCTAAAAAATCACCTGTACAGCATCTATATACTGTACATGGGAATGAAGAGAAAATGTAAATGCCCGACTTCACAAGCGTATGCTTTCTACGTTTCCGAAAGCTTTCCTATCAGGACGATTCTCCGTTTCTGGTAGTCTCCGTTTCAGCGGTTCTACCGCACTTACAGTAGTTCAGTGACTGCAGCTCTGGTAGTGGCAAGGCCTCCTAAAAGTACAGGCCTGGGTCTTTACGTAACGAAGAAGGTCCGATCGCCACAGTCTGTCGACAAACTGTTGGACGCAGACTAATATTTTCGGCACATGGTCTGTATATTTCGCGATTATCAGGATAGAATACTTAAACTATCCCGATTTTGCAACATGTTAGTAGTTCAAAGAAAAAATTTCTATGCAAATATGTCCAATATATAGAGCACGTACCAATAATATCAAGCTTCGTCTAATGATCTTTCCATTGACTGTACGCAATCGGGCCATTTTCGAGGCCCACCCCGAGGCCTGCACTTAATGAGGCCTTGGTAGTGGCCTTGTGCAGCGCTCGAGTCCGCTGGGTGCCCTCAGAGAACTAACGATAAAATTTCAATTCAGCTTAAAATCAAACACGATAATTGCGCGATTATCTTAACATTAAGTGGAAAAAGGAAAGGCAATTATGTTCAGGAGGATACTTGCTAATAAATATAACTTCCATCACAGCAGCAGAGTTCTAATTATAAAATAAATGATTAACTATTGTCAATGATAGTGTAAATCATTTTACCACAAAAAAAAAAAACATGGCCGAGGCCACACTATGCGATCGCTCGCCTAACTTACGAGCGGATGTTCGGCCTGAAGGTCCCTCCAATAAGTACTTTCCATTGGTATCTTAGCTACCAATATTTACTGTCTAACGGAGAAGACGCACGAGATGAACGACCGTTCATAAGTTGAGGGTGCGATTGCGCAGTGTGCGCTCGGTGTAAGTAAAAAATCGACGGGAAGACATATTTTGGGTAGACGTTCACTGAATTATTATCATTTATTGATCAGTTTAAGCATTTGTTTCCACTGCAGCGACGATCTCAGAGACAAAGAAAGAAGGGACCAAGGAGGTTCTAATATTAGAAGCTCCTTGGAAGGGACATACAATTTAGTTTATTGATAGATAGATACGTGGAACCATGCACGAAGGCAATCATACACAGGATCAACGCGCATGGGAACAGCTAGTCGGGAAAGAAGAGGAAGAACAGAAGAAAGTAAGATCAGTAAAAGTATGAAATTGAAAGGAAGCAAAGTGGCAACTAAAGACAGACGTCCCGAAGACCTAGCTAGCGGCTTAGATAACGTATACAAACTCCTTGGATCGCTGCTCCCCATGACGTAGGCTGAAAACTTCTTTGAAAAAAAAAAACGAAGTGCACAATATTGTTCAGCAGCCGTTTGGAGTGGAGAGCTACTAAATAGAGCCTTAGAGACTGACGTTGAAATTCCCCGTAAAAGAACTCAAATTGACTTGAGCCTTAGCAACAACATGTAGTAACAACAAATACGAGACTGAGAGAACAAAAACAACTAGGTACAGCAGGCAAAAAGTTCGCAAGCTTAATATTTTTTAGCAAAATATCTCTCATAGAAGCTCTCTTTATATTATGGTTAATATAATTTTAAGAGATTGGAGTAAATTCAGCTGACTCTTGACTTTATTTTGGCTCTATATCGTAAACAAAGCGCAGCATATAAATTTCGCTAATGGTTTAATTGAATTTTAGGATGAAATGAAGAAAACAAAATGATGCAATGTTAACGAACGTTCTGTTATACCCATTATCTATTTAAAGAATAACAAAACCTTGCCGTTTAATATAAACTTTCACAGTCTATTAACCCGTTGCTTGTAGTATTGCCTTATGTTCAGGGTTCTCTTAACCATAAACTGCACAGGTTTAAGCATGCATGGGTGCTCGTGAAGAAATGATTAAAAATACCAAACAAGATGAGAAAAAAGAACATTTCAACAGGCAAATTGTACCAAAACTCAAGTTTTGCCTTTATAACGCTTCCGTGAAAATATAGTCACTTGCCCGGTAGTTGGATAACATCGATTTCAGAGAAACAAAGTATAATTGTACGCCTCTACATCGTCTGTTAAATAGATATAGTTATACTGGGTAGTTTAACCGGCAGTTGCTCCTACCACGATGATCTCCCAGAAATAGGAGACATATAATGCGGTACCTTACCCTCGCCTAGAATTTACGTTTTGTCCGTTTTCGCTCCTTTTAGGCCGTACTGTCGGAAAACCCGAACTAATTTCGGGTAAGTTGGATTAAATCATTCAATAACTTCGGGTAGGTTAGGGGAGGGCAGGTCTGGTTTTTCTAACCACCCATTTTTTAAATTTCGGGTAAAAAATTTTTGGTTAGTGGTGAGTTGCAGTTAGGGTACCTATGTCGATGGAAGCCTAGAAATCTAGCACGGGGTGTTCCCACACAGGATTAACGTGCACGGGAACAGCGAGTTGGGAAAGAAGTCGAAGCACAAAATAAAACACCATCAGTATGAGTTTGGAAGTTGAAGGAAGCGAAGTGAGTACGGAGGAATGATGTCCCGATGGCCTAACTATCACTAAGATATCTTACAGGGGTCCCCTAGGGTCGCTGCTCCCCGAAGCATAGGATGGCAAAGCTAACTAACCTAACCCATCATACTATGTTCCGTGAGGAGTCGTCCGTAAAAACAAATTGTTCAAGAACTTCAGAGAGTAATGAGTTTCACTGTACTGAACATACGAGCAAATTAATGTAAAAAAATGCCTTGGAAAACTTAAAGATCTACCACTGCAAATACCGCTCACTAAATGTGTACGTTAAACCCAAATGTTATACTTACCACAAACTCTGGATAAGCCGAACCTCTTAAAGTCGAATTTCGAGTAAATAAACCTCTTTTCACCAACCGAACTTATCTCAGTAAACGGACGGCAAATTCTGTTCGTCCAAAAAATTCAACAGGCGACAGAGTATGGTGGTGACGCTCTGCATAATTTCTCAGGTAAGCCCACCGTACTTCGCATCCAAAGTTTAGAGTGGTCCAATTGTCCCCAGCATAAACCGACCAGTGTTCGGCTTTCAGAAAATTCTAGTCAATCAGATTCGATTTATCGAGGTTTTAAAGCTTCGTAATAAGAAGCTTCCGATCATTTTTTACGAACCAAATTTTCTGATACACTCTCACAGGCATCCTCTCGAATATGTAGTTCGATTAACAGAAACTTTATTGTTTCTTCAGATTATTCTACAAATATGAGCAGTAGCATGGCAGAAGCCTAAGTCCCGCTGGTTGACACTAAACCTCCAGAATCGTACACAGAACTGTGAATAGCTTGCAGGACAAATATTTTGAAAGCATTTTTCTCTTTGTCAGGCATTTTCTTAAGGTCAGGCAAAATACTCAAGAGAAAATTAAGGTCAGGGTCCTGTTGATCTGGGACTGGTGAACTCAAAGTTGCTGGACTGTCCGATGCAACAGGAATAGATTCTACTGAGCCTATTTGGCTACTTCGTGGTTCTTTACAGGGAGAATAGTCTGACAAACTCGGATCCTGTTTTACATGTTTAAAAGCAGGAGAAAAAGAAGAAGAAGAACATTGAACGGTTGATTCGTCGATTTCACATTCCTCCACCTCTATTTCACGTTTAACTCCGCGGCTGGAGAAGTCGGTCTCGCTTCCCTCATGTTCGATGTTAACCAGCCTTTCGCATGGCATTTGAAAAGAAGTTGGATCGTCCACGTAATTGTAAGGCGAAAGTTGCTGTTCTTCCAAGCTTCTTTCGACGTCTCCCTGAATGGCTCTCACTTTGGTGTATGGTATCAAGAAAGCCATGTGTTTGGCCATGTAATAAGGTTTCTTAGGAACACCAGGACCACCTGACATGGTCAGTCTGATGTGCCGACACATGCTGCCTCGGAGGTTGATCCAGCGGTTCTTGCAGGCGATAACTGGAAATGAAAAGAATTCAATTGCTGTAGATGGTAAAAAAATCATTACGTTGCGGCAATCATGCAATTACCTTACAGTAGACGATTGCATTATACAGTTATACTTGAAATACATAGATCTTTAGCGTATCAGATCGTCTCCAGTTGACACAAGTATAGCACAGTGTGACTGGTCCAGATGCTTCCATTAAAATGGTTAAACTAAGGGAAAAATAGTTCATTTAGCTGGATAAGGACAAGATATTATTTGCTGCCCCGAAATTAAATAGTAAAAAACTTCAACTTCTCTGTATTTAATAAAATATTGTGCAAAATTTGAAACACTTAAATCTAAGCTAAGGAACACTCAACCTTACCAACAGCATAACGATGCATGAACATGACAAAAGCTGTAACCGTACAGGATGTCATAAAATAAATAAATAAATAGAGGAAATATAGTTGTAATGCATACATTTTCACCGATATATTTCCTAGCTGCACGTTCCCACACATCCATATAACCGCATTTAATTCACGATTCCTGAGCACAAGAAGCTTATAATTCCATTCAAGTAGGTACAGTTTAAGCGTATTATACACTGGCGCTTTTTCTGGTACATTTTCTACCTTTCTATTACCATACGCAATTGTGACTAAAATAGATCCTAATGCACCTATTCCTGGCCACCAAATATCTATATATTTCCGTATCTGTAGATGTGCTTCCCTACGTACTCGAGTTAGCAATCCAATTTCCCCACTTCTATATTCCCATTCCCGTTTGCCAGTGTCACACCTACAACGCACGGATTCCCGTTTGCATGCATATCTGGGCACGGTACATCCTTACGTACTTCACTCAGCGATCCAATGCCCGTAGTTATTCTCTGTTCCCATTCCCGTATGTCATTAGAGCAACAATGGACGGATTCCCGCTCCTGTACCTGGCTAGGCTCCGTCATACCTGAATCCCCGATGGTAGAAGCTATGCGTTGCCATGCCTGTTCCTGTAGGTCCTTGCTGTTGTAGCCGCGTAGGGTGTGATCGTAGAGATCTGGTTCCTTCTCCACAGCCTGTGTGTGATCAGCAGTGAAATTAATCAGCGTAGTATGAAAAATGAACGACGTAGTAACATGTGGAAATATGCACGAATGGACAACACAGTAATACCTATTTGCGCCAGTAAACGATGCAGTAGTGAGGAAATTGTACAGAAATAAATATTATGGTGATATCTAGAGATATTTATTCAAATGGACGGTATAGTCATAATTAGGACTAGGTACACAGAAATAAACAGCGAAGTAATATTTAGAAAACTGCACAATTAGACGGTGGAGAAACGTCTTCAATTTTGCTTCAAAAGACAACACAGTCATATCTAGAAATATATATTCTGCACAATTACACGATGGCATCATAACTAAAATAATATCGATATGAAGAGCAGTGCGACGATAGTATAATAGAAGAATGCCAATAAGAGACTCAATGGTATTTTTATTAATATTATTAAGATTAATTAAAGCCTCACTATGTCACGGCAAAAATGTGTTCTTGGTAAAGAAGAGGAAGGGATATATTATTAGGTACAGTATCTTGATGAAAATGTGGAACCCATGCACGAAGGTGTTGCCACAAAGGACCAACGAGCTTGGGAACAGCAAGTCGGGAAGCAAGAGGAAAAACAGAACAATACTTAAGCGTCATCAGCATGCAGAAGTATCGAGATGGAAGGAAGCAAAGTAGGCATGGCACAAAAGAAAGACGTGCTGAAGGTTTAGTCCAGGCAAAGGTAACCTATGGAGATATACTGAATGATGCAATCTCTTACAAATACCGTTGAAACACACTTGACACTTATAAGATAAACGAATATCTATACACTGCATGTACGTTAAATTTCCAACAGTAAGTTAAATATTCAGAAGAAAGTCAGATTCCTTTACTCACCTGCACTAGTAAAATATTCTGACGCACTTCCTCAGAATATAGACCTCTCATCATAATTGGGAACAGCTGCAGTCGAATGTCCGGCTTAATTATATGGAACTTGGACTTGGGTTTACAAAAATTTTCCACGCACGATCAAATTTATAATTCTTGCCCCACACGAAAAGGGGAGTTAATGTTTGTGGCTTACGAAATAAGTGCCGTACTTCTGGCGCTACTACTCTGGACAAAGATCCTTAAAAATATTAAAGTGTCCTAATAGTCCTATGCACCAAAGTTCTCCATAGAAAAAACTCCGCTCAGGGATCAGTTAGAGAAAGTAACATCATCATTTTATTTACCTCTGAAAAACAGGATTTTTCACCTATTTGAATGTCTTATTTTATTTCAAAACGTTTGAAAGTCAATAACGGTAAATATTACAGAGTGATTGTCGAGAGCTATTGGAACACAGTCGCAAATCAATAATACTGGGTATAATTAAATGACTATCACCAGAGAAGAAAAGTTTGATGATCAATAGCAATTAATACAGCGTATAAACAATTCAATTTGGTTGTTTTTTATCCTCTCAAGAAATATATCTTAATAATTATCATCAGTCTTATAAGCAAACGTTCGATGAACAACAACATTTACTGTTGCTAAGCACTGTATTCTTCCTCAGGTACGTAAACATTTAAAGATCAATAACAGCACTTGGTTCATCCATCGACTACAAACGTCACAGTGATTGAACAAACTTTGTCTTCTACTCTAAAAGTTCACTGGTTTCAAGCCATATTTCCTTCAACACTAACTCAAGAACCGCCACTCAATACGAAACACATCAATTATCACAAACTGCACCCGCTATAACGAGCGAGATGTTCCGGCACGTCTGTGCGTGTCCGTCTGCCGCTACTGCCTGCTCCGCTTCTGCCTGCCCGAGCGTCTCGCCACCGCCGGCCAAGCGGGCGAGCAGGCGGGCCGGCAGAGAGGCGAAGAGGTAGAGAGACATGACTGACTGCGCGGCAGAAGAGAGAGACAGACGAGCTGACAAGTTCACGCGCTGCTCTTCTCGCTCGGAGAATACTAGCTGTCTCCTCGATGTATTGTTCTGCAGCGCTGCAAATTCGTCCCGTGTGACCCTGACCGTCAACAGCATTTATGCGGATGTTCATCTGTTAGCTAAATGCCTTTGGTACGTTTGAAGGTTTTCGGGCGAGTCCAGGTAATGTTATTTACCACATATTGTATTTTGGAAAGCTGGTGCTAACTTCTACATATACAGGTAGACTCCAATCTACTACGCACAGGTCTAGATTCCCATATACTAAGACGAACAGATACAGCTTTCCATCAACTAAGATGGATAGGTATAGACGATATGGGCAGTTTCTGGGTCCAATGACCTTTCTGTACAAACGTGCGTACAGGCACAAACATGCCCACCCCCCTCCGCTTACATACAAGGAAATACGTGTCTACTACTCATAGGCTTACGCCTGACCACAAAAACGCGGTCTGAGGTTTGGAAGACGCAGTTTTCATCAAGTTTCTTTCTGCTTTTTTGTATCTACTAGGGAAGCAAAAGAAAAGCCAGTTAGGAGTTGGCCAACAAAAATGCAGACGTGGATGAGGAAAATAGAAAACGTTTATGTTTTTTCAATTTGTATTTGACCTTGGCCTTTCTGTAACAGAGCTCGCTGTCCAAGAAAAAAAAACACAGGTAAACATACAGTATATCCACAGAATCGCTTTTCGAGTTAGGAAACTTGAACAAATATGAATCGTGTCCCTTGTACTATAGTTTTGTTTGCTCATTCAAAATGACTAAGTTCGCCAAAGTTCACTAATTTTAATACAGATTTATGCTGGACTCCAAATCGTTACGGTTTAGGTATAGTTTGTTTATAATTATCCTTTCTGGGGTACATTTTTAGGCACTGAGATTAAGGAATCTACGAAGACCGGCGGAGCTCCAGAGTCGGTTTGGCTAGTTAGCTGAATTTAATTTCAACTCTAAAATAATTTAATTTTAACAGGTTACTCCTTGTGCATCCGTGAATGCGATGCACCACTATAGACACTCCGAAGGCTTAAATACCGTACCCTTGCCGTGATACGAATTGGGTTGAGAAGAGTGGTTGCTTCCGTCTTGGCTAGTTGCTCATTTAGATAGCTGTAGCCTCAGTCATCGGTTAGTAGCTCGTCCAGCACTCGCACAAC
>LQNS02277717.1:12702168-12738130 GCA_001587735.2 Parhyale hawaiensis
CGATCGATTGTCCAAATCCATCGTTCGCGCACGACATATGTATCAAGCGTAATCCGATCCTTGGCCGTCTGCCGAATATTTCATCCTACATCATACTCGAGTTGCATCATGGACCCCCATTCGAAGTACTAGATCTGGACGCCCCTAAGACCTTCCTTATTAGGTGTGACCTCTATAATAAATTGTGATGAACCCATCACGATAGATACCACCACAAACAATGACATTATCCCCTTGCTTGCTAAATACATATACTTAAGTAAAATTAATAATGGTCCCCTCCTTAACACTTCCTATTAATGTAAAATGAGACAAACTTCGTGCCCTAGCTGCGCAGGAGTCTGTGGATCAACACAGGAAGAGTTCGGCGCGATATAGACATTGTGCCTCTAAAGTGCTAGTAAAACCTCTACTACTACTACTACTGGATCCTTAACTAACAGCGAGATTGTAACCCTACTCCTATCTGGTACGCCACCGCGTTTGATGCTACTGGTACCACTGGCGTGCATATATTAGATGAGATAGGCGGCAGTAGACGAACCAATAGGCCCGCTATACATAGTTATACCCTCGGAGCCAAGGGAGGAGTTTCGAGCGGCTTGGATGAAGCAGTTTAGCTATTGCATGATTCAGTCCTGCGAAGACGCGTGCGCTGCGGTCATGCATCGGCCTATGTCCTAGTGTTTTCTTTTTGTATTTTCAAAGCCATGAAACAAAGCCAACTTAATTAACTGAAATTTCGATGTTGTCGTCTTCCCACCATCTCTGTTCGACTACATCTGGTATTTAATTTGATCACTAGAAACTAGAGTCTTCGTGAAAACCTGCATCTCACAGCACTGCACAACTTTCCTGAACGACAGGCGAACAGACACTGAACTCTGACGGAGAGGCAGCTCGCGGACATACACCCACATAGGCCTATACAGCACTCGTTTTCACTGCGCTACAACTAGCTTTAGATATATAAAAAGCAAGCTTAAATGCGAATTTACTACTGTAATAGTGTTTGAATTCTGAATAAAATTTTTGCTAGGCCTATTATGAAATACTGCAACCGCAGCGCACCACTACAGAACATGAAGTTCTCAATACGGTTCATTTGACATTTAACGTTTGCTGTAGGGCATGCAGAGAAGAATGAGCTAGACACCAAAGCTAAAGAGAACAGTATATATATATATACTCTTAAGTAACCAAAAAGCCAAACGTGACGTCAGAGTCGGTCGCAACCATTCGAAGGGTGATTGGCTGCGACCGCTTGTGGTGTCAAGCATGGTCTTGTCCAGGTCACGCACATCTACCCTGTTGTCTATTCACTTTCTGTAAACATGTAGCCACAAATGCTGTGCGGGCAGAAAGCCGTATTGGACTGCCCAACAAAGACTAAGTTTGAACTACGTAAATGTTGAAAGTAACCTGCTCTGGAAAATCTTGTTATAACAGGGCAAAAGTTTTGTTAAGCCCACAACACACGAGAGCGGAAAAACAACAGCGTTTCGCTTTCCTGGAACAAAAGTTTCTGTGACCGTGACTACATCTTAACGTGTTTGAATGTCGCAATATAATGTACGTTATTGCTAGCAAAAACTCACTCGAAATTAAGAAAGGTATTCCAAACTGTGTAGTTGCCACTTGCCGTAGAAGAATTTTTGCAATGGCAGCTTATATTTTAAACCATTTTGGACCATTGAAATCTGGCCAAGCCGAAGTTGTGCCCTATGACTACAAAACAAAATCGGATGAGTAAGGAGAAACGTTCTCGTGTTTCGACTTTCGCCGGCAGCGGGCTTTAAAGACGAACTGACACATGAGACTGCAAATGCTTTGTGTCAAAACTCCATGCAGATCGGTCTGGGGGGAATGGAGGTCACAGTACTAATTTAGAACAGAAATATCTCACAATTTTAACAATGACAGAGCAATCCCTTATAAGAGTTTCCGAGGTTGATTTGATGCTACAGGACTAAAAAAAATAAGAAACAGGGTTGGAGAAAGAAATCAGGGTTGTAGTAGTTAGTTCAGTATTTTCTTGAAATTGTAAAAAGTGTGAGTAGTTCCAGTAGTGGTTTCCGGGCTTTATGTAATGCAATGAGACTTAGAAATAAGATTTTAATTAGTTCCTTGCCTAGACTCCGCGATCTTCGCGCAGTAAAGATAATATATAATACAAATATAGCATTAACTACTCAACGTTCAGGAGGTTCCTTCGTTTAAAATTAGTACAGCTTCTTTCATATGACGAGTTCACTACAGGATAATGTAATAAGTTATGATTTAAGGAATCTAAAGTGGTGGCTCCGTGCAGTATAACCGATAGTCTAGCGAGAGGTAGCACGCAATCGTACGAAAAAAAAACTTGTCTACGTTATTTCAATACAAAGTGCACATTACTTTTAGAAATTTATTAACTCAGTGTTATTGTAGAGTAAAACTCCATATAGCTACAGCCTAAGCTGCTACGTGATTCAGCAACATATGAAAAGTATATTATTTATTTACAATAAAAGGTGCAGTAAATATAAGATTAAATTTATAGACTTCAAGTGGCTATTGGGTATAACTCATACAGTAGTTAAAGCCCAAGCTGCTCTACAGTTCTATATTATATGAATCACATCAAGTGTCCACTCGCACATATTTACACAAAAGACATTAGCCTGCACAGTAAATCACAATGTGATTAATGAATCATGAAATGTCCTTGAATGTGACGGATCACATATAGAGAGTCTTACAGACACGAGGGTTTGTACCATACCTACCGTGTGCCGACACCTATAGAGCACATATAACGCAATTCGCACATGAGCTATAGGAGGCGCTTGTTTCATATCATTTAGAGAAGTTGGCTGTGAAAGTGTTGTTATAGGCAACCTACTTGTGAAGGAGGCAGTTTTAGGCAGGACTTAGAGCGAGGCTTTTACCTCATGCCTCAAAAAAGCTCCAAGGCGCCAGAAAGCGCGTTCCTCTCAAAGGGAATTCCCTAGATTTGTGAGTACCTACTCTTTGAGGAGTATTGCCCCAAACTAAACTGCTGGTCCAGCACAAATTCATGAACGGGATGTGAGAACAAGGGCATGTATAACACGAAGGCAGAACACTAACAGAAATGCACAGGATAAATCAACTTATTTCCCTTAAATAAATTATACTTCAGGACGAAGACACTCAGTCCAACTCAGCAACAACTCCTGCTTGGAGTGCCGATATTCGTCCAGTGTGAAAACGAGATTTTACTGAGTTTCCAAGTCCGACTTTCTGTTTTCTTACAGTGAAGAGATAAAGAACGGAATATCAGGTGCCTGTGCTATGAATGAACATGTGTTTGTTATTAAAATACTTCGCGTACAGCAGGTGCAGAGTCTTAGAGTACACCCAACCCATGAATGAAATAAGCAGCAGGTGCAGTTAACTTGTGATGCCACAGGTGTACTCAGGTATACTGCAGTAATTAACGACGCATGAATCACGCTCCTTGCTGAGTGACGTGGATTGATACTCATTCGGCTGAGTATTTTTTTTTTTTTTTTGTATAACGAATTTCCGTGCTTGAGTTAGAATTATGTACGTGTAATACAAATCGTGGTGATGACTGTTGCCCCGCGTGCTTCATTCATTGTACATGGCAAGGTTTAGTGAGAGGAAAGTTAGGGTAATAATAAATTACTTATCAATCATTAGATTTTAACAGTTATTATGAGACATTATTTTCAAATAAAAAAAAGCTGTTTTACTCTTTAGCGCAAAGTGTAATGTTTTTATAAAAAAAGAGAGTACAGGCTCTGTAAGGCTTATTTTTGGGAAGGCGTGAAGTGAGAGTAGCGGGTTCTACAATTACGAAATAAAATAACTCGGAAAGACTTTACGAATATAAATCTATTTGCAGCAGCACTGTGTCTAGCGAAACTTCATTTCAAAGTAAAATAATACTGTTGGTGAGAGAGCGAAACGTTTCTTTCTGTTCTCAAGATGCTCAAAATTCGGGTCAATGGTCCATTATTTATAAAACTATGCTATTTAGGTTCCCTCCAATACCTGAAATTAGCGGGACTTGAAGGTATAATTTTGCAAAACTATATATTTTATGATAATAATCTATTATATATCATACTTCATTATTTAGAACCCTTCAATACCTCCAATTATTCAGAATCATGGACGAATTTTGCATTTTTAAAGTGTAAACATATTCGAGTATACTTTAAATCTTTACCATCCGCATCAACCATCAGCTTGCGTAGGAACAACTCTACTTGAAGAGTGACTGAATGGTACTTTCGGTGTGCCGAAGGAGTTATATTTTGTCAACTGCTTTTCCTTGTGTTCGCTTTAACACTGATTTTCAGCTTGAGTTTTTACGTCGCATCTGTGTCATTGCCAAAATAAATCAAAATTTAACTAATTTTCCTTGTAGCTATAATAATGATAGGAGGTCAACGTGCTCAGGAATGGATTTTGTTGTTAGTTAAGCTTACATGTATTCTATAAGTTTTTGTTGACACTTGCGTTTTGTGCGAATCCATGTCTTCCTGGATGTAAGTTAAGTATCTGATTTTATAGCTTGATTTTTTATCTAATATATGTATGAAATATGTAATATGCATATATAGTAGTAAAATATGCAAAGTGTGTAATTTTCGATTTTCTTGTTAATCACGGTACTTCCCCCTTCACTCTTTGCCGTGCGACTGACCGTACATGACTACTTCCATAACGCTGTTTCTTTATGAAATTCTTTTCAGCCACTCGGTGAACGTTTAACATAGGGTAAAAGAATTATCTTCAAGCAGCTCCCATCTTCAGTTGTTTCTTAAATATCACAGATATATTTTCCAGTTTATCTCTCAGAGTTGGTAAAGTTAATACATTCATCAATAGCTTATTTACTGCAGGGCTGAAAAACTATCGTATTGCACCTCCGTATAACAAAAAGGCCGCTACTCACGACAGCATACCCAGCGAGCGTTCGAGGCAAATCTTGAGATTATTACGTCACCATATAATGGCACAGCTGTAGCTTACGACTGGCATCACGACAACAGCTCATAGAGGGCCGAAGCATAAGTCGTGGTCACTCCCGGGAATGGGGCTGTTGGTCCGTCGACTGCCTGCTGTCTCTAGTCTAAAAAAAACTCTTACGTGCAGTGCATCATGTGGAAAAGAGAAACGCGCGTGAATTCAGCCGGCAGGGCCGTTTTTACACGACATGCACGATTGGAAAATTTTCTGTTATTTATCTAAAATTCAAGTGAATAGAAATTTGCTTAGATTTACTTCATAGCGCGATGCTTACGAGGGAAATTTATATTCATATTTATGTATAAACGTTGCTCTGTTGCTGTATTTTTTCATGCAAAATATTCCTGCAAACTGCTCTAACGAAATGCGGATTATTTATTGAAGAATGGTTAAGAATTTCCCGAGGAAGAAATTCATGCACTTGTCTTTCACGTTGTGCGAGTTGTTCCAACAAGACTTGCAACATTTCGGATTTTGTGCTCTCGTGAGCCGCCGCCTTATTCTGACTCCTGTTATTTTGTGAACAAAATGTGATAACTTACCAACAGAAGTGGAAATCCCGTGCCGGCAGGACTATTTAAGCAAGCAGTATACGACATGTTGACATTGAGCATAGTCGATTCGTACAGTGCAATCGTGATTAACAAATCCAACTACTTACAACTCGTTCGGAACTTCAATTGCGGCTTTTCGATGCGATAATTAACATTGAGTCTCAGGCGTTACTCGGAAGCCGATTATCCTCGAGACGGTTGGCCACTATCCAGCAGGTCAGCAGCACAGCTATAGGGCACTGCGAACACGAATCGAATGCTATATGAGATACGGTAACATCTAAAGGACACATAATTACCTCCGCCAAGGAGGTTATGTTTTCGTCGGATTGGGCTGTCTGTTTGTCTATCTATCTGTCTGTCACAAAGATAACAGAATAAGTTATTGACGAATTTTGACGAAATTTACAGGGATTGTTGGGTATGTTAGGAGGAACAGATGATTAACTTTGGTCAAGATTCGTCCATCCGTTTGTTTGTTTGTTTGTTTGGCTGCCTCATTTTTCTCAATGCCATAACTCAAAAAGTTATAGATGGATATTTATGAAATTTACATGAATTGTTAGGTATATCACAAAGAGTAAATGACCAAATTTTTGTAACGATCTGTTTGTTCGTTCGTATGTTTGTTGATGTATGTGATTTTTTTGTTTGTTAGGGTGAATCTTTATGAAACTTGCAAGAATTGTTAGTAATGTTATATGACATGAATGATTAAATTTTGGTGCAGATCGATTGATTCGTTTCTATGTTTGAGTTGTGTTTGTGTTAATGTTTGTTACGTAATAACTCGCAAAGTTTTGTAGGTATCTTTATGGAATTTTGCAGGCGTTGTTATTAATGTTAAAAGATATAAATGATTAAATTTTGGTGCAGGTCGGTTGTCTCGTTTGTATGTTTGACTTATGTTTGTCTTAATGTTTGTTAGCAGCATAACTCAATAAGTTATGAAGGGCTCTCCAAACAAATTGCAAAAACTGTTAACACTATTAAAAGGAACAAATGATTAGAATTTGGAGTTGATACAAAAAAATCATGGTTTCAGAGCCAATTTGAATTTTCTGTTACGGTTGCCTTACTTGGCGGAGGCATGCGCTCTCAGAGAGCTCTAGTTTCTTTTTGATTTTGCACTTCAGTCTCATTAATGCATTTAGCAATACGCTGTTTGAATATATTTTTGTTACGATTAGCATAAAGAAATGAAAAAAGCCGAGCCGTGTTATCGGTACCTGTTTACTGAACTGTGCATTATGCGTTCCCTAACTTTAAGAAAAGAATCTACGCAGACCCTGCAGTTGATCAGACTCTTGTTGAACAAAGTAACTTCAGAAGTTTAGCCGTGGACCAGATCATCCAGACTGGTTTCGATGTTCAAATTCTTCGTCTCAGTTTTTGCACCAGCCTCCCAGACAGAACACCTCCCGGCTATCCCAAACAATGCTATGAACGCGAAACTTACACCCGATGTCGGCAACTTTTTTCCCTCGAATTGTAGTTTTTGCGCATAAAGTGCCAGGTTGGAAGATATGGCCGGTGTGAGACTAGCACATTTCTCTGGCTTCGATACGGGATCTGCGTTGGGTCAACCCTTTACTGGACGACTGATCGTATATGGCTACTACTCTAATGTTATTCCTACGAGAGCGTCTTTCAGCTGCCCAGTAATGGGTTAACCCTTTACCGGGCGGCTGAGAAACGCTTTCCTAAGAATAGCATTATGGAAGTGATCATATATGGTCACTTGCCCGGTGAAGGGTTAAGGATCGAGGGACAAGACCCAAAGAACTAAACGTACATGTTGACGATGAATCTTCAGCTAGCTATAATCACTATGAGTTGTACGCCATGCCTGTGGATTGTCTGCATTATGCATGTAATTGAGCTATAGATCATGCCATAGTTAAGTTAGCAAATATTCATTAGATTTGAATATATATTTGATTCATCAAAAATTCATTTCCTTTTATTATTATTATTATAAAGATCTTGCAATTCTATTCATAAATGCATATTAGAGCCATTCTAGTAATTTATTACTGTACATCGCTGTAGTATAACTCATAAGAATTAACAGAGAACATGAGCTCACTATATAATCGTTTCATGCTGTTCATATAGGTCAACTTTGTCTTATATCAACAGAAACTACTGCTATTATGTTGGTACTATTTATTATTCAGACAATATAACATAACCTCGGAGGGACTCAAAATCGTGTGTTAGGTCTACTTATGTAATTTATGTCTGTCGAGCATTGGGAATATTTCATTGGCGACCCTTTGCCCTATTTTGTAATGAAATAATACTGTATTCTTTCTTGATATTCTGAAAAAAGTTAAGTCGACCGAAAATTGTTTTGCACACTACATCGCCGTGAAATATTTTACACCGGCCGCATGCATGTTCAAAAGAGGAGAAACTTCTTCCTAATTTTCTGAAAAGTGCAGTATCCCCAAGGAAAATTCTACCTAAAAAAAGTTAGAATTGCTGCCCATAGATCAAAGGCATTTTTCTGTATCAAGCCTCAGTACATTTTGGGATTATTAATTGGGGATAACTGTTCTACTTCAGAATGTTTCAAGTTTAGAAATGTGGTGCTATTCGCAAAAAAAAAAAATGAATTGACCGTTGTTTTTTGGCTGCAGTTTTCTTTAGAAACGGAGCATGAATTAACCATCTTGGTTGATCTAATGGACCTTGTTATCAGTTGTCATATTTTTTAACAGCGTGGTATCTTATCTATCAACAAGCCTGACGGGAAAACGCAAAGCTGGGGAGAGAACATTTTCGTTATTGTAAGTTGAACATTAATGGTTGAAATGACCTTGATCTGCTTAGCGATGAATTTATTCTGATGTACTTACCACGATGATCCGTCATCAGCATTGGTTAGGTGTCCTGTAATGAATTGTAGTGAACAATGATAAGTATGCCATATATACGTAGTAAGTGTGCAGTAATAAGCTATTTTCATTAATGGGAAGTGTCCAGTGAGTGGCCGGACCCTTTGTTTGCAGGGACCTCGCCTACCAACTAACTTAAACGTCTTGGAGCTCCTCGGATCTGCAGCAATAAATCGTGCTTGAAAATCATCTCTTTTGCTAAGTTTTTCCTCTTCTCTTCTTGCTCAAACAAATAAATGATACCGACATAATGGCAATATATACCTATAGAGGACGGGAGCGTAAATCCCGACTGCTCTCTAGGAATAGGCCTGTTGGTCCGTCTACTGCCGGCTATATCTTATCTAATCTACCAGACATTATTTTAATCTATCGAACATTTTTCCTACCTGACATATTACCTACCAGGCATTTATCCTCTATACCGGATGTTTCGCTTACCAGACACTTCGCGTAGCGAACATTACGTCTACAGACAGTCTTGCATCCTACTTGTGTTTTGGGCACCAGGCGTATCTTGCACCTAGAAATGTTGAAAACTAGAAAATTTAGCTCTGAAGATCATGGTTATCGTAGAATGGATAATCTGGGGGAAAATTATTAATGCAATCTCCTCTATTTTGCCAGGTTTTGTAACTATTTTATATTCAACTTAAGGATTACTTCTCACTCATTTACACAATCATTAATTGAATAAAATATATATATGTATATACAAACGGAAACTGTGATGACCGTTGCCAACAAGGTTTCTTATATACATCATCAAATTTTCAGTCAGTTTAAACTTAGCTTCATTACTGTCTTACCGACGAGTATTCATAATGGTGCTCAGGGCACTTCTCGTTGTGAAATGAAATTTACAAGAGTTAGAAGCGATATCTTTTTTATGGGGTTTGGAAAGGAAACGAAGTCAATTTTCCAAAAGTTGAGTAGTGCCAGCTATTTTTGCATAGAATTCCCTAACTGTATTGTATATGTAGCATAATGATTTCTTTTGCAGTTGGCGCTGATCTCGATTATTTACTCCATGTTGTCAAATAGGTTTGAAATCTGCAGGCATGTTAGTAGCCTTTTTTTTTTTTGTTTATTAAGTACCTTCCATCATCAGGTTTCTCTAAAAACACTAAAAACACTTGGACTACGTCTCTTTCTTCATTATAACAAGAGCTAGTAAATCACTATCGCAAGATATATAAATAAAAGCATCGCTCTATGTGTTATTCTTAATTTCTTCCAAGCATTAGCTAAATGTTACCTCTCCAACAAGGACAGGTGTGTTCTCTAATGAGGTCAAATCACATGCTTCCTTGTCTCGGTTGTAGTTTTCCAAAGATGGGTGTTACGAATACTGTTACTTAATGCTGTCGTAGCTTCAGCTTTCAATTTAATGTCTCGTGTTTGCGGATGATGTAATGTTTCTAACTTTATGTAAATGTAATTTTTTGCAGCTACACATTACAGTATCAACATCCAAAGTTTCTGAAGTTGGTTCTTTGAGCGAAATTGCAGCAAATACAAATTGAGCTTCTCAAGTCGTGCTCTCGTCTGGGGCTGACCATCTCACCCTCTTCTTTCTTGGCTAGAAAATTGGAAGGGATATCCTAAATTAAATGTCCTGGTTTAATATTGAAAGCTTCATTTGATTTCTCATTCAGTATCAACTTGAAATATTTTCCGTACACGTGCTATAGTCCAATTCACCGTCGTATCTCAGCTGCCTCATAAGTCATCCGAAGAAAAGAAACGCTATGCCATTGTTTTAGCTTTCTGTGTACTATCGGACCATTGGGCTTCTTACGCTTAGTTCACACGTCATTCATATAAATGCGTTCGCGCATGCACTCGTCTGAATGTGTTGCTATGCCCTATATATAGTTGAAAAGGGCACTGTTTTCTGAGTTTTATCTTACTCCAAATTTGAAGATATCCTTAGCTTACCTAGTGACACTTGACAAGGACACTGATTTGACGGTAAATATTTTACTAACTTTTTGTGGCGTACACAAAATTGTGTTGACAACGACGCTACAAAACATTTGGTTGAGTGAACGCGTTCATATAAATGACGTGTGAACTTGGCCTAAGACCCCATTTCTGACAAGATATTCAAAGAAGTGGTAGCCTACCTACCTCGTGAGTCTTCGGACGACGCGACGTCCAGGAAACGTTCCTCACGTCACCTCACGTGTGTGGAGTCACGATGATGGGCTTCTTCTATTGGATAGCAGCTAGCAACCAATGAGAGAGCCAGCTGCGAGTTATCTCCACAGTGCACGTAACCGCTGACTGCTGGTCTATCTGACACGCTTTTTCAATAAAAATCTAGCAATATGTGATGCAATTTTACTACCAGTATTCGTTTTTAGCATGCCCAATGAAGTAATCAATTGCCTATATAATGACTATGAAAGTTTGACATTATAGTGAAATACTTACGAACAATCTGTTACTAAGTGCCAGTTATATTACTATGAATCTAATCTTACCTATTTAAATACTTATTAAACTCTGATAATCTTGTTTACTTGTTGTCACCGTGCACACAATCGTCGCTATTATACACAGGGAATAAATTGAAAGGAGCTCGGAGATTTCAGAACAATAATACTTCCATTTGTTGTTTCAATTCATCATTAATATGGAAAAGCTCTGTGACCACTGCATCATTGACGCCCCTCAGCATTACTTTTATTTAAAAAAATAATAAAAGTATATACTGGTACTGACATAACCTACTCCAAGCCCATGAATGGAGCAGAAGAAAATGGAATACGTAGGCCGCGGCCGGATAGGTTATTAGTGACCCAGCGGGTCACGAGCAGTCTAGTTAATTTTTATTATCGATCGGTGCCTTATTGACTTGACAGTTCCTTTCGTATAGAATCAACTGTGTTTCACTTAGGTAGCTAAGTTACCTTTTAACACTATTTCTTCTCTCTAATTATAATTCTATGTTAATACAAATATCAGTCAATATATACCATACGATAAAAGACAAAGTTTGACATTAGCAATGGTTGGTAGGCACAATGTCCGGTAGACGAACTCGCCGTATGTGAGCCGCAGTTTCAAAATCGTCCGCTGAATGGCGCTGATACCGTGCGGTCACTAACAATAATTTAAGGATCCCGTGATACACTGTGATCACCATGAATGTTTCACGACACGGTGTGATTACGAATAGCGTCACGATCTAGTGTGATTATTATTAATGGCAACTGTCGAATGATACATCGTGATTATTAATGGTATTAGTGATACAGTGTAATCATTGATGGTAACTGACGAGTCATGCAGTGTGAATATCAGTGGAGTCTGTGATACAGTACGATCATTCGTAGCAATTGTCCTGTGATGCAGTGTGATAATCACTGCATAGTAAACGATGAAGGAGAAACCGTTATCATTCATCTTGAGTATCCAATAAGGTAAACTGTAATCATTACTATTACTTGACAGTATTCAGTTATTAATTGCGATTATTAATGGCAAGTATCCGATCATTACTGATCGGTGTCAAGCTGTGAACTGTGATAATAATTAGTACTAGTGATAAATATCCTGTAGTAATATTGAGTATCCAGCTATGAATGGTAAGAGCACAGCCATAAAAGGCTTAAGCACTGTGCAAGTGGTAAGTGTCCAGTACTTATATATGTCGTAGGCCCAGAAATATTAGCATTATGATAACTCTAAGGGCGGTGCCCGCCAACCCCCCCCCCCCCGTAAATGTCATGTTACCTTTGGTGTCCTGCTGTAGGCGGCAAGAACTGGCTTTCTCTTTCTATCAATCGGTTCTTTATTTACAGGTGCAGAAGGACACACGTGACTCTCCGCCTTCAGGGACGAAGTGTGCTATTTTTTTGCTCCCTGTACATTTACGTACACCCGAATGCACGAGGCCTTTTACGTATTTTTCAAAAAGAAGTCCTCACAAGTGTAGCTATTTAACTCACGCTATATGACGGAAATTTTCTGCACTGTCATGTTACTAGGGTCCTCCGCCACAAAAACAAATGATTGTGAAGAATTGGCAGCTCAGTCAGCTCTTCATCGTTCATTTCCGTTGTCGTAATTCTTCCTGTGAAAGACACCCGTAGCAAGGATGTTCTTGGAAAGTGCTTCACTCATCAAAGCAATAATAAAGTCGAACTTCACGAAGCTAAAAAATTGCTACTGTGATGACAGTCTCTTTCTTCTAAACTATAAAAATAACTGTTTTGATGCTAGCTGCGGTTCCATTCCTTTATCTGTACGTTACGTGCATTTAGATACAGCAAAACACGCGTATCCATGACACAGGCTTGGGATTAACTTGCAGAAGTATGGCTGGTCTTGAGGGAGAGCAAGGCTTCAGCCTTCCCAATAATGCAATAATGCGCTAAGCCCCCGCTCAGCCCACATTATTACCGTGTAGCCAACATACATGTATCCCGTAACAACGAAGTCCCTCCACATATTACTCCAGCATCCTAATGTGACGTTAACGCTTCAGCCCTGTCATGGCCAGGCGTACAACGTTCCAGGCCCGTTGGTCCCTGTCCGAGCTATACAATCTAACCTGATTTGCTTCTTCAACTTGTAATGAACTTTATGCTTTCCGAACGTTCAATTCGTCACTCTGAGTCAAGTTTCAGGCAGTCTTAAGCAAAATCGTTGTGCGATTAACCGTATCCCAAAACCATATGCATTTATCCGACGTGTACGAGCATATAGTGAACAGCATCGAGTGATGTAGGAAAACCGCCTTAAAATATTCAATTGGGTAACGCCTAAAACCGATCCATAGTGGCGAGTTCAGCGCTCCTACTTGAGGCTGGGGAGATAGTTAAGGCTAGTCGGATTAATAAGCTTAGTCAACGGAAGCGGAACTATGGCACCTTAATTACAGCTGCTCGTAAACCACATCAACATTAACCACAATTACTACAGTAAATTTAAAAATCCGTTACAGAAAAGGTAGTAATTATTAAACATAACAAGTAGACATATTGCTTATATCCATTCTAATCTAGTATTCACGGCCCGCTGCGAGGGCACTTACCATAACCAGGGATATGAACTGTCGCATCATCATATTAACTTAAAGCTAATAACATCAGTCCTCTCAGAAACACATGACCCGCAGCGTAGCATCTGCGGCCACACGCGATGGCAGTCTAATTAGAGGTACTGAATTCCGAACAAACTTCGCTAGCGGGGCAAGGACACACGCGGACAAAACGCTGTCGCCTGCACACCATCACTTTCGCTCCACTACAGTGGCTGTAGTGGTAGTTAAAGCAGAGTATATGGAATGCTATTTAATTGTGCTGGTAATCATGTCATTTTGGCGTTTAGACTGTGTTGCGAGAAACATATGGGACACTTTTAATTGAAGATACACACTTATTGGCAATAATAGGAGTGGCATTCTATGCGTGAAACAGAGGCAAGGGCCTGCGGCACTGCCAGAGGAATAAGAAAGAGGCTGGGGGAGCACACTTTCAGCCTTTTTGCTCTTGGGCCCGGGATGTAACAAAACACGATTGGGCGAAAGTGCCCACCATTAGTGTTAAAACAGTTACAGTTTACCGTGAATATTTGCTTTTAACTCCAACTCATTTTGTTTTTATTTTTGCTCATTTATATAAGTGAAAAGATCCATTTTATGGCTTTTTTCAGGAATAACGTGTTTGGAGCAGATGCTTAGTTCTTGGGACATTGACCTTCTGTATTTTACCGGCACAAACAAATTTTAGGAGACCTTCTTACCCGGTGTTCAATGAAACACAGAAAGTCTTAATTCGCTACAAAATCGAATTTCGAATTGGAACACGGCTGCCGACAAGCTGGACTACTGTAGAGTTTGCTCGGACACTGCAAGTGTCCCAGCAACGTTGACTTGACAAACTTGACTAGTTGCAAACAGTTTCAGGAACTCCAGCCGTTGTTAGAAAGTGAAGACTACAGTTATCTAATGGACTGAGTGCGCTAAGTGAATAGTCTGTTCAACGCTTAATTACATAAGTGACTTTCATTTAGCTTTATACAACTTTCATCAAAACAGCAGCTATCTTGAAATAAGGATCGTCCTAGAATTTGGGTTGAAAAAAGTCAGAATTTGAGGATTTTTACTCCCTACCAATTCGATGACAGCTTTACTAGTGATCTAAGTTTCGTTGTACAGTACCTGCAGGTGTGGTACAAATTGACACACAAGTCACACCATATGAAGAACATAATTTTTTCCGACCTACGTTGGAATAAATTGCAAAAAGTTGAACAATGAGAGGTATCATGTTAAAGCGCATTATAAGGTGAACGAATGTGGAATCAGTTGTAAACAGTTCAACAATGATAGAAGTGTTCTTAAATTATATTCTAATACGAATCTAGTCATACTTTGAGACCAAAAAGCGAAAATAAAGTAAGAAAAACAATGGGAAAAAGAAAAAAATTAAAGTAAAACACAGAAGAAAGAGAAGAAGAAAAAAACTTGAGCAGGGCAAGAACATTAAAATTGAGCAGGAAGAAGAAAACTTAAACAAAATAGAAAAAAACAAAGCAGATAGTTGAAAATGCAGTAAAGAAGAAAAGGTAGCAGGAGAAAAAGAGAAATGAAGAGAAAGTTAAGTAGAATGGCGAAAATAATGAAAAGGAAGAAGACAATTACGACGAGAGTATGGGAAACATAACGGGAAATCAAAGAAGTAGCAGAGGCAAAACAGCTAAAAATAAAAAAAAAACAATAGAAGTAGAAAGGAAAACTTAGAGAGTAGAAAAAAGAGAACAAAAGAGAAAGCAAGGAAAATAAAAGGCATTTGTATTTTCTTAAGAAGAAGAAGAAAAATGGGCAATAATGACGACAACTGGGAAGGAAGGAAAGAAAAAATCGCAGAAGAAAGACGACTGGTGACAAGAAGAAGAAGGCAAAAATGAAAAAAAACAGCAAAAGGAAACATGAGAAGCATTACTCCGTGAAGACAGAAGTAGACGGGAGAAAACTGCAAACGAAAACAACATACAGGGAGGAAAAAGATAAAAATCTAAAAAAATGAGAACTGGAAAGGAAGCAGCAGGAATAAACTAAAGAAGAAAATTAGACAATACGGAAGTGAAGAAGCTGTGAGGAAAACTGAAAGAGAACGAGAATGCACAGAGCAAGTAGAGGAACTGTGTGGTTTATACTGGACGAAGGGAAATAAGAAGCAAAGCATACAGAGAGAAAAAACAAGGAAGAGGAAGAACTAATAAGACGAGGAGAACAAAGCTAAGACGGAGAATAAAAGAAAAAGGAGAACGAAAACATCTGAGATGTAGAAATGATGAAGGCAATAGAACGAACAAAATACAATTAAAAGAAAAAAGAATGAAAAGCGGAGAGAAGAAAGCTAAGGAGGAGAAATAAAAATAAAGAAAGCAGAATGACAAAAGCAAAATCCGTGAGTGGAAGAAAGCAGAGTGAAGAAAACCACGATGGAAAAGAAAAGAAGCAAGTAAAGCGAAGAGATCCATGAGGAAAAAGAAATAACTAAAACCATAAGAACACGAAAAAAGAAAGAAATCAAAGAATTAGTTGAAGGAGACCGGCGCGCAGTAGTAACAAGCAGGCCGCGACCGCCGCTGCTGCCGGGATCGATCTGCGCGGGAGTGCCAGGGAGGGAGAGCTTGGGGGGAGGGAGGACGGGAGTGTACCATGTGGGAGGTTGGTTTGTAGGTGAGGGGGTGTGAATCATAGAGGGGAGAGTGGGGGGTGAGATGACGCAAGCCGGTGGGGGTGCAGGGAGGGCGGTTCAAAGTTGGAGAAGCGGGCCCCTGTTGGTGCTGCAACTCCGCCTCCAGACCTCGATATAACAGACGTTGCATAGGTTACATATAAGGCGACTGTGTTGTAACGGTCATACTAATGAACTTATCTAGGCCTACATAGCTATTCGGTATGGGTTTTGTATACGCTAGACGCATTTTTAGTCTAGAGAGAGCACCCGTCCGGAGACGGGACCCATGTTCGTTTTAGAGAGGTTTCGCTATAGAGAGTTAGGTGAGTGAACCTCACTCATCCTCACCCCACTCCCCCATCTCCCGCTCTCCCCTCCCCCTCATCTTCCCTTTATACTTCTTCCACTTCTTTATCAGGCTTTGCCGTAGTTTTTTCATCGTTTTTTTTTTCTGTGCATTTCTTTTGTGCTGATATCAGACTGACGTGAATAGGCGGCGAGAGAGTGCTCACGTGTTCTGCGTGTTCTCGGAGGTTCTTAGTTATTGTTGTAACAAGTGAAGGACTTGTTCATTATAGAGCTCCTGGTACGACCTTAGTTGTTTGTAGTATATGTGTAAAGTTTGGTCCATTTTGCTCGGCAATGGCTTTCATGGGGGAGAAGAAAAATAGGTATGGGAACAACAGACAGATGAGAAAAGAGGATATAGGTACTAATATATATTAAAAAGCACGAGAACAAGGACACAGGGTAAAGAAATGGAGCTTTCCTACTTTTCATAATGCTGCACAGTGTTTATTGCTAGAAAGAACCTATCACCGTATTCATTAGTTTTATATTATATATTAATAATATATATCGCTCGGGAAGATTTATTGTTTACTTTTGCCATCTACATAGCACACGTGTTTCACGCGTTTCAGTAAGTTCAGATGCCAGCGTCGCTGCTCAGCGTTGAGTGCATGACACTTCCAGGAATTTTTTTGTTGTTATGTGCCTCATTAATTAGAGGTATAAATTTTACGAAGTGTCAGAAAAAATCGCTACAACTGGAACTGTGTTCTTGGAAGTAGCTGAGCGGGGAAGAAATTTTATCGTTATTTATTTTTTTAATAATTCGTACTGTAAACGGTGAGGCTTACGTTTTTGACGTACGGTAAGTGGTTTTGATGGTGTTGAGAATAAATTGTAGCGTTAATAAGGGTCACGTGAAGGGGTAGCCACTCATCTAGTTGCCTGGAAGAGTTTAAATCCTCAAAAATATGCTAAGTAAAGATCACAATTCCCAAAAATTTCTAAAAGAAGATGGCAGCCACCAAAATTTTATCAAGTGAAGACCATAACCTCCAAAATTTGTTAAGAGAAGATTACAGTCGACGAAGTTATCCAGCTTCTGTAACTATACATAGCGGCAAATGTTCACATGTTCCCTAGCAATTAAATAAACCATATAATACTTCTACATAAGCCTCGACATTTTTTTAAATTCAAATGTAGTGTAACCGAAAATATAATAGGTAATTTGAATAGAAATTATTACTATGTACCTAGTTTGAAATTCATCGTTGAGTATAGAACAACTTGAACCGATACGTTTTATTCATGGTTATTTAAACATTTACGAAAGACAAATAAGCAATCTTATTGAACTACGAAGAAGAGCGATGAAAATGGGGATTTCACTAATGTAAAACTATTTTGCCGCTATTTTATGATGGCTTGGGCCACTGGTACATATAATGAAGAGCTGTTACTTGTAATTTTTTTGCCGTCATTTTGAGCTTTGACTTCAGCCCTGAGCGTTGGTTCCGCCACTTTGGGTACAGTTTCAGGAATTAGTCGCAAACCGGTTAGGCGTGCGAAAACCGAAAACTCACGCATAATCGGTCTGAGATTATAACGTCTGAAAGTCGATCGAAAGTGGCCACCCCAGTTACCAGTAGTTTCAGACAAATTAAAGTTAATCGATTTTCATTGTCTCGTGTCTGCGTGCAAGTAGAGCATATACGACTATCCGTCACGGCCGTGAGATGCCTACTCTTCTTTTTGTGGACGTTTAGATCACTATTTTTTTTTTTCTTCTAAAAAAACAACATTTAGTTCAGAAGTTTAGGGATAACCAATACCCTGCCGGGCACTCCGGCATGGTTTGATATACCATTCACACCATGTTCAGAAACACGGCCTATGACACTGGAGTGTTATACCAAAGCCTCAAATCTGATACTGGTCCCGATAAATTATGGGGCCTACTTCCTAGTAGCTATGCGTTAGGTTAGAATACGTTATACTAAGTAAAAATAGGTTAGGCCAGCTGGAATAGGTGACTAATCTAACTTTCAGGCACGCATTTCTACCTGAATGACTTTCAGCTAAGCCACAAGTTTACAACATTTACCCGCAGCATAATTATTATGTACAACTACGAGTCACTTCATTAAAGGTGATGTTGTGACATCTACACCTGAAAATAATAATCATGTACAAGTCACCTCATTACTGATGAAGTACTGGCATGCTTACCTGCATCCAGGCTTCAGGTGTGCGCAGAGCACAACTTCCCTGCATCTGTCTGAGGCATTAATCTTCTCAACTATTTTATATTTCTGTCGACTATCTTCTCAAGCACAACATATTTTATCTTGGGAAGCAAACGAAAAGCTGTACGAAGCAGAAAAGTGGATCTCAGAGACATCAGTATAAAAGCCTTGCATCTTTCCTTGTTTCCTTCAACGGGTCTGCCAGTCTCTACGTAAATCCAGAAAGGATCTGAAACTTTTACGATGGAAAGACGTGGATAAGTCAACTAGTTTCTACGTAAAAGTTGAGAGAGAATGCAGGCAGAAATATGGTCCCTGACGGAGTCAGTAACANAAAAAGGAATTTTTTTTTTTTTTTTTTTTTTTTTTTTTTTTTGTGCAACTAAGCAACGATAGTTCTTATGCTAGGTTAGGGAGACTGCGACTGTTTTTTCGGCGAAGAAACGTCGATTTCGATCTTAGCTGTACCAGGCGCCCTGCTTTCTTCTTTCTGCCTTTCTTACTCTATTTTCAGTTTACTACTCACACATGCAGTAAGCCTCATCAAACAAAGAATCCCAAAACAGATAAAATTCCCTCAACTGAGTGAGACTTTCCGAAACGGAGAGAATTTGGAACCGTTCTGTAGACAATATACAGAGCCATCCGTCAAGAATATTGTGAGAATAACTGACTCGATTCGGAATGACCAACAGGATTGTGTAGCAAAACTTAATTCATACAATAGTGCCTTTTTTACAGATCAATTTCGCGACTTTTGTGGTACGAGGTATGCAGGTATTTCCAGCGATATTTCTGTGCCGTCGCTCATTTACCGAGAGAGACTAGCAGACAGAGAACGTCTTCATTATTCAGCCTATCTGCGAAACTTTTTCTCCTACAACAATACCGTACGATGAGAGAAATAACCTTTGTAACGCAGTATCACTGCCTGAGAGAAATTAGGTTAAAATAAAGCTAGCTGTATTTTAAAGATTAGGCTGCGCGTTCGGCGTGAGTGCGTGCGTGTGTCCGCGTAGGGGGAATCTGTCGGTTCACAGTTCGGCGAGCTCACTATTCCGCTTTGTGTCCCTTCCACGCTTGTGACGGGAGGTCGTGCTGTGCTGCAAGTGCAGCTTGTCACTCGGTACAAGCAACACCAGCAAGCTGTGACAACCCCACAGACTTAGGATTTGATTGTTTTTATACAATTACTGCAATTCGTTCGCAGGTTGGTTCGACTAACGAAATGCTCGAATAACGGCTGAGTTGTACAATTGGCTATGCAAGTGACCGCCATAAAAATGTTTCAGTTTTTGAATGGCCGTGGCACGGTGCTCACAGTAAGTAATATAAAAAATAGTGTGAGAAAATGAAAAATTTTTAAATGTTGAATTAGCTTAGTACATCGTATAGTCATAGTAAACATCAAAATCATGTTCTGGATTGTATTCATTCAACACAGTATGAGTGCAACATAATTTTGATGGTTACTACGATTATGCATGTAGCAAGCTCCTTCAAGACTTAAAAAATTATCATTTCCTGACACAATTTTTATAAGATAAAAATTGAGCTACTGTATGCAATATTTCATATAGTATAGGCACTGCCTGCCCCCACTGCACGGTCTATACACAGATATATATATGGTATACCGGTATCTCAATTGTGCTTGCATGTTGCGTGTCAGCGTACGTGAGAAGCCCTGTTAAGTGCACCTGCCGAGCAGGACGCTGAGCAAATGCAAGTCTATTTTCAGAGTCAAGTACAATTTTCTCTTACCGATTAACCGATCAGTAATTACGCTTTATTTTCGTGTTAGTTTTTTTACGAACTTGATAAGAATATAAGTAGGTCGTATATTCCGGGAATTGAGTAAAATTAAAATAGTAATAATAACATTGAAGGAAACGAATAGAAGCACAATTGGAAATTTTGTTACCCACGACGCGTTTCGCCGTACCTCGCGTCATCAGGTGGGAGGGTCGAAGATGGTCGAATCTGAAGACGTTAAGATTTTCTGAAATTTAGCCAGGTTGTCACAGAAAGATGTAGCTGTGATACCGAGTTATCCAAAGCTATAAAAATAATTTTCAAANTGTTTGAAAATTATTTTTATAGCTTTGGATAACTCGGTATCACAGCTACCTACATCTTTCTGTGATAACCTGGCTAAATTTCAGAAAATCTTAACGTCTTCAGATTCGACCATCTTCGACCCTCCCACCTGATGAGCCGAGGTACGGCGAAACGCGTTGTGGGTAACAAAATTTCTAATTGTGCTTCTATTAGTTTCCTTCAATATTTGAAATAATGCCACCTCAAGACAATAATAATAACAATAGTAATTATCTTCATCAAGAAACCAGCTCAGTTTTTGTCGCACGAAATATAATGAGCTTTTAGAAGTTAAGCGATTTTAACGCAGCGGCTCCTTCAATATATTAATAGCACCAGCACTGCACCTTTTCGTTTTATTTCGTAATACGCTACAGTAGGTAGCACTGCTGGTGTATACCACTATAGAAGAAAGCAGCACATTGTACGGAACGGTATATCTTGCTGGTCTTCGGTCGGTTGAGCATCCGACAAGTTAACCACGTTATTCCTAGCGCATGGTAAAATCAAGTTGCCATTATATAGCCGATTTAATTTGCGGGATATATGAGCTGCATTGTTACAAGATTCCTTACTTCTGATTGATGAACGATAACGATTGATACACGATAACAAAAGACTGTTGTGTTTTCATCAGTTTGTTGCTCTATCTACAGCTTTTGGTTTCCAGTTACTGTACTCAGTCCATCCGGATATTGGGTACGGCTCTCCAGTTAAAAGTTCATGTTCAATTTCACTGTAGTTTTGTTAGCACTGAAAATCGGATGGTAATGATCAGTCAGAAAGGGAAATTAGCGGCGGTAATCGCTTATGGTATTTGTAATCGAAGTTCAAGCATATACCGTATGTGTACGGCAGACTTCATTTAGCAGAATCACTATCACGGCAGAGTTAATCAGTTTTAGTTCTTTCACGATCACTACCGTAAGCATGTACAAGGAATAAGTAGAAAGTGACTTAGGCACTTGCTTTCGTGTTCGACAGCGGGGTGCTCTAGTAAATATGCACCGAAAGAAAAATGTATTTTGTTATTGAAATTATTCCACAAAATCAATATATGACAGTAGCGACTAAAGAACTTATATAAGAAAGAAAATACTATATACCTCTATACGAGTTGTAATGGCAGTAGTCATTTTTACAGAATAACTAATTATCAGCAGTTTTTGTCACGACTTCATACTAAACTCGTGGAATAGACTTCTTTTTCAAGTTGTCGGAGCACAGATAGTCAACACGTTCATACATGGTCTGTAAAAATATTGAGAGCAGCACCCTCTGCAGTTTCGGATCCCTCATCCGTAGGTCTTTTTTTTTTCTTTCTTCTGTGGCAGTTTTGTGTCATTCTATTCCCAAATCAACTTAACGTAACGTAGCATTAATAAAAATTAGTCCGATGCAATAAGTTATGTTTACACGCTCGTTTGATTTTTAGTGCGGTTTTTCTTTTGACTTCCGCAACACGTTTTTTCTTCTCTGCATTATGGTGACAGAATAATTCAGACTGAACCGAAACCTAGATTTTGACTCCTCTCTTGGACTGGGCCTCTGGTCTGTCTGCTGTAGAATATTTCATATACTTTACGATAATGTAGTTAATGAAAGGAAAAACAAATCTCACGTACGGAGGGAACTTTGCAACAACTGTACTGTAGCTGCACCGAGCCGCCCCTGACAGACTCCTCTATTGATTTTTAATTTTGAAAAAAATTGAGCGCTGTTTCTTTCCTAGAAAGTTTTGACATTGTTTCCAATAGCCAATACCTAAGTCTGAAGTTTCTAATTATCTTCTAAAGTTAAAAATACACATAGCAAATGTCAAAAGCATTGCGAATGTAAAGATAATGTGTCGCAACAGTACAGTTCTTTCTGTAAGGATAGGGTCAGGCTCTTCACTATATTTAGTTTATGTCACATAATATATATATATATATGTATATAAGGCTTGTGCTTCACATGTTATGTTATTCGCATGGAAAAAGCATGGAATATATCATGTATAATGGATGGCTAATATACTAATCGCTCAGCTACATCGATACTATAATCTATTGGGAAAAGCAAACACTAAATCATACAGAGACATTACACTGACATTATTCATATGGGTGACACGTTTAAATCATACATTAAATGGATAAAATATTAGTCTTTTACTTACATTATGTGCAGTTATTCGCTCGTCTCGTGTTTATTCGCCAAGGTCTTGGACCATCTTCATCTCAACGGCCACATTCTGTCCTCATGCTCGCGACCGTCGACCATATGGGACTTCCTTCACATGCTGAAACCCGACAAGTGTAGCGCTTATCCTACGAAGCAAGGGAGCGTATTTATGCTACGGGCGCTTTTTGTCGCACTTGTTAAAAATAGAATACTTCGCCGGCGCCCATATGCCTCAGCAAAGCGTGAGTGGACCTTATACCACTGACTACAGTCTTTTGAATGTGTTCTAGGAGCATATCGCTAGAAAGTTAAAAAAGAACAAAAAAATCTTAACCGTCCAGTCAGTTTGCTTGGCTAGTGGCACTAGTTAAATTTCTAACGTGTTGGTGTCCACTTTTCATGCCCGTGACCGTCCTTGTACTAGAGAGAGAGGGTGCAGGGCCCTTCACTGCTTGATCTTAGATTTCCTTCTCGATATCTGAATGCCTTCTTGATTTTCGATTTCTCACTTGATCTTCGCTTTCCTTTTTTTATCTTCGATTTCCTTTTTTATCTTCGATTTCCTTCTTGATCTTCGATTTCATTTTGATCTTCGATTTCCTTCTTGATCTTCAAATTCCTTCTTGATCTTCGAATTCCTTCTTGATCTTCGACGTCATTCCTGATCTTCAATTTAATTCTAGATCTTCGATTTGGTTTTTGGTCTTCGATTTTAATAACCAGAAGAGTTAAGGGCTGTTAGATCGGCTTCGGTAGAGCAGAGCAGGCAGTTTGCTGGTGCTGACGGCTGAACTGAAAAATCGTCAACCTTGGAATTGGTCAGTAACTCTCATCCACAAATACATTCTGAACCCCAACTATGTATATTCAAAATACGGTTAGAGTATCTATAAAGAAACTTCTCAAATTTTCTTTCTAAAGCCCCATAGCACTGGAATAAGAAATATTCCAGCTTGACAGAAAAAGTGCAGCGGACGGATTCATATCTGTCATTATCATTGTGTCTATGTATGTTCTGCTGCTTTACTACAGCACGCGACGAGTTTGCTCAATCATATATAAAGGATTCCTTCACATTTATTCTGTAAAGAAAGTACAGTACATCTGACTTCTGAAATCTGCATTAATTC
The DNA here is from genome assembly GCA_001587735.2 of Parhyale hawaiensis. Taxonomy (NCBI): domain Eukaryota; kingdom Metazoa; phylum Arthropoda; class Malacostraca; order Amphipoda; family Hyalidae; genus Parhyale; species Parhyale hawaiensis. Next base: position 12,726,290 of record LQNS02277717.1, read on the forward strand.
TTTTACTTAAATGTACAACGCTACGGAGGGTTAACGCAGATAGAAACAATTTTTAATAAAACATTGTTGAATAGAACTACATAAAAGTACTGAGTCCTTGTATACAGGAAATTGTCAATATTGACGGTGATATGAAATATTTTAAACGTTAAGCTCCATATCATTTGCAATAGCGTACTAGTTAGAAGCACAGCTATTTATATCACCTTTTGCAGCACTCTTATCATTAGCTGCGATAATATAAATTTAGCTCATCAGTACAGACAAAGGCACAATCATATGATCAATACCAGAGTGCTATAATTTACATATGCACTAATGAGTAATGATCATAACCCGTATTTTTTAAGTAAACATAACTAGTACATGATAAGAACGGCCATTTTTCATTCCTTCATTTTATTTAGTTACTATTATTATTTTTTCCTTTGTCACAAAACATGCAGTGATACTTGAACAAACTCGCCAGTCGGTCCCTATATTCCCAACTCTACAATAGTATGTTCATTTTCTGTGGAGTGTCTTCCTGATACGTACTCGGCTTATTTTCTATGTAAGAATAGAATATTTAGGTGCATAAATATGCATATAGCATCATCACGTTAGTCTTTTGATCGTATTTGCTCATCCAATCGACAGAATATTTTGCAGCGTCGCTGTAAAGACAACTGTGTGTACGCAAGCAAATCAGTTTCCTTGGCAATGGTCACTAGGCAAGTGAGGACTGAGGACATCTCTTCAAATCAGGAGCTAAATAACACTCATATATCACTGTTGCAACACCATAAAACAACGCATTCGCACGACTGGATAAGTGAACGCAAACGAAGGATTATCGCCCGCACCGGTGCTTGCAATCAGCAATAGAATCATCTTCATTAGAGGCATCAAGAACAGAAGCAAGAAATAGAATGTTTTGGTGTATATATACCGAGCCACATCCGGGACCCACATGTGCCTGCGCGGGGCTCTACAGTCCAAATTGAGCTCGAGCCTGCGTGCCTGTCTGTATACGCGCGGCGAGCCTCCGCCGTGTGCGGAGGAGCAGGGGAGCTCCCAACGCTTTGTTTGTCGATCTCGGCGGGCGGGATCGTGCAAGAAAGATCTGCTGCTCCTAAGGCAGGACTGATCGTCCCTGGACCGATATTGAGGAGGAACTGTGAGATTGTACGAAAAGATTGTACGTATTCCAATATTTATAAGACGGAAAAGAGGATGCGCATGGTAAGCACTATGAAATACTCGCCGTGCAGGACATGAAAAACATATACATTATATACTTCAAGGCGGGGGGGGGGGGTTGCTGCGTTATAATCATACAAACCATGATAATTATGTTCATATTTTATTGTACAAGAAAAATTTAACTAGTAGTATATGTATTAGTAAACTATATGTAGGATAGGCACTGCCTACCTTTGGCAGCGGGCGGAAAAAGGTCAACTGACAATGGGGACCAGTTGGCCACTTTGCAAACGGTGTTATACCTACAATACCTACAATAATTGATTTTAATGTCAACGGTTAAGTGTTGAGAAAGTTTTCTAAGTCTGAAGTCCGCTGCTCAAGACAGCACAAATGCGAAACGTTCTTGCATCTTGAAACAATACTTTTAGTGATCGTGTTTGAACATTGTGCTGAAATAAACGCTTTCACAAATATAAACTCGCTTGATATGTAGAGATATTTTCGGAACTTTATCACTGGCACTTACCATTGTGCACAAACTGCTGAAGAGACTAAGATTTTAAGCAAACAAAATTGGAGTAATTGAACAGCCTATAGCATTGTGCAAGCCGCTACCAAGCTCGCCTCTATACAACCGGAACAGTTACAAAAAACGTTTCGTGTTTTGGGATTTCGTGGGTTTCGGCGTTAATAACTCAGTGAACTTTCCAAACAAGCCTAAATTGATCCAAAACTTTCCGCCTCAGCAAAGCTCCAGGCGTTAAGACAACAAAACTCCCCGCTGACAAGATTCATGGAAGTCCTTGCAGAACCTACGGAACTTGATATGGCGCAATCTCGATGACACTCAACCGGAAAATGAGATGCTCCAACACCTCAATCGATTCGAGGAATTCGTTTAGAGATTGGCTAATTCAAAACTAGAACCAGGAAGATTATCGACTCTTGTTGCGCATGATTACACGAGCGTGTATCACCAGCAGCTCTGAGGCCTGCAGAGAAAGGTGCAGTGCAGTAATGCTTATAATCCCGTCCGAAGACAGGTAATTTAAAGTTTTTTTGTCTCTTTTTTTTTTTAATTTGACGCAAAAATGGAGTTTTTGTGCATCAACCAGAGGAAAGAGAGTTTTTTACACGTACGAAGATTACTTTTTTCTTCACTTCTTCCAAAAAATGCAGTGCAACGTTTTCGAAGTGGCTCTTCGTTTGCTGTTATGGAAGGTACCAAGGACGTGATTTTACGTCTGTTTTTATGGAAGGTAATAAAAAAATGATTTATTGTTTGCTGTTGTGTAAGGTACCAAGGAAGTGATTCAACGTCTGCTGGTATAGGAGGTACCAGTAAGCTAAAATAATCTGAGAACCAGACAAGCAAACAAAGAAAAAAGAAGAGTGCACATCCATTGGCGTCAATTCGAATCAAGGAGCTAGGAACGCTCACTGACCATTCATGTACTTTAAAAATTAATTAACTTCAGGTAATGATAGATTTATGATGGTCATAGAACGCGATATTTATTATACTCTGCTAGTGTCCGTCAAACCTGTAGAGCAAGAATGTACAGTAAAATATTATTCTGCTGGTGTTTCCATTCATCGCGTAATCTACGTACGCTTGTTTCTTTCTAAGTATCAAATAGTGTATGATTGATACATCATTGGGGACAAGAGTCGTCGATACTAAGCTGCTGCCGCTACTTCTCCTCCCAGGTCACAAATGTATAGGTGCTGTCGCGGCATATTTTCATACTTCTCATATAAGATGCAGGTGCGGGTATCACTGCCGCATCAATCTTTCGTTTGACGGAATTTCCTTAGCTCCTGGCTTCTAATTATTCCCTCAGTCAAGGTGATAATGATTGTTTTTCTATTAACAATGTAACTCAAAAAAACCTATACAGTGCATGGATCTTCATGAAATTTACAGGAACCTTTATGAATGGTACGTGTCACAGATGATTAAATTTTGGTGATGATGCGTCGTCCTTTTGGTTGCTCAACTCCTATTTTTGAGCAGCATAACTCAGAAAGTTATGGACGGACATTTGTGAAATTTATATGAACTTGAAGGTTCTCGTATATCACGAAATGCAAATGATTATTTTTTGCGATCATCCGTCAGTACGGTTGTCTGTCTGGTTTTCTATCTGCCATTTATATACGTAACTCAAAAGTTAAGGACGGATTTTCATGGAATTTAGAGAGTGTTAGGACGGTCACGAGGAAGTAACAGATTACTAATTTTTTCTGATAATCCGAGAAAACTCCTGGATTTTGGGTCTCTGTGGAGTATTGCATTCATTGGCAGAGGTCTATATTCCCGGAGTGTTCGTCTAGTTAATAGCAGTAATATTCACTTAAACGATCAGCGAGCGCTGTCGGCTCTCTTGTCCTCAGTGACGTCATTTAACGCGCGTGCTTCTGTTCTTATACTTCTTTGGTTTCGGGTTACCTTTACTCTCACGCAGGAACGTTCTGCTGCAGAGCTTTGGAAGATACTATACGTTCTTAGGGCTTTCGAACTCAGTTTAAAAAAAGTATTTCGGCGAGAAGCTTTGGATCGGAAGTCACCTGACGTCAAGAAACATTCCTTTGGATCAAACGAACGCTTTCACGCAAAATGATGAAATCGCTTGTGCATCGCAACACAATGCACTAATTAGGTAAGTGACGTATTATTTTATCCTCGACGGAGATGGAAGGAAGAGCTACCATCAGGGTGACGCAGTCGATGATGCATCGCAACAAGCACGAATTAGGCGAGCAACAGATTGGCCAATTGTAAACTTGCTGACGTGTATCCCCGTAGCTGTTGGAAGGATCGGTCGGACGGACGCAAGATGACGAGGTGCACGCAGCTGGTGGCGTAGAGACCCAGAGACAGCGAGGAGCGCCCGAGGTTGCGTCACAGGTGGAGACCCGGCGGCGGAAATTCCTCGCCGACGGGCGGAAGGGTGGATGGTCCAAGGTGCGGTGAGTAGGGGACAACAGGGAGAGCGCTGGTGGAGGGACTGGGATGTGGGGTGAGCGGCTGCCGAGTGTTGGAAGTTGAGGTGGAGGGTGGTGTAGACATTTAGAGCATCTTGCACTGGGCGGTAATGGCAGACATTCAGATAATCGAGAAAGGGGTGCTAGTGGACAGACACAATCGTCTCTTGGTGACACTAAAGTGCACCGAGAAAGTCAGAGTTTGGGTAGACGCTGCGAAAGCTTGCATGACCTTTGGTGATTGCACGACAGAGAGCAGAGGCCATGATACGAGTAAAGAACTTTGCAGGACCATTCAACGTGACCAGAGTGCATCGCGGCTAGTGCAGGCTTCGGATTACAGAAAGCTTGCAGGGCCCTTTCTGTTTGAACAGAAGAGAAGAGAGACTTGGGATGACGATTAGAGAGCTTATCGGAACATTTGACGATACCGAAGTTTCATCGAACAGAGGTGGTAGACGGCCAGCTAATATGTCAACAATCGGTGTCATCAAAGTGAATCGAAGTAAGCAAACATTCTTCCGAGAATACTGAGTTTGAAAATGGAATACACTGATAACAGACAAGTTACTGAGTGCTATAGTAGTCCGAGTCAAGCGTAGCAAACCGCCGCATCATTGGATGAGAAATTTACAGTATATTTCTTGTACTCGTTTAAAATCTTGTCTGTGTTCGTTTAAAATCTTACCGGTACTCGTCCAAAAGAATACCTGTATCATTCGAAGTTTTTTCTGTACTCGTCAACATTGGATAAATCATGGAAGATAAATATAGGTATACGTTTCATCCACAGTAGACAGCGCTAGAGTCTTATTGCTATCGCAAAGGTTTTCTGCTCACTAAGGGTTGGATATTCATAGAAAGTATTTCGAAATGCCTCATCCTCATTGGATTATAGGTAGATAGATGTTGGGACCTGTAGGGAAGCTTTCTTCAATATACAACCAGTGCGTTAGAGAGAACAACGGTGACTGCAGAAGTTACGCTGATGGGTCCCCAAGCCATGACAGAAGAGCAACATAGTAACTCAAGAGGCTGCGTTGATGGGTCCCCAAGACGTGACAGACGACGTTGAAGGCTGCGGGTGGGATGGGTGGCGTAGAGGCGCCTTCGCTGATGTATGGCCGCCCGACAGACGGTGTCGATAGAAGCGGGGGTTGGAGAGGGACTGGTTAGGGGGAGGAGGGCTAGGTTACCGGGTGCTAGTGGTTGGTGCGGGGGGTGTCGAAGCCATTGTTTTTACGCGCGTAACAGTCACGGCAGCAGTAACAAGTGTTTATCATCAGCAGCGGCAGGCCGTAGTTCGCATTGTAGTCAAGCACAAAGCCTCGCTGTCAAGGTTCAGCTAATAGCGGTCGACCCTCGACCGCATGAAGTATTTCGCGCGCGAAATCGTAAGAAGGGAAGTCAGAGATTGAAAGTGTTAAGCGTGCAGACTCAGGCTTAATTTCAGTTCGGAGAAAGAATAGACTGAGCATGAATTCGCCAACAGTATCCCCCAGGTAGAACTTGATAGAAATTTCAGCTAATTTTGTAGTGGTATGAACCACGAGTTAGTGACAGAAGTCTACCAACTTCGTTGTAGAGCAGCCGAAACGAAGTTGAACGTCGTAGTAAGATCGGCTGCCGCACATATGAGTGGTATACTTCAAAAAATCAAAATCGTCCGATATTTTGGATCGGTGAGGCTTCTTTGCAATTTAATCTGTTGAAAAATATCTCATCATTGCAGGATATTCAGCAGAAATGCATCTTCTACGAAACGAATGCATTTCTTCGTCATTTTGATTCATCGGAATTCCCTGATTTTGTCATCGGATAGAAAATAGTTGATGGGTGCGGGGTATTTAAAATAGACGTGGGCTCTACCTTCCTAGATAGAATTAGCAGTCACCTCGTGCTGTCAAGATTTCCTTGCACTGTCGTCGGCCAGCAGTTGGCCATCCTTCTGCAAATAGCAGGGGGCTTGAAAGGATCTCGTGCACTGGCGAGGCTGTACTTCGATTGACTGAAATGATGTCAGTTTGGCTTCGTAGACCTTTGTGAGACTTTCAGTTGTGTGCCTGGCAACTTTTGCTTCATCATCCAAGTACCATAATCAACAGTTCAATTGATCACTGATCAGCTGCGCAAACAACTGACTACTGTCCTCAGTGAAAGGGTGGATGAAACCGCAAGGAATCTGGGTAGATGAATTTTGAAGTCTACATTGGGTAAATTCTAGAGCTAAACTTCAAATTTTACCCTTGTTACAAGTTTAGGTTCCTGAACTTCCATCGGTTACTGATCTCCGAAACTAAAACGTATAAATTCGGAATTCTACCCTGCAAAACTGCTTCCGGAGCTAGCTGCTAAACCTCAAGTTCCCCATTAATTGGTACTAGGTTTGATTTCCAGAATCTTTAGCGGCCCTCGTCGTCACCTGCTGTTAGATTGAAAATGTAAACCGTTGAGCCCTACTTTGGGTTTTACGCTGGATCTACATCTCGAGTTCTACCTTGTTAGACCTAACAGTATTCTGATCCGCACCAGGCGCTAAAGCCGTCGATCATCTTCTGCGGCTAAAAATTCTGCTAAGGAAAAGTATAATCCTAAACTACCAACTGTTCCATTAAGGACGTTTCACATACTCCTAAGGCTATTCGTACCGGAAACTAAAACTTAAAATGGACAGGTAAGGTAGTTTTCCAGAATTTCTCGCTCAGCTACCACCCTAGATTGTCACCCTGCACCTCCAACTGTAGTAACGCGGTGGTGGGTGTCTGGAGGAACGTTCTCACTGTCTGACTTAAGAACAACCATTTGATGGACTGATTGCCGCACTTCCGCTCAATCAAGGAGACTGGTGGCTGGATTTAGACTGCAAAGTCGTCGTGTTCTTGTCCATGTCGGCGACTTTAGTTTAAGGACAGAAACACTTTTCGGGGTCAATCGGTGGGTTTAAAGTCGCAGTTGTTGCAATTGATAATCAGCTTTTCTTCCTTGCTACGTTGCTCACAAACCTCTAACTCACAAACGCTTCTTGCTATCGATCGGTGCATTAATGGTTGAAGTTTTTAGGATAAAATTTCTTCTCGCTACGACAACGGGGGTCTTGCTGAAGCTATTATTTTTCGCCGCCATTGCGTGATGGCGAGCACTCTAACGTTATATAGTTTCACATATCTTGAAAGAGCAGCACCATCAATATCATTCAGAAAAATGGACAGTACGCGTTAGTAGGTTTCACAACGTTATCGTCACATGTACCGAGAATGCATCATTTTCAGTTAACGATATCTCTGTCGGTTTTCCGATATTACGATAGCATGTGCGAGACAGAGAGTAGGAGTACACATGCTGTGCCATGTATTTTGGCCCGTTCTTATCACTGATAATCCTGATGGCGGGCCTTTATCGCGCTGATATGAGAGTCCCACTGATAAGATCAAGTTCACGAAACGAGATTTGGTTAGCGGCTTGTTGCGCTGCTGAGCAATATACTGCAATGTTAATACTGGCCAGGAGGAAACAAATTGGAAAATTCTGGGAAAATAGGAGATATCATCCGGTACTCTTTTTAGTAGACATTGGCTGTTTGCCGCGTAGCTAGGTGTCAAAGTTGGGCGACGATCCTTAAATGTTAGAACACCAGAAGGACCTAAACTTAATTTTATCATTTACCATTGGCCGGTACTCATGTATGCGTGGTTCTTACCAATAGATACATTCATTACATCACCATAAACTGTTAATTTTTTAGTTGAGGTCGTTATCGAAATTGCATCGAAATTTTATCAATTAACTGCAGGACCTCCGTGACAGACTAAAGAAGACACATACAGGCACATCTTCAGTATTCTTGCAAGAAAATTGTGTCTGAATAACGATGTCACAATCATCACTTTGATATTTTCATCATAAGTTGCTATACAGGATACAGGTTTCATCTATGAAGCTCCAGCCGCTCGAAATTTCGTCGATGGTTGATGGCTATAAAACTCTGAACCCAGGAGGCTTATTAAAATGAAATCATCCTGGGAGTTTTCTCCTTTCTAAAATGGTAGGAATGTTCAGTGCAGTTCATTGATTAAATTGACTACTTGTTAGTTTTGCTCAGTCTAAATATTTTTCGCGTCATATGAAATTGTTCATGGCAAGCCGCTGATGTCTGAATGATGACGTCACAGGAGTTTTGAGGCAGAGCTGAATTGCGCTTAGAACTTGTCCGGCTTAGTTTTTACTAGCCTGTGCCTACGTGGGAGCAGTTAAACGTCAAGTACATATAATGCAGTCTATGACCTGACGTATAGTAGTAAGTTGCAAGCCTTTTACTTTTCAGCAGTATCCTGGATACCGTCCGACACTAATAACAAGGTATATATGGACACCCATGGTTTCCAGAGCAACTCGTTTTTTACCAGTCAACCTAAGGAAATCGCAACTTTAACCTTTTCCGTAGTTTATTCTTTTTTTTTCAAATGTAATCGGCGAACAACTACCTATATCGGAAGTAGTACCGTACTAGAGGGCCCGCGCTGTCATAAAATGACAGCGAAGAATTTGTTATGGCCTTCTTCATTGATCATACATTCGTTATTACAACTGTTAACCTAGCCACCTTTAGAAGAGCGTTTGCGGCTTCACAGCCGCTGAGTATCAAACTTTTTTCTCTGAAATGGGGAAAATACATGGCTCATTGCAGCCCGATCTGCAACGCTCAAAGTAATAGCTCAGATTCTGTCTTGTAGATACGGTAGGCTAGCCTATACCGGTCCAATGGTATTTGCTTAGCAAGAGCTGTTTCATCGACCATTGAATTAAATTTGGGAGAATAGCTGAAGCTACGAAATCATCCGTGGAAAGAAACTAAGAATAAAGATCCATAAGAGTGCCAATGGAAGCTTCAGATATCTTCAGGGCTGCGATTTCAACTTCGGCAATGCAAGAAGTGCATGCAGACATAAGGTCGCCTGATACTTTGCTATAGATTCGATGTATGGAGAAGCTAATACTCGCACAAATCAGACTAAACCTGCGATGTCTTCATTGTTTGAATTTCAACTGACCCTGATTAAGACACGTTTGTCATCTTCTGCAACCCGGCCTATTTTCTACCTAACAGTTTTCAATGGAACTTGAGACGACGACCAGAGCCTCCAGCCTGGGCTAATTTCCGCCTATCTGCTTTGTTAAAGCGTGACAGAAAATGGATAAACTGATTAATAAACAAAGAGATAAATACACATCGGTCTTTATTATATTGTAGATTCTCGTCGATGACCCGCTTAATGCGTGGTTGAAACTTCAAGTGCGTGAATTTCATAAAATTTGTATTAGAGACGGACATCAGGTGGATCGCAGCGTTCACTTTCAGATAACGAAAACTAAAGCTAAACCCTGGAAAACTAACAATAAATGTAGTATATCCCTATCGGTAGGTATAGGCAATTTACCTACGGTTAGTGTTCAATGCAGACAGGGAAGGGTAAAGTGTCTCAGATTTGTCACATTCAATGCAGAATCCACTTTATGATAAAACAGAGTTGCTGGTCGCTTGCTTGCTTGCTCCAATGTTGGTCCGTCTCTCCGTGACGCAGTTAACAGTTTAAAAGGAGAAAATTCATGTACTGAAAAACAAGTAGAGATACAATACAATGTCAGTGCTTGGAGTACCGGTGACAAATATAGCTTTGGATTTCCGGCCTTTGGATCCCGGGCTCTGGATCCCCGCTTTCATTGCTGAATGATATCGTAGTAATTGAATCTTCACGCTGAGCAGACGCCTTTTATATTGAATTTACATCGCAGCCAAATTTCGACGCTGGAGGTTCAACAATCAGTTGGTACCTACAGTACGGTGAGCCCTGGGCTTTTCCAGTGAATTCTTTTGGCTGAACTATATTTTTTTTAGTGCAGTGCAATTTAACGCTTGATCAATTCCAAGCTGCTATTCACTCCTTATTTTGCAGGGGGGATATTTTGTTATCGCGAAGCTCATTGTTCTACAGCTTGCGTTTCACATGGAAGATCAGGTCTGCAGAGATGAGACCTATAATACAGCAAAACCTATACTGGGAACCGAAACAATAAAAAACTCAATAACAATATTTTTGCCGTCATTTTTGACGGCTGGGCCTTCTAGTTAACCCAATAAAACAAAGTAAGAAGTCGGTTTCTTCTAGGACTTGCATTATTTGAAAGAAATGTTCTGTATGAAGGACTCTGACCGGCTTAGAGTTCAAGTAAATGATCAGAATATATCATGTTCTGTATGAAGGACTCTGAGCTGTTTAGAGTTCAAGTATATGATCGGAATATATCGTGGTCTATTTCGTAATATTCTGCGCTAACGACGAACTTGGTCGGGTTATCGTGGTCAGAACCAGCACGGATTACCGCCGTTTTCAGGTTTTAAAGACTTTTAGTAAATTTAGTGCCTAAACACAATATATTCTGCGGACTAAATTAGAATATAAATTCAACTTGATAACTGTGATCAGAAACTATGCTTTTAGTGGATTGAGCTGGAAACACTATCAAGTCGCTATCCATTGGAGCACAATATCCGATAAGTTCTTCACAATGTACCGATTATGTTACTGAGGGCACGGCTTCAACATATTTATACGCTACTAAACTCGTAAAAAAATAGTTGAAGTATCAGCCGCCACTGGAGCATTTACTCTAGCAAATTCCAGTGATGAAATTTAGGAATCGCTCCTAATTTGAGTGATTTTATATTTACAAAGACGTAGTCTTTATATTGATGAATGTTGGTCAAAGACAGTCATGGGAATTTTTATTTGAAGAACCCAAAACGCTTCGCATATTGGGCTCTCGATTGTCGGCAGTGGCTTAGGTACATGTGCTGTTGGTTCAGTGTTCAACCGGTTCTCCAGACCTGCCATCCAGTCAGACAGCAATTCAGGCTGGTCTAACTCTTATTCCAGACAGACTGGGGTTCAGGAACCGCTTCCAAAAATTGAATTCCTAGTAGCAGCAGCCGTCAGTCATCATTGATCGTTCATGCCAAATCAATTAACAATTTAGGAAACGAATTACACAATAGTGACAACTCTACGCACTGCCGTACATACAGTACACATGCGTTTCAGAAATAGCTATCAAAAATGCCATGTGCTGCAGCTTGCACAAGTTTTCCAACTGGTAATAAAGTGTATCAACCAATAACTTCGGAACTTACGAAAACACTGAAATTATTCGGCAGCTTATAAATGTGGGAGCAAGGTTCGAAGATAATTACAATTTTATCATTTATATCCATCTGTATCTAGAATGTTTACAGCATCCATCCAGTTTACACGCAGTCGGTAATTATAGGGCTGGGTCAAAATTACAATATTCTCAGACTATAATCCACATACAGCACGCTGGCCAGGTTCAGAAGCAGCCACCAAAAATGCGTCGGTGCGCTTCAGTCTGCAGCGGCCACCGTCCAGACAACAATTCGACAACGTCAGCAGGTTATCGGCCGACTCTCGCCACAGGTCCAGGTTGCCGGAGGAGAGTTTTTGCCTCCGCCGCCTGACCGTTGGTTGCTCTCTGGAGCTCGGGGCCACACTCATTCTTGGAGAGGAGCGTTGACCCCTGTCGACCGTGGCCGGTCCAGCGACACTTTGATCTTGATTTTAGCATTTAGGACGACAGGTGTATTGTTGTCTT
>LQNS02277717.1:12738221-12758999 GCA_001587735.2 Parhyale hawaiensis
GTTGGTTGCTCTCTGGAGCTCGGGGCCACACTCATTCTTGGAGAGGAGCGTTGACCCCTGTCGACCGTGGCCGGTCCAGCGACACTTTGATCTTGATTTTAGCATTTAGGACGACAGGTGTATTGTTGTCTTACGGTCTGTAAGTGTAACGGATTTCTCCTGTAGCATCAACTTTTATTAATTTTTGCTATTGTATGTAAAAAAGGCAGACGGGTTGTTGTTTTTCTGTCAGTGCTAATGGATTTCACCTGTAACATAAGCTTAAGTTAATTTTTACTATTGTATTCGGTACGTCAAGTGGACCTTCGTGTTGAAGTCAGTACCCAATCAAAACGGCGATTATCAAATATTGTCCACCTCGTATGCATCGGATAATTGCATATGAATTTTCAATAGGACATTAGCTGATTTATTTGGTAATATTAGCTTGTACAATCCTTTTAAGGTACAAAAGGTGTAACATTGGTTCGCGGTCAAGATTTCTTCTGCAATATTAACTTAGAAGATTAACTTTGAGTGTTGTACCAGGTAAGGCGGATATAGTTGGTTGTTTCTCAGTTAGCACTCAATTATTAATCCTGCAATATTAACTTTGATTAATTTTAACTTTTGTATTAAGTAAGGCTGATATGGACCGTTGGTTTGCGGTTCTCCTTACAGACATCTATATATGGAGGCGCGTACACCGTTATCTTATGTTAAATTTGAAGATGATTAAATTTGAGTGGGGAAAGGGCACAAGTGCGATCGCACGGTCAACTTATGAGCGACAGTTGAACTTACACGTGGGTCAATATACGCATTGTCCAGGGTATCATGGATACCTACTTGGACTGTACAATCGCGACGACGTGCTCGCTCAAGGTCCCCTAGAATACATATAGAGGGCCTTGGCTGGCTGAACGACCGCTCATAAGATGAGCGTGCGAATTTACAGTGTGGCACCGGCATAGGATGCAGTGTTGTTTTGCCGCCAGTTAAGCGTGTTTCTCGTGCAATGTTAATTTCTATTAACCCCTGAACGGATTAACCTGAACATATGGATCTGTGTACGGCAGTTGTCAAGTGTCTGGAAATTATGGCTTCCATTAGTTTTGATTTTTGTATTAGCTATCGTAGAAAGAAGAGTTTGGAATTATAGCTACTCTTAGCCTATATGTTTTTATATTTATTTTCAATTTTCTGTACCGTAGGTAAGAAAGATGGAAAATGTCGCTATGAGGTGAGTTCTATAAAGGATTCTTCCGGCAATTTAAACCGAAGTTAAAATAGAATATTTGCATTCATAATTGAAGAGAAAGATTTCAATTTAGCATCAAGTAGAACAAATAAAAAAATTATTTGCTAGGCAGCCGATTTTAATACTGAATTTACAATTTTTATTCCTGAATATTAATCCTGAATTCTGTTTTACGTTTGAGATGAAAAGTTGCTATTTCTCAGGTAATAGACTTTCGGATTTATCTGGTAATATCAAACGATATTATTTTGTAATCTTGCATTAGGTTCGATCTATGGAAATTGCTTTTGCTGTTAATATTAGCAAATCCTGTTATATTAGTCGACATGGATGTAATTTTCGGAACAGCTACAGTCAGACGCACCGTTTTTTCAATCAACTCGAACGAATTGCTGAGCTAATATTAGCCAAGCTAATTCAGCTGATATTCCTCGAATGCCATGAGTGTGACAATGCTTTAAATATTTCAGCCAATATTACATAGCTGCATGATAACACTCATGTAAGGGGACAGGTTTGAACGCATTTCCCAAAGATGAACAGATAACAGCTGGTAAGCAAATTAATATGGGAAAAGGTTCTATTATTTCCATATTGATAACAATGAGCTTCGTTCCCTGGTCGGCTAAGATTTGGAATTTGTTGCCGGCATCGGCTTTTGGTCGTTGCAGGCCTTTAAGTCAGCTGTTAATGGTTTTTTGCTGGATTTCCTTTAGCAGCGTTTTGGGCTTCCCGGTGCTTCGTTTGGGTTGTATTACCTGTCCGTGAGAGCTCAAGCGTGAAGTTTTAATAATGCTAATAATTCGGAAAGGTACAAGCCAGAGGCCGATGTGCATAGGAGAGAGCTTCAGAAACTGTAAATTTTGGTAGATAATTTCCCGATTGGGTTGATGTTTATATGAATGAGTTATGAAATGTGAGCATTTTAGGGACCTAGTAAGATACTTGCTATAACTTCAAACTTGTATCATCGCGTCTATTGATCTATGTCGCTTCATATGTATTAATTGTGTCAGTAATTTCGCTCGCAATGGAATGTTTGACTTGAGAAGTCGGTGTCGAGTCCTCCGCTTCTATCAAGATTAACTTCAACTAGTCTTTAATTTTATTACTTAGCGTTGGACATGCCACCCTGAAGAAAGCTTCCGGCACTCATCACAAAGCAATTGCTCTTTGGACGGGCGCAAAGACTCGATCAGTCGTGCAGAGCAGGAATAGAGTGTTCCACCTTGGGCCGTCTCAAGCGCAAATCGACTTGCGATTAACGCCCAAACTCTCGATTTAAAGTGGCGAGTCGAATACTCAGAGGTGAAGCTTTGGGTGAGTTAAAGTTAAGCGGATTACCATAAATGAGGTGCTTCCAACCGGGGGTGTTCACACTCCCTCCATGTGGGGCGAGACAGTCCCTTACCGGGTGCAAATTTTAAATTAGGCAATTTATCAATGTAACAAAATTAACTTTAAATGTTTTGAACAACTTTAGAATGAATCTCATTCTTTATCATTTCATGCTAGAGTTATCGCTGTGGGAAAAAGATGGAGGGGATGGGTTTTACGAACTTTCTCGTCACGCGAAATAGATGTAACTAGTGTCCCGAGCCGTCATTGTAAATGACGGCATATTGGGTTATTAATGACTGGTGCACGTGTGCGATAAATGACGGCAGTAAGTTAGCCCTTCAGGAAAACCCCCGCTGGCTTCCTCATNTGGTTGCTCTCTGGAGCTCGGGGCCACACTCATTCTTGGAGAGGAGCGTTGACCCCTGTCGACCGTGGCCGGTCCAGCGACACTTTGATCTTGATTTTAGCATTTAGGACGACAGGTGTATTGTTGTCTTACGGTCTGTAAGTATAACGGATTTCTCCTGTAGCATCAACTTTAATTAATTTTTGCTATTGTATGCGGAATGGCAGACGGGATGTTGTTTTTCTGTCAGTGCTAATGGATTTCACCTGTAACATATGCTTAAGTTAATTTTTACTATTGTATTCGGTACGTCAAGTGGATCTCCGTGTTGAAGTCAGTACCCAATCAAAAAGGCGATTATCAAATATTGTCCACCTTGTATGCATCGGATAATTGCATATGAATTTTCAATAGGACATTAGCTGATTAATCTGGTAATATTAGCTTGTACAATCCTTTTAAGGTACAAAAGGTGTAACATTGGTCCGCGGTCAAGATTTCTTCTGCAATATTAAGTTAGAAGATTAATTTTGAGTGTTGTGCCAGGTAAGGCGGATATGGTTGGTTGTTTCGCAGTTAGCACTAAATTATTAATCCTGCAATATTAACTTTGATTAATTTTAACTTTTGTATTAGGTAAGGCGGATATGGACCGTGGTTTGCGGTTCTCCTTACAGACATCAATGTATGGAGGCGCGTACACCGTTTTCTTATGTTAATTTTGAAGATGATTAAATTCGAGTGGGAAAAGGGCACAAGTGCAATCGCACGATCAACTTATGAGCGACAGTTGAACTTACACGTGGGTCAATATATACGCATTGTCCAGGGTATCATGGATACCTCAAGGTCCCTAGAATACATATAGAGGGCCTTGGCTGGCTGAACGACCGCTGATAAGATGAGCGTGTGACTGTACAGTGTGGCATCGGCATAGGATGCAGTGTTGTTTTGCCGCCCGTTTAGCGGGTTCCTCATGCAATGCTAATTTCTACTCACCCCTGAACATATTAACACGAACATATGCATCTGTGTACGGCAGTTGTCAAGTGTCTGGAAATTATGGTTTCCATTAGTTTTAATTTTTATTTTTGATATCGTAGAACGAAGAGTTTGGATATTTCGCTACTATTATAAGTTTTTATATTTATTTTCAATTTTCTGTGCCGTAGGTAAAAGAGATGGGAAATGTCTCTATAAAGTGAGTTCTAAAGGATTCTTCCGGCAACTTAAGCCGAAGTTAAAATAGAATATTTGCATTCGTAAATGAAGAGAGAGATTTCAATTTTAGCATCAAGTAGAACAAATACAAAAATTATTTGCTACGCAGTCGATTTTAATACTGAATTTACAATTTTTATTCTTGAATATTAATCCTGAATTCTGCGTTACGTTTGAGATGAAAAGTTGCTATTTCTCAGGTTATAGACTTTTGGATTTATCGGGTAATATCAGAACATATAATTTTGTGGAAATTGCTTTTGCTGTTGATTTTAGCAAACCCTGTTATATTAGTCGATATGAATTTCATTTTCGGTAATATCAGAAGATATAATTTTGTAATTTTGCATTTGGTTCGATCTATGGAAATTGCTTTTGCTGTTGATTTTAGCAAACCCTGTTATATTAGTCGATATGAATTTCATTTTCGGAACAGCTACAGTCACACGTACCATTTTTTCACGTCGACTCGAACAAATTGCTGAGCTAATATTAGCCAAGCTAATTCAGCTGATATTCCTCGAGTGCCATGAGTGTGGCAATGCTTTAAATATTTCGGCCAATATTATTTGATAACACTCATGAATTTTTGCTTTCGGTATCGTACTTGAATTTCGTGTTGAAACAATAGATGGGTAAGTGTTCCCACTGTTACTACTATAGCTAAAACTACATAATACTGCAGTATTACTTAATTCTACCGTCAGTATATAATCTACACTCTGAGTTTCAGGCATATCCATGAGAAAAAAAATCAGTTTGTTTTGGCCTACACGATTCTTTTAAGGGACAGATTTGAATGCATTTCTCAAAGATGAACAGATAACAGCTGATAAGCAAATTAATGTGCGAACAGGTTCTATTATTTCCATATTCGGAAAGGTACAGGCCAGAGGTCGATGTGCATGTATAGAAGAGAGCTTCAGAAACTGTAAATTTTTTTTGGTAGATAATTTTCTGATTGCGTTGATGTTGATAAGAATGAGCTATGAAGTATGAGCATTTTAGGGACCTATTAAGATACATGCTATAACTTCGATCCTGTATCATTGCGTCTATTGATTTATGTCGCTTCATAGGTATTAATTGTGTCAGTAATTTCGCTTGGAATGTTTGACTTGAGAAGTCGATGTCGAGTCCTCCGCTTCTATCAAGATTAACTTAAACTGGTCTTTAATTATATTACTCAGCATTGGACTCGCCACCTTGAAGAGAGCTTCCAACACCAATTACAAAGCAATTGCTCTTTAGGCGGGCCCAAAGTTTCAGTCATGCAAAGCATGCAGTAATAAAGTGTTTCACCTTGGGCTGTCTCAATCGCAAATCGACTTGCGATTAACGCTCAAACTCTCGACTGAAACTGGTGAATCGAATACTCAGAGGTGAAGCTTTGGGTGAGTGAAAGTTAAGCGGATTACCATAAATCAGGTGTTTCTAAATGGGGGTGTTCACATTCCCCCTTGGTGGGACGAGACAGCCCCCTACCGGGTGCAAATTTTGAATTATGCATTTTAGCAATGAAACAAAATTAACTTCAAATTTGTTGAACAACTTTAAAATGATTTTCATTTTTATCATTTCATACGTTATGAGTTGTTGATTTTGCATGAGGTACCTGAACCTACTGAACCTTCCCAAAAGAGTACAAGGCATAGAAAATTTTAGGAAAAGCAGCCTAACATATTTTTTTCGTGAAATAATTTGCCTTTCTCGTAGAAATAACACTATTTGAAAGTGACAAAGATGTCACGGTATGAAATAGAGGGTAAACGAAGTGAACGAATCTAATGCAGTTTAAATTCATACAGATTCATTCTTTCTTTCTCTCTCAGACAAGATAAATATACCGATGAGAGCTGACTTAGCGGAAAATATGACATAGCATTACGATTAAACTTTCTTGATTATGTCGTAACTTACACCGTCATCTTTGTAAACATGCAAGTCATCCCCACTTCCAGCACGTCATGCGGTGCTGGCATATTATAGTATTTGGCCTGCCTGAGGTTCAGCTATAATATGTGTACCTATAAGCTAGGTTAGGCATCTATTCTAGCTGAACCGAACCTATCCTAACCTAGCCTAACCTGTTCTTAACTAGGAGCACGTTAGATTGGATCGTTGAAGTCGAGCTAATCCAAACCCACTTGATTTTTTTTTCATGGAAGTCCCGCAGGTAACTGATTAAGAATCACCGACTGAAACTTGTCCCGCCTCAAAATTGTAACAAGTCAAGCCTGAAAGGCTTAATTTCGCTGGCCAATCGAATGCACCCTGACTTGTTCTAACCCGATTAAGCCTAACGTAACTTAACCCAACCTCACCTAATGCAAGCGAACATGTACATAGAGGTGAGCTATAAGCTATACCGGGACCAGTCTCTTACACTCTACTGTTTATATCGTAGTACAAAACTCTATAATATAAAATTGGGCAATACAAAACTGGATGATGCAAAGTTGGATAATACAGGATTTGATAATTGATATTTTGATAATACAGAATTGGATAGTACAAGATTGGGCCATATAAACTGGATAAAACTGTGTTTGATCATACAAAATTGAATGGTGCAAAATTGGGTAATGCGGAATTGGACCGCACAAATCTGGAGATTTTAAGTTTGGATAAGATAACATAAATTGCAAAATCTGGTAGTAGAAAAGTCAACACTGTCCTCCAAGCTACTATCAGTTACAAAATAAAAATCTGTGCTACTATCGTCCTTAAAAGTTAGTCTGAAGCTGCTTGCAACTTCAAACTTCTCCTAAGCCCAGTTATTGCCACTCTGCTATCCATAATTTTACAGTTTATTAGCGTCTTAAACATCCGTTTAAAGCGCTATTTTTGCAGTTGCTGCATGGGAATCTGAACTTTGAAGCAATATATCTTCATGGAGAAGTCGCTAAGCATTATAGAATAGACCCTTTGTGTATTGGTACATTTTCTAGCACACGTTAAGCATTTACACATGACTGTGCTGAAAACCAGTCTATTCGCCTTATCTGGAGTATGAGATGAAGCATATGGCATTTGGGTTTTTTAAAGCTGAAACTGGTTGGTGCAATGCAGGCGGTATTGAACAGAAACGCGACAACGGGTATAAAAAAATTAAAGAACTATCAATACTTATTCTTTGCTCTCATTTATGACGGTCGGGTGAACAGCTGGTAAACACATTAAGCTCAAGTTTTTTAGTGAACAAAATGTGAAGGATTCCCAAGAAGAGAACTGTTTGAGGCTGGCTCTTAATTAACTGTACTATTAGAGCGACTGTGACGGGAGTGTAAAGTAAATAGCTAACAAGCCTTGAAATTATTAATATTCTTGGTGTTACTGAGACTTCAGGACGCGCCCTGCATTCCTAATATAATTTATTAAATAAATTCGTGCCCTACATAATAAGTGAGGCAACGTGGGAAGTATTATCTTGGTAAACCGGTATGATATGATGGACGTGAGGCAATGGGAAGAGTTGCTTCTACAGGAATGCTGTTGGAAAAAGAAGGTCTTAAAAAGCTTAGCGAGTTAAGAGGAATATGAAAGTAATTTGAGGAATGTTGCCTACATGTTTAATTGAGAAAAGGTCCATGAATTAAATTTTAAGAGCAGAATGCGTTTTCATTGAAAAGTAGGAACAAAATGGTTCTTAGAGCAAGGTTTTCGCATATATTGCAAAAGAAATTTGATAATTGTGCTTAGTAATATTTATTGAAAAAAAAATAGAACTAGAGCACTCTAAGAACCCATACTTCTGTCAAGCAAGGCAATGTTAACTAAAAACTTAAATTGGCTCTAAAACTAGGATTTTTTTGTTACCACGAAAATTTGATCATTCGTGCATTTTGACATTGGTGCTACAAATTTCATGAATGTGCGTCGATAACTTCTTAGCTACGTTGTGACAAACACTCTATTCAAACACACAAACGGAGGAAGCGATCATCATCAATATTTGATCATTTTTATCGTTCAACATTTCTAACACTTCGTACAAATTTCGTGAAGATCTATTCATAGCTTTTTGAGCTATTATGCTAAAAATAAATAGAGAGAAACAAACAGAAAAACAAATCAACACAAAAATTGGGTAATTTTTTCTACTAACAATTCCTGCAAGTTTCATAAAGATTCGTCCATAACTTTTTGTGTTATGTTTCCTAGAAAAAAGAGGCAGACAAATAAACGGTCGCAGAGAGCTTTACAAAAAGTTTAATTGTCCGCTCCTCCTAACATACCTAAGAATCCCTGTAAATTTCGTTAAGATAAGTCTCTAGTTTTTTGAGTTATCTTAGTGACAGACATAAAGGCAAACAATCAAACAAACTCAGCAAAAACATGACCTCCTTAGCAGAGGTAAATGTTCAAAATGTAAAACCGTGCCAAGTATGTCGTGATCAATAACATTGTGGTCGTCTGAGTGAAGTTATTTTTCACGCCTAATACTGAAAAATGCATTTACTAAACTTTCAAATAGAAATTGAAAAAAATATGCAAAAGTTACAACTAGCTATCAAACAAATAGGGGCACTTGAGGGATGCTGTCTACAAGCTTAGTATTTACACACTTATTAATTACAAAAAACTGAAAAATATACGTTCGATAGAATATGTTGTTGATGTTTGGTATATCAAGCAGTCTTTCACCGCTAATTTCTTTACCTCATCTAGGATAGTGGTACTTCGTCTCTCGTACTACAAAAGAGCAAGATAGTTGAATGTTGGTACCCTCATAAATCATTATCCGATCATTCTGAAGTAGTACGATGAACGACAACATAGCCAGAACGCGAATGCTCCCGAAGCCCACTGTTCGCAGCATGTACAGCACAGCCTCACTCAACCCCGTTCTGAAAGGCTATAAGGGCACCGGGAGCTCGAACAGACTTTTACGTCTGGAGTGTGGACACACAGCACACGCTGTTGCCTATACATCGTCGCTTTCGCTTTGCTACTTTCGACGGTGAGATTGGAAATGTAAACTAGAGCACACTGAGAGCGCATACCTCCGCCAAGCAAGGTAACGGTTAGCTACGAAAAATTAAAATTGATACTGAGACCATGATTTTCTTTGTATCAACCCCATAATTTAATCATTTGTACTCTTCAGGAGTGTTAACAACTTCAGTGGTTTTTTTAAGATCCATTCAGAATTTTTTGAGTTATTATGCCACTAACAAACATTATGACAAACATGGGTCAAACATACAAAGGAACCAACCGATCTGCACCGAAATTAAATCATTTGTGTCTTTTACCATTACTAACAACTCCTGTAAATATCTTAAAGATCCATTCAAAACTTTTTGAGTTATGCTACTAGCAAACATTATGGCAAACATAAGTCAAACATGCAAACGAACGAACCGATCTGCACCAAAATTTAATCATTTATGTTTTTTAACATTACTAACAACTCCAGTAAATTTCATAAAGATCTATTGGAAACTTTTTGAGTTATTGCGCTAACAAGCATAAAATTAAACACTGCGACACACAAATATATCCTCACAAAAATTTGGTGATTTACTCATCGAGATATACCTAACCACTCATACAAATTTCATAAATCCGTCCATAACCTTTTGAGTTATGGTATTGAGAAAAATGAGGCAGACAAACATGCATAAGGATGAACGGATCTTCACCGAAAGTTAATCAACTATTCCTCCTGACATATTTAAGAATCCCTGTAAGTTTCGTCAAAATCGGTCCATAACTTTCTGTGTTATCTTGATGAGAGACAGGCAGACAGAAGGACAGACAGACAAAGCGACAGACTAACCCGACGAAAACATAACCTTCTTGGTGGAGGCAATTAAAATGAAAAAAACATTTATTTCTCTCCGAGGATCGAGAGGCATTCTTCACTTAGTACTACATATTACATTTGACGAGCTTAATACTAATACATCCGATATAAAATAAAATTTGTGCAGAACCTGTAGTGTGAAGCAAAAAGGTTCGATGCAATCAATCAACCACTATAATAAACACCGTCGTGAGTTTATTTGTTTATATATTTATATGTAGCAATCTTTCGTGTCACGCTCTTAACGAAATAGATAGGCGAAAAATAGGCAATACAAGAGATTATGTAAATCGATGAAAAGGTTGCAGAGATGGCGAAGACTGATCCTTATCCCTTTTTCTGAAGACACGTCTTTCTTGAAACACCTCTTGAAATTGGAACAATCTGTATGCAGCTTCTGCAGTCCGATTTTGTAACTTTTTCTCTGGAGTCAGATGACCAATGGAGCATTCACGAGATGATGATTCTTCACGGGTAGTAGACAACTACTGTATTTCTTCTAGCTTACCGTCTTTCTCTTCTTCTACAGCAGTATTATCCCTGTTCAGAGGGGATCGCTGAAGCAGATCTTGCTATTCCATGTACCGTATTTCCTTCCATTACCATGTGTTCCTCCAGCTAATTTTTTCGAAGATCCGTTCATAATTTTTTGAGTTAGCTGCTAACAAACATTCTGACAAATATTAGTCAAACTCACCAACAAATC
The DNA here is from genome assembly GCA_001587735.2 of Parhyale hawaiensis. Taxonomy (NCBI): domain Eukaryota; kingdom Metazoa; phylum Arthropoda; class Malacostraca; order Amphipoda; family Hyalidae; genus Parhyale; species Parhyale hawaiensis. The sequence goes on from LQNS02277717.1 coordinate 12,748,888, forward strand.
AACCGATCATCACCAAAGATTATTAATTTATGTCATGTAATATTACCAACAACTCTTGTAAATTCCATGAAGATCCATTCCCAAACTTTTTGAGTTATTGCGCAAACAAACGATAAAATTAAAAATATCGACAAACTACGAACTAACAAACAGATCATCACAAAAATTTGATCGTTTACTCTTCGTGATATACCTAATAACTCGTGTAAATTTCATAAAAATTCGTCCATAACTTTTCGACTTATGGCATTCGGAAAAATAAGACACACAAACAAACGGATGAACGAATCTTCACCAAAAGTTTATAATATGTTTCTCCTAACATACTTAACAATTTCTGTAACTTTCGTCAAAATCCGTTCTTAAATTTTTGAGTTATCTGGGTGACAGACTAACAGAATAATAAACAAAGAGACAGACAGACAAACCCGACTAAAACATAACCTCCTTGGCGGAGGTAATGATAATTTTTTCTAATTAAAGCCTTAGTGAAGTCAAAATTATGGAATCGTTTTCAGTGTTGACAAATGCTGTGAAAATCCTGTGGGCCATCCAAAAGGCTATCATAGACCACCTGTTGGGAACCAGTGCAGACTATAGGAGGATTTTCTCTTCTTCCTGTTTATTGAGATACATACATTAATATAAAGGGATATGATATATGTATATATTCACAGCAAAATATAAATATAAAACACCGAGACGTATCTTAGTAGCTATGTGATGGCACTGAGCCTTGTTGATTAGGTTGTAAACTCATAGCTGTAATATTGTTAAGAAATGAATGTACACGAAATTATTTAATGTAAGCTGTGATATAATAATCCATGAACACCTCCCGCCTGTGGAGAAATCAATGATAGATAAATAATAATAGATAGTGGCAGAAGACAAGGCAAGTCATACTAGCCGCGGAGTAACGTGTTAACTAATATGTGAGATGAGGGACAAAAGCAAGAAAAAAGAAAGGGTGGAAGAAGTAGAAGAAGAGAGAGCCCCGGTGTACCTGAACATGTCTCAGGTATTCTCAGAAGGTTGGGCTCCGGCTGCCGACCTCCAGGCTATACTGAGACATGACCATACTTGGGTTTGGACCGTTGGACGAACGCAGTCGCCTGACTGGAGAGAAAGTGCGCCCCCTCGTCCCAACCTGTGGTAAAGAATATCTGTGTCTTATCCATTATAAGAGCTACGGTGGTGTGCTGGCCGAAGCTGTCTACAATCGATGCCTCAAAAAATTATTTGTGGTTGATCCCAAATTACGAATTTCCGTTGTTGCGGAAGACAATTTTCAGCGACCTCTTACTGGAACTTACTGTTTGAGTTAAATGCATGTCGCTGTATTTAAAACAGAAAAATGTCGTAAAATACAGTATTTAATTACACGTATGTAAAGTTGTATGTACATAAGTATTGAAAAGCACTGTACCGTATTTAAATACTGCTCGTCCCTATGCACATGCACCGATAAGGAAAATATGGATTTAGCAATCTGAGAGCGGGAGCAGCAAATGCAAGTAGTGAACAGTTTAACTCTATGCGTACCAGTCATTATTATTTTGCTGGAAGGGTTCTTTCTCGCATTGTATTCCTTCGGAGAAAGTCTTTTGTAGGGAGGCAGCACAGCCTGGAACAGACAGGGTTTGTTAAACCGCCTGGGACGTGCTACCGGCAATGTAGTGGAAAAATAAAGAGCGTCTTATGTATGAGCGCAGTATCAGTTTGTTGAGAGAAATATCAATGCCATGCACGAGGGTGATACCACACTGCGGTTCATCGCCCATGAGCACTGAAGAAAAACGAGGAAGAAGACAAAGAGCATAAGAAAACATCATCAACAGAAGAACGAAGATTGACGTAAGGAAGAAAAGTGGGTAGGAAAGATTTATGGATATGTGTCCCAAATGAATAGGCAAGAGTTTCAGAGGCAAGGATTCAGTAAACCCATATTCATGGATTTCAGAAAGTAGGAGGATTACCTCTGTAATAATAGGAGATGCATGGCTCTAGCAGTGCGAGTTTCATGGATCCACTAGCGGATTCAACCCTAGGAGACGTCTGGGTTGACTAAAATGCAAAAATTTAGAACTGATTCCGTATCGGAAAATTCTATCCGATATCTACGAGTATAAATGTAGTGAGCAGCGTCGGATGATGCGAGATTAATGCTTCAAATTTCCAATTTTCACAGGCACTGCTGCTCAGACCTTTTGGAAACGTAACGAGCGTGTCATTTTTGGAAAAAACGTTCCATTTTCGACCGACGTTTCAAACTTGCCGTGCTTTTTATATTTTTATCCTGATTTTACGCATTACCTGCATTTCTTATTTGCTCTTGTTGTTTTTAATTTTTAAAATCAACTTTCAAAATACCATTTGATTATTTAAATTAGATAGCCAGTCGGAAAATGGCACCGCAAGAAAAAACGTGCATGTATATAGTTTCCGGTTGATCACGGCAAATTCATCGATCGTTAAATTCATCGGACGGAAAATTCATCGATGGTTAAATTCATCGGACGGAAAATTCATCGATCGTTAAATTCATCGGACGGAAAATTCATCGATCGTTAAATTCATCGGACGGAAAATTCATCGATCGTTAAATTCATCGGACGGAAAATTCATCGATCGTTAAATTCATCAGACGGAAAATTCATCGATCGTTAAATTCATCGGACGGAAAATTCAGCTGGTCAGCTGGTAAATTCATAGCTTATTTAATTCATCTCCTGATAATTTCATCGCCTAGGAAATTAATAGAATAAATTCAACGGCGGGAGCCGGTGAAGGTAGTAAAAGGTTATAGGATCCTCCATCCAGGAACGTGTTTCATGAAAACTATACGTGATGGATTGCGGATATTGATAAATGGTTGGATTAACTGTACAGACTACCAGTATGCAGTATATTGGGAACTCAACGCTGGTCTGCATGCTGACCGACGCCGGTGCCGCAGGAAATTTTGCCAAGAATATCAAGCGAAGGTCAACATCAGAGAATCTGTTGGAAGTGAGGATGACCAAGCAACACTAAGGCTAGAATTGTAAAGCTTGAGGTAAGTCAAACTTTTTTCTCAGGGTTTATTGAACTTTGAAGAACTTTCCGGCAAGGAACGTGCTCCCAAGAATCCAAGGGCCATAAAATTTTTTTAACCCTTTCGATCCTGCGATGGGGGATTTTCTACATATACCAGGAACGAATGAAAAGTAGTGAGCCTGCAGAGCTACCGTTCGCTATATTCTATTCACTGCGTAGATTAATATTTTAACCACTGCTGCAGCTGCGACGAAAACGCGTTTATATTTATACCATTGTCTCGATGTTCAGTGCTTTTCATTCACTCCTCATGTTGCCATACCATACCATTGTCTCGAGGCTCAGTACTTTTCATTCTTTTCTGGCAATATGTTACCATACCATTGTCTCGAGTCTCGGTACTTTTCATCTTCTCTCGCACAACGTTACCATACCATTGTCTCGAGTCTCGGTACTTTTCATCTTCTCTCGCACTACGTTACCATACCATTGTCTCGAGTCTCGGTACTTTTCATCTTCTCTCGCACTACGTTACCATGCCATTGTCTCGAGGCTCAGTACTTTTCATCTTCTCTCGCACAACGTTACCATACCATTGTCTCGAGGCTCAGTACTTTTCATCTTCTCTCGCACTACGTTACCATACCATTGTCTCGAGGCTCAGTACTTTTCATCTTCTCTCGCACTACGTTACCATACCATTGTCTCGAGGCTCAGTACTTTTCATCTTCTCTCGATGCAAATGGTGTGTTTACCTCGAACACTTCGATCAGGAAAAGCTAATCAGATTAGTTCAACTTGTCCGGGACTTCAAGCCTACAATGGGCTTTTGAAAATCCACTTTGCATCGAGTTATTATTATATAATAAAATAATAATAATAACTCAAAGCAAAGTGGACCATCCCAAACCCAATGTAGGATTGAAGTCCCGGATAAGTTAAACTAATCGGATTGGTTTTCTTGATCGAAGTACTCGAGGTAAACGCACTCTGTGCCTTGGTAAAAGGCAAAGTCGGCTTGGCAGCACAAGCCTACTACGAAACCCCCATCCACTGGTTCGTGCTGCAGGTAAATGCCCACTCTGGCCCAGACAAGTGTCGGTTGCCGTCTACCACAGCTTGTCCAGGCTATGGCGCCGTATTGACCCGATAGACCCGATAGACAAATGCGCCCCTTCCCCGACTCTTAGGTCAATGCCCTCTCAGTGGCTATGAGTGCAAGAATTGCTGACGCTATACATTCTCGAACGTGAAGACTTTTCTTCCCTGGCGTGGGCTCGAACTCCCGACGTCTCGATACTCAGCGGAGTGAACAACCTTGGCATTGAGCTACTAGGAGTGTGTAGTGATTTATGTTTTATTTATTTTGTATTTTTGTCCTGTCGCTAGATATATCTCGTGACGACGGAGAATGCTGCCAATTTTAGTTTGCCAAGTTATAATAGCACTTTAATGCCAATAAATTACTAAATCAAGACAAATTCTAATTTGGCAAGCAGTGTACGTATAGAGGGTGCAAAGGCGTTGCGATGAAAAATAAGAAACTCTTACAACGCACAGTAATCCTAACATATTCAAATTGAAGCGTTCTCACACTAAACACTTATACGTTAAAACTCAACTGGATAATTGGCTTGACTGATTCCACGTAATTGTACCGTATATAACTATCACTCATTGAAATTGTCATTTTATGTATCCTACAGTTTTATATGCATACGCCACTTGTCCTCAACACAACTGTTAGTCTTAATGTATGAGACTGCAATGTGTAACTTAAGAGAGGGTATTAATTGTACGAGTAAAAACGACATTCATGCACAATGTCATAAGTGTTGCCATCACACATTTTCACTTCTATAGACTATTCACCCTAAACTATAAAGGGCCAAACTACAGTAGACGGTAATTTTCACTCAGTTTCTTAATGATTAGTGCGCCCTACCGCGTACAATAATGGCAAAGACATTGTAGTGAGATTCCTGCATTTCTTCTGTCCGGGGTCCTGTTTTTGTTACATTATTACCTTACCTTTCATTTTCACTTCAAACCATCGAAACATGTAAACCGATTCCACTTCAGCTACCTATTATCATTCTCTCTCCCATGCAGCTAAAACTTAAGGAAAAACCCGAATATTGATGTTTCTAGATGGCAAGAAACTTCAATTGCACTCCCTCTTGTCTCGGGAGTATCCATGATACCGACCATTTTTTCATGATTGTGCCTATTTCATTCGAGAACAGCACGACGAAGACGGTGTTATAGGACTGAACATTTTTTAATACTTCTGCCATAGACCACAACAGTATGTACGTACTGTTGCGGTCTATGCTTCTGCTATTTCATTCGAGTACAGCAAGATTAAGGAGGTTTATAGAACTATTAAAACTTCTCTCCAATATTTCTTCGGCCCTTGAAGGACTGCCAGACTGCATTATTACTTGAGATTGTAAAAGCGCGCTTGCTTGGGCACCAAAATTGTGCCTCAGAGGCATGACTTATCTCAAACGTTAAACAGAAGCTTTGGCTTTGCTCCTTTAAATTAGATGGTTAATATGACTAATGCAGTTACAGCAATAGTTAAACATAATGTGTTACTGCTCTAGTCATATAAGTCTTCCAATCGTGCTGTGTTAGAAAAAAACACAATTACGTTGAGCCGAACAAAATTGAGTTTCTGAGCATTTCAAGGGCAACGGATTAAGGACCAATACCTAGAACTCAGTTCAACGGGTCGAAGCCAGCGTTTGTACCTGCTTGAAATTTCGGATAAGTCAAACCTCGAGGGCTTAAATTCGGCGTCCAATCGAATGCAACCTAAAAATAAGAATGCCTTTTGTTTGTAGTTTTTTATAGTTTCATTTGACCCGAAGTTTTGAGCCATTAGACCTGGGTTGTCTTCAGGAGCACGAAATTTCATTTTCACTTCAACCATCTACTCAGAAGACATCCTCATTCATACTTTTAAAATACTCACCAACACGATCCATAATACGTCGGTAATTAGTACTAATTACAATAGGACAATGTTTATTACTTCACGTACCGCATACGCAAGCAGAGGTTACCGTAAGATAATTGGTTGTGCCTCCAACCCAACGCTTCGTTTCCTGGACAGCGTCCTCGGAACCCAACCTTTCTTTTGTGTGCTCGCCTTCTTCTACCTGATTTGAAAGTGACCCACTTCTGCTTAGGCCTACACGTCATCATCGAGTACGGGCCACTGCTGGTGTTTATCTAACTCATGACGTCATGCGCTGCTCATGACGTCAGAGGGTGCTGAGATAAGAAAGATTGTTTTACAGTGATCGGCTCTAATGCGAGGAAAGCCGAAAAAAAATCGTATTAAACTGTGTTGGGAGGATCCTTATGAGTCCTGAAATATCAATTAAACTGTCAAAGCGCTTCTACTTCCCTGTGCTAAGCACTTACAGAAAACTTCTTATATGTTCAGGTACCTCCCTACAAAATGAGTAACACATATGATGGTAGAGAATAAAATTTATAGAAAATCTGTGCAGCACAACTATATTTAAATAAATTTTTGAATGAAATGGAAATAATTCCAGATTTCGCATCGCCTAATAAAGACCGCCTCTCAGCCCTGAGGGTATGAGTACCTCCGGTTGGAGACACCCGCCCTGTAGCATCCATACAAAACCAAATCAGAAATACAGGAAGAAGAAACACGCACGAGAAAAAAAAAACGAAGAGAGAACCATGGTTAGTGGAAGTAGCAAAGTCTGAAAAGTTTTTTCTACAGCCCATACCTCTATTGGAAAATTGCAGGCAATTCTATTGGGACTGGCATCAGGTAATAAAATCCGTTAATAAGCGATAGCCTATTATTTTCCGGCTGGGACTTGTAGTAAGAATATCTGAACGGCCTGCTGCATTTGTGTGGGTCGCCGTCACTGTAATAGTGTGTGGTCGAGAGCAGAAGGGGGGGGGGGGTTAATGCTGCGTCCACACTATGCATTCTCGCGCGCAACCTGAAATTAGTGAATTCTAAAGTAAAAAAAATTACATGTCAGTTTCGTTCCCATACGTAATTATAAGTCGCAAGCATAGATGCGGTAGCAGGAACGACGTACGAGCAGCACATCCTCGAACCAAGTTGTGCATGCGAATGTATATTGTGGCTCCGCGATAAGAGTGTCGTGCGGCTAAGTTAACGTATGCCGTGTGCTCTGGGTTTCTGTGAATACTCTTTTTTTTGTGCCAATGAAGAGTGCATTGAAGTACCAGTACTTTTGAAACGTCGGGTAATCATAGTTCTGTTTGAGCAGGCATAACAGAATGGTGTGTTGGTCATTACATTAATTATTTCAAAATAAATGAGGTTACTTTGTGTACGGAGGGGAGGAAGGGGTCGGTGGCAGCAGCAAGATTTTGAGCGGTTTGGTGGTGAGTGATGCGTATTGCTGTAGCACCGGCAACCCTGGGACTGTGATGGCAACACGTCCCATATGTTTCACAAATACTGTAAGGTTATTTATGTGTGTTAACCTGCAGTGGACGGAAACAGAGCTTGCTACGGTTTTCGGATTGTTTATGTCTGTTAAGATTTATAATGTCCAAACTAATTCAATTTTTAATAAATTAAGTACAAGCATAAACTCAGAGCGCCTAGTAATCCAAAAAAGCTTTCTTAATTTAACATGGAAGATATCTGCTAACCTCGACCCATGGATAGCCCGATTCACTTCATTACGAATGACTGAATCGTTTCGGTCACGTTCTACTGGATCACCAAAGTTTATCTAAGCCAAGCTCGCTTGACTTGACCGGAAATTCAGAGATGAACGTTAGCTTCGTCACGTTGAATCGTATTGAAGGAGCTAGAAGCAGCGTGATTATGTTGAGTCGACTGAACTTTCATTTTACGGAGTATGGCTCAGTTCATGGATGTCTCACAGGTAAAGTGATTAGAAGTCAACGGCTGAAATTTGAATCAACAAGTCGAAGCCAGGGCACCTGTTTGCAGATTCGTACAAGTCCAGCCTCTAAGGCTTAATTTCGCAGCCCAGTTGAACTCGCCCTTAGTTACCGCTGTCGATATCTTGGATAATATTAATTTGCAAAAAGATACGTTATTTTCAAATTTAACCATGAACAATAATTTAGCTTCCGTTGCAAATGACTCACCAACGTGGCAGTAAATTAACTATAAGTTTGAAACTAGCGACGATCCAGCAACTGTCGCCCCTAACGGCTTTCGCCTCACTAAGAGCGTCTACCATGTATTGGGCGCCAAAATTAAACCTTAGAGGCTGGACTTGTTCGAAACTTCACTTAGGTTTGCTGGCTAAGACCCACTTCATGGAGTCTCAGGCATTGACCGTAAGTCGGCTAGCCTTGAGATTTTCAGAACTTGCATCTTACTCTGCAATACGGAGCTTGCAGCCGGCTAAACGTAATCGTGTTGCTCCTAACACTTGCAAACGATCCGAAGTAACGAAGCCAAAGCTTCGGTCCCAAGCCAAAGCCATGTCAAGCCACTTAGGCTTACTTTTGGTGCCCAGTCGAACACGCTCAACTTCATCTTTCAGTTCAAGCGATACAAAAAAGTTCCAAGCTCCTTTTTGTGCTCCTCTCAAACGAGCGTAGTACTGAATTGCAGTTGTACAAAATCTTCCAAAAGTATCACTTTTGACAGCTCAAAAATCATTTATTTGCAAAATGCCGTGAAAAGTTAAAGCTTTACTGAAGGTTTTCCTCAGCACCTAAAAGTTTTTGGAACAGACATATATTATGATCTACCGGATATGTTCCATTTTGGCACAAGGTCACTTCAGGTAAGACTGGTCGGACCACCCGTGAGGTAATAATAAGGGAAACCGTGCCTGTTTTTCAATGCGATGTTAGTACGTTTAGGCATTGGAATAAAGATTAATTACGGCTTAAAAATACTACAAAAATGGTAATTGAAAATTGAGGAATTTGTGAGGTAGCTGTTCCGAGTGTGATCTTGTTTAGCGAGACATAGGCCTATTCGCACAACTTCTAAGGGCACCGCAAATCTTCCTGGAGACTGATGTGACGCCATTATTGTTTTTTCTCTCGCTGAGCCAGAGACGCTGTTGCTATACTGTACAACAGGGCAATAGTGTCAACCATTTCAAATTTCAATAAAATTTGACAATGCTAAAGATATCTACGAGTACATAATGACGCTGGCATCAAGACTACCTCCTTACTTTATACTTTTTTTTTGTAATTGATGCAAGCACGCAATCAAGAGATGAACAGTGCGGCGCCATCACTGTGTTAATCTTGCTTCGAAAATACTGAAAAAAATGCCCTTATTCTTGTCCATTTGTCTGTGTGCTTAGTTTGTGGCAGAGATTTGCGGGTTTTGGTTTCAGTAGAGAATTATTTACAATGCGCACTGCAGTAAGTGTATAACCTACCTACATATCATGCATGATTTGTTTTTCTGAAATTAGTGATTTCTAAAGTAAACAAACTACATGTCAGTTTCTGAATAAAAGACAGGTTTTAAGTAGGAAAAAAGTAATATTACATTTCACGGCCATCCCTACATACTGATGATTGTAGAATTTGAACTCTGTTACAATACATAACATAAATAATATTGTAAAAAGCTCTATAAGATGCTGAGTCGTGAATGAGACTTTACAGGATGCAGTTCATCAATGTAGTAGTTTAAAAAAGTCTTCTATAATGCCAATATAATTATAGAGTGCCTCTCTGACGCAATTTGAATTATCACTGCGTGCCAGCGAACAGTGAATTGATTGCCACATACTCTTATCATTTCATAAATATCGTCGAGTTTACTTGATTTTTTTACCACAAATATAATAAAATTTAGTGTTATAAGGTTTAAAGCAATGAAGAACGCACGCTAATTTGATGTTAACAGTGAATTTTGATATTTGGTCTGAGTAGAAGAGATACGTGGCACCAGCGCGCGCAAAGTTCCTCCCCCTACTCATGGACTCTCCCAGTCACTATACGTATAGCAGTTATACCGACAACAGTGGCGCGGTGCGTCGTGCTTCATTTCTGTCACCTAATTCTTATTTTTGTCTTGTGTTTTGGGT
>LQNS02277717.1:12762842-12775518 GCA_001587735.2 Parhyale hawaiensis
AATTGTTAACGCGTTGAGAGCCACAGCAAACGGCCAAATGTGGCAGAGCAGAGTGCTGCTTATAAACTCTAGCTTTCCTCCAACAACTTAGCTGCTCTCGGTGGTAGTATTGCGATGGATCAGGTGAAGTTGGTGGGGGTACCTGGGCCCCACGCTCCAGTCCTCTATACTGGCTCCAGGCAGTCCCCAGCTGGCCCGCACTCGGGGCCTCAAGTGGCCCATCAGCCTCCCTCAAGGTAAGATTTATTTATTTTTTATTGTTGAGTGTTGACTAATCATACCGTTAATCTGATCGTAGAGTGTGGCAGACAACTCGTCGAGATCTGCTCTGTGATTAAAGTTAAAATAATTTTGATTCTTTCTGTGTATCATAATTCGAGGTTCCAAACAGTTAGGCCTATTTCTGCGAGAAAAGCAAGATTAAACAGTGAATTAAAGAGTTGGGCTTATGAACCACTGGCACCGTAGTAACATAGTCAGTCTTAGTGTGCCCTAGTTGGTTCAGATCTCGTCGTGCGGCCTTCCTTCCATACGGTGCCGCCTGGACTTGATGGCATCCTATTTGCTTGGTTGAAAAAGTTCGGTTTTGAAAAAGAAAGTGATAACGTTCTAACTGAAATCGAGGTTTTTGTTATTTTGCGTTGCCGGGTCTAGTGTCTGCTAGTTGCGTTTGAAAAATTGCTAAAATACAAAGAATGAAATTCACCTTTTAATGTTGAAACAAGCAAAATTCTTGACCTAACCATTATTATACGTAAGATTGGATCTAATTTTCCTTACGCGGTTTTAAAATTTTTGTCTATTTATTGCTCCTATTACTATATTTGGCCCTTACTTCTGCCACTTTAGTAGGACTATGTGAGGGTTGAAAATATATGTACTGTATTTGCCTCTCAGGCATAGTGCTATTACTGCTATACGAGACATAGTGGACGCATTTCTCGTAGCCCAAGAATCAGTGCATCATGAACGACGCTTCAAACAACGCTGTTCCTTCCAGATACCAAAGCTGTCTGCTTGTTTAATTGGCTCTTGGGTTATTCATAAGCCTTGAAACACTGGACCGGAGCATATATGATATTTCGTAGCAGCCGGCAGTACCGGGTTGTTAAGTTCGCAGTGCTTGTTACCTGGCGAGTGGCGAACAAGAGTTAATTTAGTTTCTATCAGTTTTTAGCCCGCTATAATGTGTATTGCATTTGAGCCTCACACTACCAGTAGGGAAATTCGTACCATTTTGCAGAATAGGCTGTTTTCGTGCGATTTGAAAATGAAAATATTAATAACTTATTCCGCTCTCGTGCGAGAGTTAACTGTCAGTCACTTAACTTGTGTTGGCATGAAAACGGTAATAGCGAGAAAAACGTTCATTTTTTGAAAGTGTTGTATTGTAGTAGACCGAAAAGTGACGAGTGTATTTATTTTTGAAAAATCGTGAACACACCACTTGGTCCGCAACAGTGGATGTGCCTTTTGTGTTACTTTCAATGCTGGGCAACTACTTCCATGTCCACATTCACGTAGGCCTAACTGTGAGGCTGAATGCCTTAATCCGCTGTTTTGCCTGCCGAAACGCTGTCCGTTTTTCCGTTATACAAGTGCAAATAAGCGTTTTGTTTTGGTGTTAGCCTAATATCGATGGCCAAACGCTCTTGATGTTTTTTCGGTTGTAGGCTAATTGGGGAATATCGCTGTTTCTATTATTTTTGGCCCGGAAAAGCCATTTTTTTTATTGCAGCATAATTATAACCTTGAAAAAGTTTCCTTTCTGTTACTGTTGTTGCCAAAACGCTACTCGTTTTTCTCTTGTAACTGTAATGCCTTGGCCACATATGCTTTTGTACGAACAACTGGTAGCGAGGATCAGCAACTCACTCGTCGTTTTGCAGTATATTTACACTCGGTAGCGTAGATACGGTGGCATAAACGACATGCGAGCTGCGCATCCTGACATGTTGTTCGTATAAAAGTCTAGTGTGGCCTCGGCATTGAAGAGCGCGCCGCTTGTGCTTGCATTGAACACACCTCCCGTCTTTCCTGTGCTCCTGTGAAAAAGTCACGCGTGTCATCTATTCCAAGTGCTGCGTATTTTCCTTTACAGTTCACTCCACTGTAGCAAAGAGCGACTTCTGTAGTTCTTGTCGTGCCAAACGCTACCATAGGTACCTAGCCCTACTCACTTTTTCCGCCACAGCGGTGCGTAGGAGAGTTTTAGGCCTAAGCGCTCGCCGCGTTTTCCTTTCCAAAGTTCCTTAACCCTCGCATGGTGCATAACCATATTTGTTTACAGTTTATTCTTCGGCGCACTAAGCAAGCTGGCTGGCCGATGTTGATAGGGCAATTTCAAGCTCCACCTGAACGTGAATAAACGAGCTAAACTTCAGTTTTGCTTGCGCGACTTGATTGTAAAAAATATGAGCTTTCCAATGGTATAAAAAGTAATGAATCAGATTATACATAAAGTACAAATTAACAAAAAGCAACAAAAAATTTAGTTTTTCCATGATAGGTATATCTTTCACTTTCGGCATTTACCGGTTGAAACTAAGTTGCCTTGAAACGGAATTTATTGACGAATTTGATAAAAAGTTTTGCCAGTAGAAGTTTTGCCGTATGGTTCACGCTACATTCGGAAATACAAAAACTTTGCAGTTTTAGAAATCCACAAAAAACGCTGAATCGATTTCGGGGTACACTGTGCTTAAAACAATTATTGGTCTCACCAATGACGATTCGGGGCACGAGGCTAAAAACCAAATTTGATTACTTAGTTTACTACTGTAACTAGGGGTAACTAACTGAAACACAAATCGTGTCTACTCACTCATTATTTTTCATAAAATGAACAGTCAAAGTTTCACATATTCCACTGAACAAACAATCTGATCTTTTTCTCGGTGTGGTATTCTCGTGCATGGGTTCCTCCTTACGTTTGACAAATGCCTCCTGCTGATGTTTTTTCACTGCTCGCACTCACTTTTTCCATCATATGCTTGACAGAAGTGATAGGCAGGTACCTACCCCGTGGCCCTGCAGCAAAAGTTTATAAAGTATAAAAATCTCGCCCAGCCATGAAAACCAAGTACCTATGGTTACGTGCACAGAGCATCGCGCGCGTTATTGGAGACCAAATGTTGTTAATTGCATCGTGTGCCTACGACTGCTGAAATCAGATTTGGTTACCAAAGAAAGTGCACTCTGCGCCGACGCTATTTCCCCGACCATCGGAACATCATACATGCGAAATTCGCAATTATCGCTTGGTGGTAGATAAGTGGGATTTTCTATTTTATTGTGTATCAGAAAGGTTATTTTCCGCTGCTTCTTTTGGTCGAAGAACGAAACTTCTACGTCAAATATTAAGCATTCTGCCGGCAAAAAAAAAACGTGAACGAAACCAAATATGGTTAGGCTACCTATGCACTTTTCGCGTTTTTGGTCCATCGGGCTCTGCCCCGGGCGAGGGTTAAGAGCACGTTTTCAGTTGTTGAAGTCAAAACGCTACCTACCCGCTTTTTACCCGACGATGTGTGAAAGGCAGGCCTTAGCTTATTTTAAGCTTTTCGTTAACTTTCATAATATTCTTGCTCGACAGGCGTTTATCTATTCATTTTGTGTTGATACTCGTGTAGAGACGCGCATGTTGTTTACTTTCACATGTGAAACAGCTGTTGTCGCTGCGCGCGTCGGTACACATTAGCTACCTGGTAGTACGGTACGGTACGGTACCTATGTGGTCCACCTAAGATTCAGGTATATTGTGTGTGCCTATAAGTTAGCTACCTAGGTAAGGTAGCACCTAGTCAAGCTGAACCGAGTCTATCCTAACCTCTTTTTAACCAACATAATCTATTCAAACTTTGGTGCAAGCTTCAGTACTAGGACACGCACTGTTCTGGTACCTACCGCTGCTTCCTGACTTGTATAACCGTTCTGAATTACCACTGTCTTCAGCAGTGAAAACGCTGCACTAATGCGATTTATAGCCCATGCACTTTACCAGTGTGGTTGTGGCCATTGGACATGTGTGGAAGGTAAGGTAGGTAGTTGAGAATTAGACATGGTTTTGGAAAGCCTGTGAGATCCCGAGTCCTTTTAATAGCGTAGCACTCGGAATGATATTTTTATAACCTGAGAATTCTCACTGTGGAATGCCTTACTCCCAGGCCTAAGTTGTGTTTTGTTCTAATTAGGCCTCAAGCCTTATTTGAAAGTTTTTTTTGTTGTCTTTGGTTCTTTGGCACCTAGGCCTTTACATTTTGATGATTGCTTTCATGTCTTTGTTCTGAAGGAATTTTTCTAATTACGTTTGGAAATTTGCTATGCTCTACAAGAACTTGAAAAGTTTTTTAAATTTTGTGTGTATTGATTTTATTCTTGGGGGAATCATCATAATTTCATTAGGATATGTTCTTTTTAGTTTTACCTCATAGTACATTAATTAGCTAAGCCACATTCTTTTCGTTTGCTTAGCCCTATGTCAACCGCCCGCGAATGTGCACAGTCGAATGAGGGCAAATTCAAGCGAATCTTCGAAACGTTTCAGTAGCTACGGTACGTACGTGTTAGGCAAAGTTTCCGTAGCGAAAGGGTTAAGCCTGTGTACGGCTTTCTAGCACTGCTAGTTTTCACACAGGAAGTTTTTGGTGCCAAGTGGACAGCTTCCTACTAGCATAGTGGATGGGTACGGTACTAGACATGTTACCCTAGCCGTTTTTCCTCTTCGAGTGGCAGAAATGATTCACAAATTAATCTTGTACGGCTCACCGTTCATCATAGAAGACATTTTAAAGAATGCTAGTCTCAAGAGAGCCGTACCTACTACCTACATTACCTTTTCCCTGTAGAATTACATAGGACAAAAAAATCCCCACTGTAAAATGTAAACTACCACCTAATAGGTACAACCTGGTTGAATTAACAGTAGCCTAATCTAAAATTATACTTTTGTTTTGTTTTATTTTATATTCGATATTGTGTGGGGGCCTGTATGGCTTCGATCTGGCTAGGCTAGGCGTATATCGAAAATACCTACTTTTCTATCGTACAATAGCCTAGGTAGCTATTTTCCGATATGTGTTGATTGCATAATTATTGCACATTTTATGAATTTGAACTTCATTTCAAGTGTGCTGCACGTTAGGCTGTTGACATTTATTTAACGTGTATCGTAAGTACGGTCAAGGTAGGTAGTATATTGTTAAATTGACACTGGGCTAATTTATTATGCGTTCTAATACCTGAATACGATGATGTGACGTACTCGTCACATGGAACTCTTTCAACACTGTAGTGTTTTTGAGGCTGAAGAGTACGGCAGATGTAATAGCTAGATGCCAGCGAGCTAACATGTAAACGTGTAGGTATGTTTTTGCCATGACTTTCACTTATCGCCACGTATCGTCTCGTCTAGTAAATAAGGACAACGTCAAAACAAAATTGTTAGTGCTAAGGCTTCTAACCTCTGGAAGTGTTCCGAGTGTAGGTGACGTGTCTTCGGTGACCGCAAGAGCGACCAGTTACCTACGCCCACAAATCCCCGGGTGTTGCGCTCCAACTATGGGAGTCTTGCTCTCCTTGAGTATAGCCTGGTGTGGGTGGGCGACAGCGTTCATTCGCTCTTGAATACCAGCATTGCCTCATTCGCCTGACTAATTTAAATAGGTATTACGTAACGTTATGCTTAGTAGTTGCTTAATAAGTATCTACCTACTACTATACTACATACCGTATGCATTCTTCCTTGATTCTTCTGATAACTCAAAAAGTTACGACCGGATCTTTACGAAAGTTACCGGGATTGTTAGCCATGTTAACAGTAGCCTAACAGTTGGTTAACTTTTGGTGAAGATCAGTATATTTGATTGTCTGCCTATTTTGTCTTAGTAGGTACCATAACTAAAAAGTTATGGACGGATTTTTATAAAATTTACATGAGTTGTTGGGTATATTACACACAGAGTAAATGACCAACTTTTTGTGATTTGTTTTGTATGTTTGCCACTGTGTTTGATTTCATGCATTGTTAGCACAGTAACTGGAAACGTTTTGAATGGATCTTAATGAAATTTACAGGAATTGTTAGTAATGTTGTTAGACAAACGATTAAATTTCCGTGATGATTGGTTGGTTTGTTTGTGTGTTTGACTAATGTTTGTCAAAATGTTGGTAAGCAGTATAGCTCTAAAAGTTATGAACAGATCTTCAAGAAAATTACAGAAGCGGTTATTACCTTCTAAAGGCACAAAGTGTTAGATTTTTGTGTTGATACAAAAGAAATAATAGTTTGAGAACCAATTTCAATTTTTCATTGCCGTTGCTCTGTTTGGGGGAGGTAAGCTATGTGCTCTCAGAGTGCTCTAGTTTTCCACATTTGCCAGTGAGCGTTTTATCAGTTTATAAGTTCTCTGTGAGGTGTGGTTGGCTTGTCTCAGTAAGATTAAGTTCCCAAATTGCTCTACACGCACTCACTTGGGCGCACTGTTTTGACCTAGGTACCTATTACTCGGGGTCACATTCTATAATACACTACAGCTGGGGTGTGTCGCAATCACGCCAAAACCGGGCTACCGCTACCTGAAAAAAAGGTTACCGTAACCCGAAAAGTGGTTGTGAGAGCGCCATCTAGCGACAAAGGGTGTAAGCTCAACGACACTGAAATTTTGTTTTATTCGAAATTTTGTGAATGGAAATTTCAGTAATGGATCTGATTTACTTGTTCTGGTGTTCGAAGTTTATTTGTTGCGTAGCTATTTGAATTAATTTAGTGCTCCTTTTATTCAAAATAGATGTTTGTGCGCGGTGACCTGCATCACCGTAACCCGTGTCGCAGTCGTCATTTGAGCTACGACTGCTGGGTCACCGGTGTAGCACCGGTAACCCTGAAATACTTACTGCGACACACTCCTGTACGTGAGGTGCATGGGACGAATTTGCCGGCTGGAAATTTTTTCTTGACGATTATCCTTGGCGACTTCATGGATTGTTGACGTTCCGGAGACCATCGTGTCTCACACGAGTCCCGAAAATGTAATGCATTATACCTACACAATAGCTACGTAGTACTTGCAGCCGCTGTATTTTGACGTTAATGACGCTGGTAGCTACCTACCTAATTAAAATATGAACTGTTTCACAGCGTACGGTACCTTTATGAAATGGTAAGTAGCTACCATAAATACCTACGTGTTACCGATGAAAATTTTTTGATGAAATGAAAACGGTAGGCCTGAGTTATTTTCTTGAAATATGAATTTGTGTTTCTGAAACTTGATGATTTATTATTGCCAATTCTAGTGCACCTCGCCGTCAAAATTGACGGCAGAGTACATACCTACATCGATTCTTTTTGTTTATCGTGTTCAGTGCTTGAGGCCAGGGTTCTACTAGCAGGGCGCACTGCAGCTGCAGGTATCTTCATCTCTCTATTAAATTTATAGCAATTAGTATTAGGCCTAGTACAAAAAAAAAGATCAATTTACACTCCTTGTCACAAGAATATACTGGATACACGAGAGCTTACAAGTTGTGCTGCTTCTCAACCATATATTATGCAAATAAACTTCACTTCAAGCAAGCATGTAAGAAAACTTCAGCAAGGCCTATTCCGGGCCGAGAAGGGTGGATAGCTATGGACAAATTCTACAAAACCCATTGGTCATCACTCTTTAATAAATACAAATACCTACACTGGTGTTTATTTTAGTGTCTTGATTCCACGTGCAAGGGCTACAGGCTTAGCCTAGGTCGGCCGTCGAGTTTTCCAGTAAAAAATGTGGAAACGACACGGTGGTGGTACGGTTTGATTTTTGTTCTTCGAACTTCATATCCTCAAATTTAGTGTGGTTTTGGCGGGATAGCCTACTAGGTATCTACCGCGCCTCCACGACTAGGCCTAGTGGGAGCTGTATGCTGACCCAGTAGGCAGTTGAGTCGTGAACAGGAACGTGTGTAGTTCTCATAATATGTACTAGTGAAGTCAGAAAGTGTAATTCATAGGTCATTCTTGCGTATCGTAGGCTATTGTACATGAGCCCTCCTTTAGAAGTAGAAGTCTTGTGGGACTCACAGTGGGAGTGGCTACGATATCAGCGAGCGCCATGGTTTGTGATTAATTACTTTACTGTGTAGTGGTGGTGTATTTGTTGTTTGCAAGAATTAATCAAAGTATGTAACTCTTTAGCTTATTGTCTCAATGTTGTATATTTCTTGGAGTGGCTACAAAGTCAATTAGTGTCATGGCATCATTGGCATGTGATTACTTTAGTTGTGTGGTGTATTTGTTGGTTGTGCAAATTGAAGTAACTTCAACTTATTGTGCATCATGTTGGAGTAGGTATGGTTGCTCTACTTAGCTAGGTAATCAATTAGTGCCATGGTTTGTGATTACTTCAGTGATGTGGTGTATTTGTTGCTAGTACAAATTGATCATAGTAAATATTCAACTTATTGTGTAGGTATTTGTTCGAGTGGCTACATAGTCAATTAGTGCAATGATTTGTGATTACTTCAGTTGTGCTCTGTGTTTGTTGGTTGTACGAATGAATCAAAGTCGTAACTCACTAACTCTGCAATTCATTGCGTATTTGTTGGACTTGTTGCATAGTTAACTAGTGCCTTCATTTGTGATAACTTCAGTTGTGTGGTGTATTTATTGGAACGGCTGCGTTTACGAAACCGATTTGTAAATTTTTGACGGGCACGCCGAGAACTCCCTACGTATTGATAGCTATATGGTGGTCATGGGAAACAACTTGCTATCTTCGGCAGAGTTCGACGTCAGGCCAAAAAAAAAAAAATGAGTAGCTATGTCCAATAATTTGTTCGTGTCTTTTTTGTTTGAAATGCATAGCCTAGGTACGGTACCTATCGTAGTTCAGATTTGCCGTACCTATTTTTTGTAGTCTGGATGTGTTATGAATTTTACTAGCAAATTGTTTAGTTTTACTATCAGGGTTGCAGAAAGGGAGTTAGTAGGAGCTTAGCCTACCTAGGAATCGGAGCCGGGTGAAAAGGGGCCTATGGTATGTTGTTATTGCACCTGAGGTGTAAAGAGTTAGTGGTATTTGAGGTCGGTACGAGTCGCAGTCGAACTCAGCTGGATTAGTCGATCTACCTCACTCATCAGCCCTGTTTACGAACCACCAGTGTAGACCGACTGAGGCAGCCCCGGCCAAACCCGGCCATTTTTGCCGCCCGACCAATCTAGTCAGCCCCACCAGCCAGCTACCTACGTCCTTTCTAATGACTAGCTACGACTCCGGCCCGGGTGAAGTTTGAGTCGATAGTATAGGTATACCTACCAATGGGTGCCCTGGCCCCGGTTAAACTCGGCCATTTTGTCATACCCGGCCCTGGCAAGGTACCGTACCTTATTTTCAGTGTTGGTCCCCGCCCCGGCAATGTACTTTTTGGTGAGCCCGGTACCAGCTTTGTTGTAATTCCAGCCCCGGTCGGTCTATAGGGCCTAGCCACCAGGTTTAAATTTCATAACCTAGTGATGCAGGTGACATGCGAAATCTCGAAACGTTTCCCAATTTTATAGTTTTACCTCCTCATGTTTTCATAGTAGCTAATGATTCATTTGAACTGTTGAAGTTACGGTACTGCTAATTTCAATCATCCACTTTCATCTCAATTATACAACTATAGTAAAGCCGACTCAGAATTCTTATATAGGTTTATATGTATAGCTACCTATATATCTTTGCAAAGATGCAGCGGGCAGCACAAGCACCTCACGTGCTTGTGCTGCTTTTAGATCTTGTGGCTTAGTGGTTAAAGTGGCGGCGTGGTAATCTCTGGGTCCCCATCCCCAGATCGAATCCTGGCTCGACTCTTTGTATATAGATGTATGTACCTATGGTGAGTATGTTGTGCTTTTTTGTAACTTGCCTAGCAAACGTTTCATTGGTATAAGAAAACACATGGTATAACAATTTTATTACCAGTGACTTTATTTTGTGTGTTATTCAGTAGGTATTCACCTTCTAAACTCAGTGTAGGCGAAATGTAGCTGATTATGGGAGTAAAGAAAAGTGCTATGTTATTTTCCAAAACTGCTTAGGACCTGGGAAGAGACAAGTTTTTTTTAGAAAGGTATAGTAGTACGGTACCGGTATAGAATATGACCTAACTACGGTACCTGAGATTCATGTATAGGCTAATCTTTGAGCGTATAAATTGGGCAGTGGACCAACTATCGCTAGAGCAAACGTAGCCTGACCGATTTTTATCTTCAGTATCCACCCTATCCTAAGCTAATACATACGTACCTACCTACTTTGGAGTGGGATACAAACTACGGTATGGTATACCTTGAGCGGTGCAAGTATAGAGCGTTTCATTTTTGTATAAAATTCATGAGGGACGTCCAGTCTTCACCTAGTACAAAACGAAAGGTATTACCTACTTATGAGAATTTCGCTGGCTACAGTGACGGCTTGTTAATGCTAAAACGGGGGTGCTTCGCGGTCCTGTACCAGTGTAGGTATTTTTAGTTCTTTCATGTAAATACCAGAGGATTGCAACTGACGCTACACTGTAGGCTCGCTACAGTCGGGAGCCGTCCTCTTAAATTCATGAAAAAATACAAATATCCTAGTATGGAACTGTCTGTCCCTGGACTGCTTCTAAATTGACTTTCAATTGTTTCTTCGTCGTTGTCGCATTTTAGATTATGGCAATAGCTCATAGAGTGCCGGGGCGTATGTTCCGGTGTCTCTGTGGGAATGGGCCTATTGGTTTGTCTACTGCCGCCTATCTAATCTATACTAACACACGGCGCGCTTTCTAGGCATGTAGCTAGCTACTTGAAAATCCTCACCACCTTAAGAGATATCAGCTTTCTGTACATAAAAAATGTTGATCGTGATCGTGTAGGCTATGAATGCGATTGGCTGCTGTGCCCGTCCCACTGGCTGCGGCTCTCTTTCGATCCAATTTCTGTTGGACTTACGTGAATTTCCTCATGTATATACCTATCAACGTAATGACAATGGTTCCTAGTGAACCGAAACCTAGTCTTCGTCTCCTCTCTGAGAATGGGTCTCTTGCTCAGTGCATTGCAAAACAGGCTATTTAGTCTGATGATCTACATAGTTATTAACTGCTCTAGTGTGAAGCTCGCTTGACAATGCGTTTAGTGCATCTGCCCTTGGAGATACGACGGACCAGCCGAGCCACCGCAACAGTGCTCCACAGATCCCCCCCCGCCCTCCCTGTTGCCGCCATTTTGGTTGCAGTCGCTGCTGGGGATGTTCTGTCGGTGGCCTTTGTGTCGGTCGGGACCTCTTTGTCGGCAGCTGGCCGGGCGCCTCTGTCGGCTGCTCCACGGTTCACCGTATGGCAGGGGTTCCCTAACTGGTGTCCATGGACCTAGGGGTGTATGGGTTCATCCTAGTGTGGGCTCGTGCCACGTTTCTGAAAGGTCAAGCTTGGGTAAGTTTTGTTAGCATGATAACTATTGGGACCCGATCATTATCATAGCTGAACTAACATAGGTGATTACATCGTGTGCGTCTACACGATCCATCCCCTCATCAAACCCAAGAATCGACAAGCAAAATCACAAACAATTCCCTTCCTTGTCCCAACGGCATCAAAAACAGAAGCCACGAACACTTCAAGTAATGATGTCTAATATGTAAGATCACTGCGACATGCTCTGTGTGTAACCTAGAAATAAGAAACATTCTCCTGTGTACCATATTTCATTTCAATTTTGTAATGTCTATGAGTACTTGATAAAGATTATTATTATTATTATTCAAGGTCACGGTACGCGAATTCAGCATTCCATCACTATTAATCGTATACCACCCTCACTTTATCGGCCAGATATTTATTTTAGTTGTAGATGGTCATTGGCGAGGGGGTAAAACTTTATATATATTGGCGAAAAGTAGGTATAGCTAAAAATTTACTCAAATGCAGAAATGCAGACGATAGAACAATAATTTCTCGTTTTTTATTTATAAATTTCTTTTCATTTCTATTGCAATTCACACTGTGTACATCCGTTCCTTTCCATTAAAACGTAGCTTTTCCTGCTAATGGAGAAAGAAGGTACAGACATAACTTGAGAAATATGCTATAGTTATTACTACTAGTAACCCAACCCACTATAGTGATAATAATAATAATAATAATATAGTTCTTAGCTACTAATTTACAGCATAAAGTTGCCAAATGCTTCTCGCTGTGCGGAAGTTCGAATCAAACATAAACAAAATTCGCTATGCGGGTAAATTTAAATAAAAAATGATGCTTTAATTGCTAAATAATATAACTAAAACAGAGAGCTACATATATTTACAGAGCGAAATATAATTTGCGAACTTTTTGTTTGGCAAACTCCGCGTGATCGTACTCAAAGTTTCATAGCACTGCTGGCAAAAAAAAAAAAAAAAACACACAAACTTCGAAGGCTCGCCGCGTGAGTTTGTCGATCAAAATCGTTCCGCGATCACGAACTTCGACGAAAAGATGGATCGTGTAGACGCGGCCTAACAAGCAAATGGCTGACGTCACAGGTCCTTACAACCAATCAGCGGTGTCCACTCTCGTGAGGCAGGGACTTACAGATGCGTGATTGGCTGTAACGTGAAATTTTTGTTTGTTATTGTCACTTGATGAGAATACCTTATGTTCGTTCAGTCAAGGTCGTAACCGTTAG
>LQNS02277717.1:12788340-12799013 GCA_001587735.2 Parhyale hawaiensis
ACAGTTTAGTTCAGTCGTAGATAAAATACTACCACTGACTTCCGACGGATTGTTAAATATGTTGTCCAAATTCCCAGGGAAAGAAACAACGCACTGGTTTTAATAATCAAAACTTTGATGCGGGACATAGCCTATACGTACCGTCAGTATCGAAAGGGCGAACCCATAGCTCATCTTGAGCCTTCGCTAGGAGAACATGTACCAATTTGATACACTTTATCGTATAAGAGTTTTGTGACAATGTGTTAGATGAAATTTTGCTTGAAATATCGAGCTAACCCTCTCCCCTTTTTTACTCCAGTATAGGCCTACCAAAATTAAAAATTTCAGCAGTTTAGTTTTTGTTAAATGTTTAGCGCGATAGCCAATACCCCGACACAACGTGTGTTGACAACATTGCAGTGTCCTGTGTTCTTCTTTCGACTTTGTTTCGTTCCGCTGTATTTGCCACTTCACTTGCTTCATTTTTCCTGGTGAATTCAGTCGCCGTGAATAGAGGGTTAGGTTCGTTCACCATTACTTTCAGTCCCACTATGCTCGCTCATATATGTTTTCTACATTTCCGTTACGCCAGGCCATGCATGCACACACTTACGTTTCTGCAGCTCGCACGCTGTAGTGAAGTGGCGCGTACTTGACTCATGTGTGTCACTGTTATTTTTGAGTCATGTCCACACACCAATTTGTGGTTGCAACGTTTGCCACCGTGACCGCGAGTGCAGTGTGCTGCTGCCGCGGCGTTGCCAAATTTCGAGCCAATGTGCCATGCATTCGTCCGCATATTTTTTAAGCGGTCGATGTGGCACAGCAGCAGTTGTTGGAAGTTTGGGGGTGTGGCACACCAGCACTTTTGGGAGCGCCGTCGTGTATTACACCAGTAGTTCTGTGGAATGGTTTTTGGTGAAACACTCTATTATAGTTCTGGGGAAGGTCATTGCGTGGCGCACCAGCAGTTCTAGGGAAGGGTTGGTTGTGTGGCACACTAGTTGTTCCTAAGAGGTTGTTGATTTGGCACATCAGCAGTTTCAAGAGGGTTTGGGGGTGGTGCTAGCAGCTGGAGAAGGGGTGGGAACATCGACTGTTGTATAGGAACGGCAATAAACTGTTGTTAAGGCCGGGTGATAGGGGTTAAGAGAAGGTGGGGGGAGGGAGAGAAGTCAGACGACTGTTCTAATGGCTTCGCGGGAGTCATGAGCCGTCTCCACTATTTATGGATTTCCATTATAGTCGTCACTCGCTGGCGACTATGCTGCTCGTTTTGCACCGAAGTAATATTTCATTATACTGTACTTGCTTCTTTCATGTGGTATGCGACACAATGAACGGTAAATGAATGGTAGATTGGAAGTACAAATACAGCTATGGGGTTTACAATGCATCGTTTTATTAGCGTCTAATGAAACAGTGGAAGTTGCGTGTAAAACAATCGACAGTAAAATGCGTACATGGGGATATGTGTATAGCTTCGCCATCTTTTTGTAGAGGCAACACCTTTACATTTAGTTGACAAAGTGCAATTGTGATATCGTCTCTGGACCTTTTGTCCAAATGAAGTGGTACATCCAAGGCCTGACACTACCCAATGGCTTCTAATAAATAAATGCCAGTAGTGCTTTCAAGTGTCATTCGTGGCAGTTTGTTTCTGTTTTAAAATGTGAAGTCTTTCAATCAATGGCATAAATATCATTAGCATCATCGTAAATAATGCCTGTATTTATACCAAAAGTAGGCAGTAGCCCGTGACATCCTGGAGTGTAGTCAGAACATAATTATGAATAAATTCGCCTTCAGTTTTCAATGTCGTTCTACTCTGAAAAAATATATATCTTCATGAAGTAATTATTGAATATTATTACTTCAACGATACTCCTGCTTTCTTCACGCTTTTTAGGGGTTTTGCTGCGGAGCTTTTTCTCTTCTTTCGTTGATTATTCATTCAATTTGCGCATCATGCGCCCAGAGCAACTGAAGCTTTGATGTGGGAAGGAAGTGAAGTTCAGTAGCTATGCTTAACGCAAAGAGAGGCGTCAAGGGTCTTCATTGCTTAGATTTCAAATTTTACGGAGGAGCGTCCCTTACTGTAGAGCGTATCGAGTTCCATGTAATACTGATAAGAGGGAAAGAGAAACCAACCAAGCAATCAACAGACAGTGTTGTATATAGTGGGATGTTTGTGCTTGATTACATCTTATCTTGTAGACATTTCATTGTTTCCCCAACTTGGAAGTGATAAAATTAATGTAGGTATTGCCGCAATGTGTGGAGGAATAGCTTTTCTGGCGTTTTTAAATCTTTTCTGTGCTGCAACTTCCTCCGTTTACTTTAGTCCCTTGATGGTGAGGCGCCGTCATTAATGCACAGCTGGTCTCACCTGTAGCGCTCCATCTCGGCAGGTGCAGGCGAGCTGCTCTATATTTAAATCGACACAGGTGTACTGGTATTGCGCTTTCTCCATTCATGTATGACAACTGGACGTTGTATTCATAACCAGTCACGCGTGATGCTGTCTGTGTGTGTTCGAATTCTTTTGATGAACAGTTAGGAGCCTTGTTGCTGCTGTTGCAGTTGCTTGGTCCCTCTTTCATGTTTGTGTCATTTATCGTAGTTTTTTTTATCGCTCTACAGGTGTTAGCTATTCTTTTGCTGTGTTTAAATATCAATTCAGTGAATGTAAAGCTTTAAACTTGCCTAATAGTTGCGTTAGTAAGGGCGCATCTTGTTAACCTGTGCAGGAATGGTTAATCAGGTAGCCTATGGTAAGTCAGTTTGGTGGCGTTTGAGCTGGAAGAAGGGTACCGTAATGTTAACTTGGTTGCATCATTAATAGTAAAGAGGAATAGGTACTCAGCCGAACCTAACCTTACTTAACTTAATTACTGTACCAGAAGTTTAGGAGCTGCGATTTTGATGTAACCTTGCCTCATCACTATAAGGGTAAGGTTCGGTCAGACTGGTTACATCATGCTTGACACTGCTGCTTGTGTGTGCACCGGTGCATCTCGGAGCCGCTTCAGTTCCCGCCGTCGGCGGCCGCAAGAGCTCCTCCGCTTTACCCGAGCGGGAAATTGCCTAACCTACGTTTACTTCCGGAAACTCTGCCGGGTGTGACTTGCTATTGTTGCTCGCGCTGCTTCTTCACATTCTTTTTTGCTCTTTTTTTGTTCTTTTGCTTCTCAAGTGTCTCTCTTTCCTGAACTCATTTCTGCTTAATCACCGACCGCTGCTGAGGCGGCGAAAATTTGGGTAGGTACTTCGATGAGTTTTAGGTGTTGACCCGAACACAAAATCTGCTCTGGTTGGTGCATCCTAGATGTTTTCGATCGTTGCTTCGCGTTAGATGTTTATTAAATAGCGGGGTTTAAATATGTTTTCAGTCGTTGAACGTTCTTATGTATAATATATTTGAATATGTGTGCTGTATTTCTCTCTTGTGAAAACGCCATTAAATAGTTTAGCAAGTGGACAGTATGCGTTAACGTTTAATTAGTTGCTTGAAAACGAAAATATGTAAGTAGCTAGTAGGTATCAAACGAGGCTACTTTTGTCACGTGATTAATCCTTTTTTTCTTCTTTGCAGGAAGTTTTTGGAGCACGACAAACGGTGAGTTCTGCTTCGGCTGCTGGCGTTGGTGCTGTTGCGGCTCTTGCTGCGCTATAACAGATTGTCTAAGGCTGTTAGCCTACTATCGGGATTTCAGGTCCTGATTCGGCGTTAGTGGGATTCGGATATTTGCAAAATTCACGGCCAAAAGCCTATATTCTGAAGACTTTAAAATTCCTAAGCAATAGTGACTGGAATGTGAGGTGCTGCTGCCCAACTGAAGACCTAAATTATTTTATTGTTGTGGTAAATGAAGGAGCCGTACACCCGCTGGTGATAAAGCCTGTAATAATTTGGTCGTCATCGCTGGTATTAAAGGTTTATGCTTAAATCGCCTTGGCGGCGTTCTCCAACTCGGATACCCACATGCACTTGTTCGCGGTGTTGCCAAATAATACGGTACTCGTCAAATGTCGCTATATGAGCTCCAATATATTGCCAGAAATTGAAAAATTCCGCCTAAATGTATTTTTTTATTCACATTTGTACGCAGTTCCAGGCATAATGTTATAAATGAAGTAATTTTTATCGCCTCTTAATTAGGTTTCCCAGCATTTAGCTTTGATTCATTATTGATTTTCACTTATAGTGATGAACCGTAACGTCTTCAGATATACCGCTAGCGGCTAGTCGCTACATAGGAAACTATGATGCGCTCGGAGCTCTTTGTAAAATTGGCAACCTTGTTGTTCGTGGCGCAGATAAAATCCTCGGAGCCACAGAGGAGTGCACGGCTGCAGTCCACCACGGACGGTGAGTTCTGGTGTCATGGACGGAAGGCTCTATACAAACTGCTCCAACCGTCCCCGTTTCTGTGTGAATTACCTAGGTATTTGGTTAGGCCAGTAGGTACCCCTGTAGTGGACTATGGACGGGAGAGAATAGGTACTGCCGCTGCATCGTCTTAATAGTAAGATTTCATTCTTTGGCTTGAGAATAGAACGCCCGACGTCACGGTAATGTGCGAATCGACAATCTTCATTTGGGTAAAAGTGTCCTTCCCCCCCCCCCCCCGTTAACGGGTTAAAGGTCACCAAAAGCCAAAAATTAAATTTTGTGCATAAGAGTCGGACCCAACTCTGCAGTTTCTTACGGTTCAGCACTTGTTGTTGAACATATATTTCCTCTCGTGAAGAAACGCCCGACCCTGGCTGGACCTTGTTAGCAAGTCACTAACGTGGAGAGATATTCTTTCTAGTTCTTTCGAAGCGATTGATCTGGGACCGAAGTGACAAATGCCCTTTACAGAGAAACAACTACAGTAAAAAGCCCCGCTTGCATGCAGCTCTTTTTTTTTTTTTGGACTGTGATAGATATGACCTGTCGCTCCCTATTATTAGAAGTAGCTGCCTTCTGTTCCCCAGGTCTTTTTTTCAGTTTTTTGTAGTATCTTGGTGTCTCTGCACCCATAGTACCTACTGCGCGCTTCAGGTGTGCTACTATTTGTCAATCTTTTGTTTCACTCATATTCTGTTAGTAGTATGCCATGTTATGCGTCGCTATGTACTTATATTATAGACGCAAAAACACATTTTATTTCTCGTGTACATTCAATTACATCGCCATTTCGTGTTATTTATTTTGTACCATCTGTTGTGAACGCGGTGCCAAAGATTCATAACGCAAAAACATTTTATTTATCCTTTACATTCCCATGTCATATTGTTTATTTTTTGTACTATCATATGCTACACACGACACAGACTCATGGGGAAATTTTCGTTGTTTATGTATCCAATCTCGTATGGTTTATTTTTTTATAGTGTTTTACTGTGCTTCCTCCAATTCGTACTCGCCCGTATGAAGTGCACTCTTTTCCTTAATTTAAATAATTTCGTACGGATTGTTTTGTACTACTATTATCTTAATCTTGATATTCTCTAACATTATTTTAGTATCTTCCTACTCAGTATATCAGACGCTATCCTTGTTCCGTTTAATTGCTACTCTTTCGAACTGGGCTCAGTCTCGAGCTATATAATTATAATTATTGTCGTATTGTCTCGTGTAGCTACTTGCCAAATGTCTCCGACGCAGGAATAGTCTATTTCTATCGCCTGATTTCCGATCCTTGTCTACCATTATTTTATTTTATGTTGTAGTTGGGCTTCTTTATGTTGTATTAGATTTGGTTTCATTGACGTTTCACTGCAGCTATTGTAGATCAATGATATGAGTAAATTTTATCATGATTCTGAAATTTGTTACTTTGTTGTATTCTAAGTTTTACTCCATTGATGCCTAAGTAATTACTATACCTGCACTGGCTTATGAATTTCTTTGCGTAATTTCTAATTCCGATATTTATTTTTCTGTGTCAGATAGCCTAAAGTCTGAATTTGTTGATGCGTAACTGCAATTATTTTACACGCATGTGTATGTGTGTATTTTTAGTATTAAATATTTAGTTCTCAGTCTCAGAATACTTTGCGCGCGGCTGCAATGATTCTATTTACTTGCATGGGACGTATAGAGTTAATTCGTAATCTTTATTCGTCCGTGTTGCATAAAGTTATTCGGCGCGCCTACTACAATTATTCTGCACGCACAGGTCGTATAGATTTTGTTCCTAATCTTTGTTTCTTAGTCTTTAACAAAGTTCATCGGCGCGAAATTGCAATTACTCTTGTATTTTTATATTTTATTTTTGTTCCTCTGTGTCACACGAAGTTCACCTCATTCGTTGCGTGACTTTAGTTATTTTCTAGACGCCAGGGTGCGCCAAGTTTTCCTTCTCCTTCGTTCTCCGAACTTTGCTCCTCCTGCTGTACGCGTGAAATATTCTAGACACAAGAATAGCTGCCAAGTCGTTGGCTGCGCCCCCTAGTGCTGCTGCTGCTTCTCACTATTGTTAGTTAGTACGGCTATAGTATTGGCAGCACCCCGTCTTTGGGTTCGTCGCTGCTGTTATTATTGGACCGGAGGGGTCCCGGCAACTGTACCGTCTGCTGTTGGATCGTTGCCGTAGCTGCTGTGCTGTTATTGCTGCTGTCGCTAATGTTACCGCTGGAGGTGCTGTTATTGCTTCTACGCGGCGCTGCAGTCGCTAGTGTTGCTGCTGTTAGTGCCTCTGTTGCTATTGTTGCTACTGCATATGACTTTTTAGTCGCTTCATCCCTCACAATTGGATGAACTGGATACTATTAGTTTTCTGTAGACGCTAAAACGCATAACTCATGAAATTCGCGGTGCTGCAGTTGCTTTTTATAGTCCCTTTTGGAAACTTGGTAAACCGTAGGATTGTTCATCTTAAAAGATTTTTTAAAGAGCTTACTATACACTGTAAATTTGTTAAAAATATTAAAGTACCTACCGTAATTGTCTGTACAGTAGTTGTCATATGTAAACTTGTCAGAAAATCCAACCACCGTAACGGTGCTGTTCTGTAGCTGTCTAATGTAAATCGGTGAGAAAGTAGAAGAGGCCTATAGATCGGCTGGAGAGTTACTGAGTGCAGCTGTGGCACCTTACAGCTGTGCAGCTTTATACGCTGCTATACTGCTGCTCTCTGACTGTTTGAGTCTACTGTGATGTTCTGGACAGTCCCGTGTCTCCGTGCCTTGCAGTCATTTTCTCACTTTAGCTTGTTGCAGTTTGTTCAAGTGTGTACCGCGCTGTCGTGCTTCGCACCTTTCCCTCTTTGTTAGTTCCTTCATTAAGAGGTTAATGTCTTGTTGCAGCTGGTCTGACGCTCTTTTCTCTGTCTATTGGCCTTCAGCAGTTTTCTGTATTTTACAGTGTAGTCGTTTGCCGCATTCTTACTATTCGTTCTGTCTTATCGTCTTGCCTTGTACTCTTTTTGTCACTTGCAGTCCGTTGAAAGGAAACGAAAGTGGTGCTGTATTGGCGACAAGAAGGAGCTCGACTCGTGTGTGTGTGTGTCTGCGTCCAGCGAGCGTTGTCTTTTTGCGGTTCAGTGCCTCTTAGACTCGTGTAGTGGAGGTTGCACAGTGCTGTGGATTGTGTGTTTTCACAAGGACTCTTTTACAATGTTAAAGTTTTGGCTGACACTCAAGATCGCTGGAATTTGACTCGCCTCGTTTGTATATTGATGTGTGCGATCTAGTCTAGGGAAGTGCAACTTCCGACGTACGGTATTTCCGCTTGCGTCCGCCACTTCAATATACAGCGGGGCCGCGACATGCGTTTTCCAGGCTCCTTTTCCATCTCTGTCTTGCTTTTCCTTAACGGTTGTGTTTGGTCGTCTCCTTTCTTTCCCAAGTGACTCCACTCCCAATTCATGGTGCTCAGAGCAAGCTGAACGAAAAATTGATCTTCTTAAGTTAGGATAATTGATGTGCATTGCTGTGGGAACCCGAAATTCTTACTGGCACTGTGTGTTTTGAAGCCTGTTGTGTACTAGCCTCTGCTTGTCCTACATGTCCTCCTTAATGTTAGAATCTTACAACGGTCAAATCTACTTTCTTGTTCTCGCGTCTGCCTAACGTTAGAACCAATGCAACAATCCAGTCTACCCTCTGTTCTCGTGTCTGCCTAATATTAGAACCAAAGCAACGATCCAGTCTACCCTCTAGCTCTCGTGTCTACCTAATGTTGAAATCAATGCAACGATCCAGTCTACCCTCTAGCTCTCGTGTCTGCTTAACGTTAGAACTGCTCCCACGATCCAGTCTACCCTCTAGCTCTCGTGTCTGCCTAACGTTAGAACTGCTGCCAGGATCAATACAGCGGTCTTTGCTCCCTCCACACACGTACTTTGCGTGCCCTTTCTTTGGCATGTGCGATTCAAGGCTGTATTGCGTGTGTGCGCTGGTGGTGAGGGAGCTCTTTGTTCAGTTCGTCGCTGTGTATCCAAGTTACTGGATCGGAAAACTATAATGACAGTGCCTTGTTTCTGGTGGTTCATTTGTAATTTTAATTGCTCAGGCACTGAAGTGTTTCGAATGAGTTAAAATTCTATGTAGTACGTACTGATTGGCTTAAGTTCACTATAATTACTTCATTGGTAATACTAACTTGTGGATAGATAGAGTAAGATGATTAAAAATTTTACGCCTTCTTCTTAGTTGAAATTTCCATGGATACGTGTAGAGAATCGTTAAAGTGAAGCGGATGTTACGTACCGTGACGCTCACTTTATATGAAAAGTGAAAGTGATCAACGAATTAACGTCCGCTCAGCTGCCGCAGACTTTTGACGTCAACAATACGGAATGGAGCTTTCATTTAAGAAGGAAGGCAACGCACTCCTTCATGTTAGTGACGACTGTTTTTTCATGCTTTGTATAGTTCGCTGACGATGACGTAGCACCCGGACAGCACGTAATCATATATTAATCACAGGCGCGTGTATCCTGTGCATTACTTTAGGAACCGATGAATATTTTAGCGCACGAAAAAACGCTTGAATCGAAACAGAAGACAAAGCTTGAGAATAAAGTGATATCTGTACGGTAGTAGTTGGTGAATAACATGCACGGTATCACAAATTTGGGTACGGTAACATTAGTTTAGCACGCCTTTAATAATTGTACGCGGATTTTCGGTAATTTTGAGTGGTATTGCTTACTTAGAGATATATGCAATGACATTTTACTTTTGAGTGGCGAATATTGCTTATGTTTATTTATTGTATGTAATACCTGCAGGGAACGATGTTTTTCTTGGGCTAGTGTGACGTTGCTATAGTTTAGGAAATTTTGTGTCGCACCTACTGAATGTAGGTAGGCCTATAGCCGACATATTACAGTAGCTATGTATATGTTAACATTCATCAACGAGAGTTGTCTCAATAGTATGTTGTCGCTTGTATAGTGCGGAATACGTTGTTTTCGCTCAAAAGTACAATGAAGTTCAGGTCTAGTGTTATAGTACCTACTTAGTAGTACCTACACTGTAGAGTGTAGCGGTGTAAAAGACTAAAGTTTTGTGCGATAGGCTGTGTACGTGCCATACTTAAAGTGAACTTTGAGCCGAATACTTGATCAAAAGTGAAGTGCCTACCGAATCATATAATAATCTTGGTGCTGATATTGTATTTGTTGGAGGAAACTGACGTGAAAAATTTATTGCGAGTGATACACGTCGAACCTTCGTGTGTCAAAGCTGTCAGTCATACTGAAAATGTTCTTTAATTAAGAACGCTATTGCTGTTTCGAAAACTTATGGGTTTCGCAAACCTTAGCCTCTGTATTGCACGTATAACTTTGTGGCTGCTGCAGACGAAGTATGAGAGTGCGCTCTTGCCGCCATAAAAATGCTAATACTGTGGTTGCGTGAATACGAAACTACACTCGATTATCGTGCACAAAAGAAAGAGAAACGAGAAGAAGACAATACGCGGACACTGGAACATGAACGGCAGAGTGCAGTCATTCGTGCAACGCGTTCGACACTGGTGCTGATAGTTCTACACACTATACTTTACACACACTAGTTTACCTTCGGTAATTTCCCTTACACATTATACAATACTTTACACTAGTTTATCCACGGTAACTTCCCTTACACATTATACAATACTTTACGCTGATTTACCCACGGTAACTTCCCTTACACATTTTACAATACTTTACGCTGATTTACCCACGGTAACTTCTCTGTTGCCGTGCGTTTGTTATCACGTCTCAATGTCACGGCACGTGCACATCGTTGTCACTGGCTGTGTGTGTAGTAAGTGCTCTATAACCCCTGCATGAAACATAGACTCGAGGTGTCGCTGCGAATGCTTGCTATCGGTACGTAGCTATTTATCGTATTTCCAGACATTTTGAATGGCTGCGTTAGACGTATGCCACCAAAGAGTCGCATTTGCAACGTCTCTTGCTGTTACAGAGTCGGACGCCTTGTTCAGAAGTCAGTTATGTTGCTACCATGAACCTTGTGAACTTTCATGGTAGCATGCACCTGTTACGAACCAGGCTTCCCGTGTAACGTTTGCTGGTAATGTCCTTGACGTTAGCTTGACTCATAATAGCCAATTAGAGAGTGTCAAAGATGTCGTAATCATAAGAATTCCTGCCGCAAATCCTGATAATTACGACCCTCCTAATAAGAATCATGTTTTTAGTGGTTGTCAGAAAGCTGCAATCAGTATCGGTATATTTTAGGAA
>LQNS02277717.1:12801243-12860183 GCA_001587735.2 Parhyale hawaiensis
CTGTCTTTCATTTGTCTGCTGCCACGTGTTCTTTACAGGTATACCTTTGCATGGTTGTCAGCCTAGCTGCGTCACGTGTTCAGTATAGGTATACCTCTATGGTGGTCAGTCTTGCTGCGTCATACTCACAAGTGTACAAGGCCTTATACTGTTCAATAGAGTGACTCATCCTCAGCACTCTTACATCACGTGTGTGTCTGTCTGTTTTGAAATAGCGACTCACGTCTGTGGATCTTATTCACATCGCGCATAAGGGAGCCAGAAGTTGCTAATAAAGATCGTGGTGAATATGTGAACGGCTCATGTTTCGGATTCAGCAAGTCCATCTTTAGTGCTGCGAACCTGAGGATGACTTTTTTTTCGCGTGACATTGCCACATTTCAGTATTGAGATTGCCAGTGAATACGTTTTAGATAGATCCGGGGCTTGATGTGACGCAGCTTACTGTTCCCGGCTCAGAAAAGAGACCACGGTTGCGTCACGTCTTCGGCGCAATGTACTCCCTTGGGTAGCCATACTACAGGCCTCCAACATACGTAATGGTTAAAGACTAATCTACTCGGAATTCCAACATCAGTATCGGGAGGGTCAAAACGGGCTATGATATAGGCCACAGCTAAAGATGCAAAATTTAGGAAGTTAATTAAAATTGTTAACCTCTTGAAATAAAACTTTCTCGATATTCTGCATGCATCTGGGCGGTTTTCGTTTTATCGACGTCAAATAAATAACGGCCTCTATACAGTTTAATCCTGCACCACATGGTTTACCACGTATGGTACCTACCAATGTAGTGTTTCTATACGAAGGAAACTAGATGAAATTCTTAAATTTTCCTTTCGCTTGGGAAAACGTACAATAGTATGTATCATTGATAAACCATGCAGTGAAGGGTTGATGCATTTTAGGATACGGTACTTGAAAATGACAGTACTCATTTTGACCTTGCATACAGTAATAACAGTACGAACTTATTTCGTGGAAAGATGAAGCTTATAGAAAACGCTCCTCTAGACTTTTCGTGTGTATCAAGCGAACCCTGATTCAGCGTCACTCTTCTGCATTTTGGGCATCGTTACTCCGGTAGTATGTAGCTGCGTGATAGAAGTGCTCGTTAGGTATTTTTCTGGTAGGGTTAGCCCTTTAATGTTTCAATGAATCATAAGCTTCATAGGAATAACACTACTTGTAGCGCCTTTAAATGTATACAGCAGGTATCAGCACCTTTGTGCCTGCTGTACATATTTGCGGCCATTCAAAGTACTTCTAGTGCTATTCCTACGTAAAGGAATGTTCAATTAAAACAAAGCGTTGAAGTGCTTTCTAAGCTGTGCCGTTTCATAGAAGCTTCTTCGTCTTTTATATTCATTCCTATGGTAGGAAGTGCTTTTGTTGCGAGGTAATGCAGCCTAAGGACTGTAAAATTAAACACAAGTACAGTCGTAATCGTTCCTGACATTGCGACACTTGTGGTACATGATTGCTTAGCTTAGTTCCCGCAACAAGAACTTTCTTGTTTATGTCAGTCGCCGTGGGCGTGGTCGACCTTTATCAATTCCGCACATCGTAGTTTTCTCCTTCCGACCTTTGTGTGTGTCTGCCTGCAGCGCGTATGGTGACTTCTTTTGGCTACTAAGACAAGTCCTATAATTTGTACAATCTTTAACTTTATTCTCCAATTTTTCCATTGGCAGTTCGTGCCTGAAATAAATATCAGTCTTCGGAGGAAAACAATATTTGTAACGTACACAGAGGCGCACATTACGTAGATAGGTAGGGTTGTGTGAAAGAGGTTAGTCGAAATTTTGTTCTGTTCACTCAGCTAGGTCTTGAATTAAATTTTGAGTTGCTAAAATTTCGCAAAACTCGCATCACTGCGAAAATAATGGGAAGGAGTTCGTATGGGAGTCTTTGGGAGAAGTTACTGAGGAATCGAATGTTTGCTACTTTGACTGCCGTAGTTTCTCTCGCGCTTGGGGCAGGCGCGTGGTGTTGCGCAACACGACCGGCTTGTTGCCTGAGCGGCTTGGGTGGGGCTGGGGCAGCGTTCCGCACTCTCTCCGACATGCCCTTTTACAGGCTGGAGCACAAGTTTCCTTCCACTGTGTGTAAGTTTTTTTTTTCTTATTCAGGCATCAATCTCAATGCATAGGAGTGAATAAAGAACGACGATTTGGGATTATTTTTCTCCTATGTCTGGAAGCCGCCGCATTGTTGCCAGCAAATCGTTTAGGAAACATGAAACGAAGGCTACGGTTTGTTATTAAGATAGGGAAACTGATGTACCATATCGACTTTATTATCGACAAGCATTGCTGACAGCATCAGCTGCTGCAGCAGCAACTACCTCACATTGAACACTACATCCTATGCAGGGATTGTTCTTGCAAAATACTGTGTGTTCTTTCTAACTATTGGCGACATCTTTATTGAGTTCTTAGACTTGCACTTACCGACCGAGTAAATGAGATGCTGCGATTGTCCGCAGGGCATTGCATGCAGATACTGTTCGTGTATAAACAAGGAATTGCAGGCAGTGATATCGGCTTATTGCTTTTATTTGTGTTCTCCATGTGCATGCAGTACTGACCGATGCCTAGACGATTTTTCTTGTGATTAAGTTTAACTTGAGTAAACTTGTTCACCTTTGCAAATGAATATGGTGGTTACTCAACCTATGATTATGGATCGTATTTATGTTCTACCGGTTATCCATAATTGTACAATTAAGCCTCTGATCCCTGCAATTGCAGATATTGTGCTTTTGAATAGCTCTAGTGGATATGACTTATTGTTTCTGAATTTTAGGGATATGAAGAAAGGTTTTATTTTATCAAGGTACGTCGTACCTGCTGACTCCATTGCACAATGTGGGCCATGAGGGCGAGTGGTTTGCATTGATTGAACTGTGGCAGAGAGTATCGTAACCAATGGTGTTGCGCAGAAGTGTAGAGCACAATAATTGGTACCATTTTGTAGTAGTGTAGAGCACAATAATTGCCTGTGTTGTTGCGTAGTAGCAGAGACTACATGCAGTATGTGGTCTTTTGAATAGTGTGGGCATAAGGATCGGTGACGTTCTACCACGTTTCACAGTTGTAGAGAGCATAATAATCTGTGTGCTGCAGAGGTGAAGAGCATAACAACAATCAGCGGTGTTCTGCAGCAGTAGAGAGCATTATGGCCAGTGGTGTTATAGGCAGCGGTATCACGCCTTGGTATGCAACCCGAGGCGCCGTACGCTGTGCAGAACAGAGCTGTTCTGTTCAGTTTTGGCTCACTCCTCACAACACTCTGCTGTTCCTACTCCGTATGACGGCGTGTGCTCCGTCTCTGCTGCCCTGTACGGTGTTTTCCCCTTGCTATCGTTTTGCGCAGCGCAGCTAGTCCCTGCCCCAGAGTGTGGCTTCCTTGTTTTAGGATGTCGGTTAATTGCGTACAACTGCCCACGTTTAGCTTCATTGATGTGTTTCACTTGAGAAAGGTTAGGCTATAAACGTGAGACTGGCATTGTTGATGAGAAAAAATGAGTGCTGAATACTAGTAGTCCGAACACTATACTGTAGACGGTCTAAAGTACTACTCAAATCCGCTTAAACGTAGCACGATTTTTGTTAGTGCGTACACGCGTTGTTCGCCGTTTGTATTTGTGCGTCCAGCACTGTTACTTGACACACCTCACCGATAGCTCTTTATTTACCGAGATTACTCAAGTGCGTGTTTGGGCGAAGGGGGCACTTGCGACCGACCTGAGAGCCAAGGGGGGCGCTAGGCCTGGAAAAGTTTGGGAAGCGTTGACCCTCGTCTCGCTCGATCACCAGACACTTTTAGAGAGTTGCGGTGGGTCGTGGGGAGGGAAGGAGGGGTAAGTGGGGAGGGAGAGGGAGTCACTCAGTTGCCTGTGTGCAGATGAAGCAACAATGTCCGTGTACCTCATGACCCGCTTCACTCGCACTCTTCGGCCTGCCGTGGATACTACGTGGTGCGTGTAGCTCCGTGTCGTGCTGCTGGCAGTTACTATTAAAGCTTACTGTACCAGGCTCTGCTGCCGAGCTACTAAGGCTTACTTCCGTAGGGAATACAATAATTCCAATAAACCTTGTAGGACAGTAACTCGGCCTGGTTAAAATAAGGTGTACAGAATATCCTGCACTGACTGCATAAATATGTTTTCATATGTTGTGTTAGACTGAATAAAATATATAATGTTTACCGGCCACTGTCTCCTCCACACATCTGAGTATGTTGTAACGTACTCAAAAGTGGCTACAGTCTCTTGGCGACGAGGCGTACGATAACACGAGATACATTTTAGAAATTCGGGAATGTTTTAGAAACCAGATCGCGCGGTGTCTTGAGTAAACCAATTCATGTTGAGTGAATATTCGGCGGTGGATAGAGAGGCTCTCTCGCAGAGGGGAGGCGAACGTACTTCTTGAAGGAACTGTATGTTGCAACCGTACGTCAATGAACTGTACATCAAAGAATTGCAAAGCAATAAAAACTATCGTATAGAAACTTACAGCCCGCTTTCTATGATGTACATACATGTATAGCTACCCTCTTTTCTTTCGCTGTATCGGAAGCGCCCATTGTGTCCACTGTCATCCACACACCACAGCAGTGTACTGTGGTGTCTCCTGTTACTTGGCTAGGTCGCGCTCGCAGACTACTTGGACTGCCTTTCCGATCAGTATTTGTCTGTCTGCTTGCGCTAAAAACCGGGATGATTTTATGGCAGACTGTCTAACGCTATAACCTTTCTCTTAACCCTCCACTGCTCTGTTCTGTAGTCGAAGCCCACTGAAGGCTGCTATGAGTTTTGCGTTATTGTAGCCTATTCGCTCGGGAATATTTCAGCTATTTCAGACGCGGTATTTGTTTGTG
Organism: Parhyale hawaiensis; assembly: GCA_001587735.2. Classification (NCBI taxonomy): domain Eukaryota; kingdom Metazoa; phylum Arthropoda; class Malacostraca; order Amphipoda; family Hyalidae; genus Parhyale; species Parhyale hawaiensis. The sequence continues at coordinate 12,806,131 of LQNS02277717.1, forward strand.
AAAAGCGTGTTGATGGTGATGATGAAACAGTGTGGTTTCCGTTGCTACATATTGTGAACGCAGCTAGCTACGTTTGCCCTTAAAAGGCCGAGATATATTTTTAGCCATTTTATTTTAGTTCTAGTAACTGGTATGTTGTATTTATTTTTTAGATATATAAACGTATATTTGGCTGACATAATAGTATCGTAATTCTTTCGCTCGTTTTGTTTTCAAAATACGAAGAGAAACCATAAAGCAGAGCGTAGTGTCAACTAGAAATTTTAACCGCACTTTCAATTGCCTGTCTACAACCTTTGAAGTTTTTGCGTTTCATTAAAATTGAAGTGTAGTATATGTATTTTATGCATTCAAGAAATAACACTCTTGAAAAAATATACTTTTTCACGACAACTTTAGCCGTGCACTTGCACTCGTGGATGTGTCGTGGCACGGTACCTACGTGCATTGGCACGTACCATACGACTGTCTTGGCAAGCTTTAGGTACGCAGCTCCCCCCCCCCCCCTCCCCCGCACGGCTCTCCCTGCAGTACGTCGTCCCCCAGCTGATCACGTGCTGCAGCTGTGCAGAGAAAGTGCAGCTCTGCACACCGCTCTGCACCTGACGTCCTGCTGCTCATGCATTAGCAGCTGCCTCTGTCTGCTTGCTGTGCTGTTGACGGCTCTAGGTCGCAACTCGTAGTTGTTTTTACACTCGTAGCTGTGCTCCCCAGTGTTATCTTTGTGCTTTCTGTGGTCTCCACCAACCCCTTATATTATACGGAGGTCTCCACCAACCCCCCGTATATTTGACAGGTCTCCACAAACCCCTAACTTAAGTGTCAGGAGACGAGATCTGATGCTCGTAAGATGCCCCGGTTCACTCCGTACTATCCTAGCAGAGGTCGCTGGTACTGTTGGTGCCATATCACTAACTTTAAATACCGGCGATTTTTCATTGTATCTGTACATTAAAAAAATCTATTGCTAATACCATTATACTCATTAGAAATGGTGAAAGTTCAGATTTGTTGACGGAACGATTTGGGCTAATCGTTCTTGAAAGAACTGTAGCGAATTAATTCAGGTTTTGACACTATTAATTTTTTAAACTTATAATTTATTGAGCGTTTGCTGTGAAACATTGCTTGTAAATATTCTACATTGCTAAAAGGTTTCAGAACATAGAAGAATTGAGTTCGTGGCTGCGCATGCGAGGGCTGTTTACGGAGTGCCACGATGATTGAATATATCTTACAGAGCGCCAACGAAATTCAATTGGTTTATGAAGTTTAAATTTTGCCACTCTCAATTGTTTGGCCTAAATTGGTTTTCAGCATTGCTAACCGCTAGTTAATGAGGAGAAACTAGACAGTAAATAAATGATAGTTCCACACTGCAGCTGAGATATGACATGCATAGAGTTAGGACCAGCATATCGCCCCAGTTCTTGGTGGAACCATAGTATCTATACCTACCCTGACACTGCCTTGTGTTCGTAAAACTCCTATATTTTTTGGCTACTCTGTCTAATTATTCGTGAGGCAACCAACCTTGACAAAACGTACGCTGCATCGTTGTCTAATGTAATCAAAATAGTTATTTGCGTACCACCCTTTTATCTTTTTCTCAGGCGACCGTCCTCTCTCGCAGCGTATATACACTTCAACCGTTCCTGATGTGGTTATGATTGCTTGTTAACTACTCTTTCATATTCCGCGTAGGCCACAATACTACGCAAAGCATGCTTTTTAGCGCTGCGTATCGGCATCCTTGCAAGCCACACGCTCATCCACTTTATTTTTTCTTCTTTTGTGAGGCGACCAATTCTCAGGAAATATCATCGGGTTTATATTATGGAGCAAAGCTCTTATTCGTAAGCCACTCGTTTTTTTGTGAGACAAGCAACCCTCAGAAAATGATCTGTGTAAGATTGCCTAGTGTTACGTAAGCAACCACATGCATGTAGTACTTCACTCCTAGTCTCTTACAGTAGTTTAGATAGATGGAAGCAGTGGCGGCAGCAGCAGCAGTTGACTGGGTCACACAGGTGTGGTGTAATGCACCTGCTCCACAGCTGACGCTCTCATGCTATCGCACCAATAACGTTTCTCTTGCATTACGGCCTTTTATCCTTTCAGCTGCGGTCATCAGCTGTGTGTGTGTGTAAAGCTGTTTAGGTGTAGGTGAGTGTGTGTGTTGAGTTTAACTGATGCACGCAATACAGCCAATTCCTTGTTACCTGTGCTGCGGTCACTCACCTTTACCTCATGCTTTCTCAGCACTGCAGTATCCACGATCAAACTATCAATATGCATGCGCTTATATTTGTACTTCTACTGCTGGATTTCATTCCTGCTTTCCTCTCTTTGCTAGTGATGTTCTCATGCATGGGTTGTTCGTTTTGCCTTTACTTTGTTCCCTCCATTCTTTCGATCCATATTGACTCGTCTCCCTTGCCCCGTCCAATTTTTGGATCTCCATTTTCCTTGTTCGTGCCCTTCTATGGAACCCCATTTTTGTCCCTTGTTCCTGCCCTTCTATGGAACCCCATTGTCCCTTGTTCCTGCCCTTCTATGGAACCCCATTTTTGTCCCTGTTCCTGCCTTTCTATGGAACCCCATTGTCCCTTGTTCGTGCCCTTCAATGGAAACCCATTGTCCCTTGTTCCTGCCCTTCAATGGAACCCCATTGTCCCTTGTTCGTGCCCTTCAATGGAAACCCATTGTCCCTCGTTCCTGCCCTTCTATGGAACCCCATTGTCCCTTGTTCGTGCCCTTCAATGGAAACCCATTGTCCCTTGTTCGTGCCCATCCATGGAACCCCATTGTCCCTTGTTCCTGCTCATCTATAGAACCCCATTGTCCCTTGTTCCTGCTCTTCTATCGAACCTCATTGTCCTTTGTTCCTGCCCTTCTATAGAACCCCATTGTCNTGCATGGGTTCCCCGTTTTTCTGTCGACATACTATATGTCCCTTCCTTTTCCTCTCTTAGAAGAGCTTAGTACTTATTTAGGGAGGCTTAAATCTTCTTATAATACCTAATACCTAACTATCAATATGTATGCGCTTACATTTGTACTTCTACTGCTGGATTTCATTCCTGCATTCGTCTCTTTGCTAGTGATGTTCGCATGCATGGATTGTTCGTTTTGCCTTTACTTTATTCCCTCCATTCTTTCGATTCATATTGACTCGTCACCCTTACCCCGTCCACTTTTTGGATCTCCATTGTCCCTTGTTCCTGCCCTTCTATGGAAACCCATTGTTCCTTGTTCCTCCCCTTCTCTGGAACCCAATTGTCCCTTGTTCGTGCCCTTCTATGGAACCCCATTGTCCCTTGTTCCTGCCCTTCTATGGAACCCCATTGTCCCTTGTTCCTGCCCTTCTATGGAACCCCATTGTCCCTTGTTCCTGCCCTTCTATGGAACCCCATTGTCCCTTGTTCCTTCCCTTCTATGGAACCCCATTGTCCCTTGTTCGTGCCCTTCTATGGAACCCCATTGTCCCTTGTTCCTTCCCTTCTATGGAACCCCATTGTCCCTTGTTCGTGCCCTTCTATGGAACCCCATTGTCCCTTGTTCCTGCCCTTCTATGGAACCCCATTGTCCCTTGTTCCTGCTCTTCTATGGAACCCCATTGTCCCTTGTTCCTGCCCTTCTATGGAACCCCATTGTCCCTTGTTCGTGCCCATCTATAGAACCCCAGTGTCCCTTGTTCGTGCCCTTCTATGAAACCCCTTTGTCCTCGCTCCTACTACTCTAGAAATCTCCGGTGCGAAGCATAGGCCATAGGGAGACTTGTACTTTCGTACAAGTATCAAAAGTATCTAGTTACAGTATCTGTACCATTGAAGCCTGCACTGCGCCTCACGTTCGCTGTGTCATGAGGTCAACATCTGACTCCTACTCCGTGATTTTGTGCCAAACTTCGAGTCTTTTTGTAATTAAAATTCTGACGCTTTGCTGGCGCCTCCGCTTTTTTTCAGCTGTATCATCTCGCATAGGTGCGCGATTCTGGGTCCTCTAGTTGTAGTTTGGAGATTATGATTTTCAGAGCGTAGGAGGCTTTAGGGAGACTAGGTAGGTACCTCGCTTAAGTTCACGCTGCTCCTGCATCATATTGTGTGTTTGAAGCTATGCTTTCCAAGTCTTAGTAGACTTATGCTTTTATACCAGTACCTCGACATATAGGTTCACCTCTCATTGTTCTCACTCGTAGTGTTGAGAGGATGGCATCGTAAATGTAGCACACTCATAGTTACTTTTAGTAATGCCCCGTTGCAGAGTGCAGGACTCATAGCTCTCAGATTGTAATTTTCTGTTTGTGGTAGCTAACATGGTTCTCAGATCGCGGTAGGTCTTACGTAGGTTTGAAACACGTGATATTCAATGGATGTTGCGAAGCAGTCGTTAAAACAATTTCGTGGCGAGGTTGAACGTTATATTTGGGTGGTATCTCGGCTAGATAGTCTTGAGGCAGAGGCATAGTTATTTGCACGCAGTTCCTTTGTACAGTTTCTGCAATTCTTCGCATTCTTAACGAAATGTTTGCAACAGCTTAGACGATGTTGGGTTACCGATACAGCTTTTTTTTACTGTCAGTGGGTAGAGAGGCTTAAACATAGGAGACTCATACTAGCTACTACTTTTACTCTCAGTTTTGACTACCGGGTTCACTGTTACTAAAGTGACGCGGCGTTAGACTTCTCTCATCTGCTTCCATCGTCAGTGCGCTCGCCCGTTTTTGCCTGTTTGTCAGTGGCCCCTCGCTCGGTGCTCGTGCACGCCATTCAACTGCTGGCTGAGGCCAACATCTCCCCCCCCCCTACATGACTGCGTGCATGTGTGTAGAGTACAACGCTCCCTGACCGTGCGGGGGATATGGAGGTCGGAGCTCTCACCACCAGACCGACAGGATGCTGCTGCTGCGTGCTTTACGTCACCGCTATCGCTCTCGAAGGACGGCAACTTCTGAGAAACTACGCCGTCGCCGCATCAGCGGATACGGTCCTTTGTAGATCACGGCTTCCTTGCCGCTCTCATTTGCGCGGGAGAACTGCCAGGCTGTGGCTTCACGCTCACCACTTTTTCAACGTTTGGTCAAACCAAGTGATGATATTTGATGCTCTTGACACACTGGCGGATGCAGCGTTTAACTCGAAGCTAAGCAAGTTATAGTAACTTGGCCGTAGCGCGGGCGGATGCGTTGGTTAAACTAACAACTAATAATTGTTAAGGCACTTGGGAGTCGTACGGGTGGCGGTTGCAGCGCCCGCTGATGCATCCATCACTGCAGAGCTTCTAAAGCCCGCGCCGACCAGTGCCTTCGCACTGTACTCGGCCCTGTCTAACGGGGGCGTGCTGGTGTACTCAGGGCCCAGTGCGATCACTGGTACCTACTGCCGTACCAGGCCGACAGCGCACTGCGGTACTGACGGCCGCTGTACACTGTAGGTACTTTCGGCTAATTCCTTCCTGTGGAGTCATTCTTGCAGTCCTCACTTGGTTTTGTTTTGCCTGAACTTTGTGTTTTTCATGTTTCGTAAATTCCTATCGTCACTATTAGGTTTGATCTTCTACTTCGTTTCCGATTTACTCTTGCCATGCGCATAATTGAGACATGTTACCGTGACGTGCTGTATGCCAGTTTTTCCCTGTCAAAACGCTCCTCCCTGTCCAATATCTGAGCAATAAATACAGACGATACTACACACAGAAAAGTCTCTCAAGCAGTAAGTTTGTATTTATTGATCCTTGAAAATGTAGATCTGACCAGGTTCCTGTTAGATTCACCTCTTTCTTTATAAAGGTACATAATGTTAGACTCATCGATCTATATAGAGGTTTCTCTGCGTGTGCAGTTGCAGGACGTGTGCTCTATGTCCGAGCTAATTATGTCCCTGCTCTAACTGTGGTTTTACTTGGAAGCTAAGCTAAGCTTCCAATGCTGGAAGCTAAGGTTGCGGAGTTACAAGCTATAATGTTCCACACCTGTACCTAGTGTATATCCGACTCCTGATATTTCTAGAAGTACGACTCCCGACTCTGCCGGCTGTGGCTCCATTTTACGTAGAGGTTGACGTGCTCTCAGGAGCTTGCTGAATGCCGTTCGGCACGGGAACGTGTCCGACACTCATCCCTCGGCGTTAGTGTTATCTCATTCTCTCCACTGGATATCTTACGGAACAAATCTTAGCTCAAATATGTACGATAATAAGGTTCTTGTGTCTGTAAATGCATGTAATGTTAATTTTAACTAATACTGACAGAAAAGTGTAACTTTATGTCTTGCCCATGAATAACGTCGGAATTTTCACTTTCAGAACGTTGGACGGACCGCAGTACAAGCCGGCGACAGTATCGCCCCCTATGGGGCGCAGCAGCGTGGCGGGGGCGGGTGGAGGAGGTGGTGGGGTACCTGCACCCGCTCCCCAGCCTCCTACTGGGGTCACACCGTCAGTAGCGAGCTACCCTGCTGCGTACCCACCTCAGGCACCTCACCCAACAGCGGGGGATGCGCGGTACATGCCTCAGACCCTGCTGCCCTACAGGACGGACCCGTACCACCGCCACACGGTGAGCAGAGGCACTAGGCCATTCTACTTGTGAAACCTTCGCAATTGCCATTTCCTGAGACCATGATAATGGAATAGTGTTTACAGTCTGAGTATATACGTAACACAGTCAGGAGATATCACCGCTTATTTTACCGGTAACGCTTGATAATTTTTGCTCATGAGATGCGTTGTGGTAACATATCTAACAAAGGCCATGACTGTGACAATTGTATGTAAACCTGCTGACCTGACGGTTATTTCGGCTCTGACGATGAGCCGTTCGTTAGTTACGCTAGGTGTGGTTTGCACGAGTGAGTGCGTGGTTCTAGAGGCTGCTACCATTTGTACTTTTTGGAGAAGGTAGTCTTGTGTTAGTTCTGTCGTGAGTAGTACGCCTACGAGAAAGATAGATCGTTGAGAGGGTAATTGTGGTACCAGTTTTTTTTAGCTAGTAAACAGCTGTAATTTTAACAGTGGAGTACATAAGCCACATTCTTGGCACCGCTTCGATGTTTGTCAACAGTGTAATTGAGACGGTAGATGTAGTGCCAGCTGACAGCTTTAAATTAGCAGTACCATCGTTTCGCGTTTATGTAAAACAGAAACAAGTAATTTCTCAAACAGCTAATTGCTGTGAATAAAATGTGAGTGTTTATGCCTTAGATCATAGCTACTGTATTTAACAAAATGAGTTTCTAATTACCACCGTTTGTGCAGGAGCGGCCAATGCTGATCAACAACACGAGAAGGCCGACCATTATGGGACCTTACGGGTAAGCATCGCTTGGAAATATGATTTTTGTGTCATTTCTAAGTTACGATATTTGTGCCATTTCCTAATTAGAATTTTGCGTCATTGCCAAGTTCCAGTTTTGTGTCATTTCCTAGTTATCATTTTTGAGCTATTTCAAAGCTACAATTTTTGTTGAGACCTGTCAGACCTAGCCTATGCACCGGTAACCTTAAGAAAGGTTGCCGAGTTTCTACTGTTTGTAAGATATCAGAAAAGGCTTGGTGTGTCAGCAGCAGATATCTGTTCACTCTGGTTGCTCTGCACAGTGCAGAGGCTATATGCTGCCACTAGAGCCTGTTAGGTCTGAGGGACAACTTTCTCTCCTTGTCTCCACTTCGCTTCTCTTTTTCTTACGTGCTCTGCTTACTCATAACAGTTTTGTTTTTGTTATTCCCCTTCTCTTTTGACGTGCGATCTGCCAGGACTACAGGTTCCCAGGATTCCTCGCACTATTCCTGGCAGGGGCGTAACTGGAGGAGAGGGGAATAGATTATCCCTCCTATATTTTCAGCATTTTCGTTGCCAAATTCAGTTTGGACTACAATGATGAACGTAATAATTTGAATGTAATATTTTTAACCCAGTCTGATGGTTCAAATGGGGACGAAAAATTTCATTTTCCCCTCCTGATCCACGCCCCTGCTGCCTGTTCCTGTCTTGAAACACCCTTGCTAGGAAGGAAGCGCAAACAGTTGTAGGGAAATGGTCCTAATTTTATTTATTTCACCGTTTCTTGTTTGTTTTGCAGCCCGTACAACAACAGGCCTGGCGAGATGGTGCAGATCCTCTCGGGCGGCGGGGCCGGTGGCGTGACGGTGTCGGCGGTGGGTGGCGGTGGTGGTGGAGGAGGTGCAGGTGGTGGCAGCATAGCGGTGGCCACCAACGTGGACAACAGCAAGCGCATCAAGCTCGTCCAGCCGCCCGTCATGAAGCAGGACGTCCGCATGACTGCGCTCCATGTGGACACGGACGCCCACGCCACCAGAGTGCGTCTTTAGGGAGCCTTCATGTTGTGCACAGTCTGTTTACTTACCCAGTTCTGTTGGGATTTAGATATCACATAACTGCAGAGCGTAACGTTTGGAGACAGATTCACTGCATACTTAATATTTCTATTAGGAATCTGTTGCATAACTTTAGAGAGTAATCTAAAATTGCATCAGCATTAATGCGTTTAATTCTTAAAATACAATGCAAGGCAAAATCGCTAATCGTAAGGTCATTTTACTTGCTTGCCTTGCTTTTTATTTAGAGAGTAACGTTTGGTTACGAATTCATTGCCTACCATCACTCACATTCTCACACTATGTATAGACTACTGTACTGAGTGCTCTGAAGATCTTTCAACAAAGTACTCTTGTGAACTCGCTCCTAAATCACTGTTACTGTGTTTGGAAATGGATACGCATGCAAGATGAGAATTATATAACCGTTCTAGACCAACTTGAGCCTGAGTAGCGCAATCTTATGAAAATATAGTACTAGCGTGTTCAGCCTAACAGCAAGTGAGCTGTCGGTTGGGATATTCCTTACTGTGCGTTCACGGAATAGGTGCAGAATTCAATGGAGGACTATGTGCCTACAGCTGCTCGAGGTTGCCTATTTTTGTAGCCTTGCCCGACGCTGACCTTCCAAGTCTTTTACCTAAGCTAAACGTTCAGTAGATTGCTTCAGTCGAACAACATATTAACCCTATTGATAGCAGGCGGTGTTAATTTGGTACAAGGGTTCTTGGTCCTATTGTATTCTTACGGGAAAATATGTATCAGCCTTTTTTAGTCGAGAGGGTCGCCTGATGTTGCCAAAAGCTCATTGACAACTAAGACTGGACCCGTCCGTTGGTTGGCTCGATAACACATAACATACAAATCAGGAGAGATCATTTCAGTTGGTTCATTCAATAAAATTGCAGGTAACGTTTCGTTCCATCTGATAGTGATTCTATCCTTTCCAACTACAGAGTGTCTCTGTCTCCAAAGAGTTAACCCTATAACCTGTTAACGAAGTTTACAGAGTATAATCGTCCGGCTGTTGCCTCGTGTTTGCAGTTCATTCGTACTATGTAAATAGAAACGACTTTGATGAAATAATTATTTCGTTTACAGGTTAATTTACTGTCTGATTTTGTCCCGTTTCAAATGATGCTATACTTACGAAGTGATGTTTAATTAGCATAAGTGGCATAGTACATAACGGGCTTGTTGTTCACAGTGTGTGATGTTGCTTTTCAGTGGTTGCCTCCAACTAACAAGTCCTTGCTCTGGCAGGAGTCGTCCTACTACCCTCAAGTGGAAGCCATCTCACCGACCCCACCGGAACCCAGCGACGACTCCCCGGACTCCCTCCAGAATCAGATCCTTAAGCAGATCGATAGCGTTGATCGGGAGATCAATAAGGTTACCAACTCAATAAAGGTGATGGAAAAGAAGGCGGAGGAGCTGGAGGCGGCCTCCATCAACAAAGGCGAGGGCGAAGGCGAGAGCACGAGTGGTGCTGGCGAGGACGACGCCAAGACGAAGAACCAGAGCCTGGCACAGATGATATATGCCTCGAATAAGGTGGGTTCTGTGGCTTCTGTGCAATCTGTACACTTGGTAAAGTAACTTCATAGTGTTTCCCATAATTCATGTTCAAGCGCACACGCCATCGGACTGACGCTGTTGTTTCTCGAAACTTTTTAGTATCCCCGGAAATTCTTGTCTATACCACAGAGTAGAAACTTTTTTGTTTTTCACTGTTGCTGCCGCAAACTTAGTGCTGTTCCTAAGTCACTACTGGACGCTGATTTTAGACATGCAACTGGAAATTCTCTAGCACGTCGGTTATTTAGATACTTGCACTTTACGTTCTCGTAGAATAGCATTACAGGACTCGTTTGGCGGTGCTCCCAGGGGGTGTTCTGCTCCAATAGCATAGCACTGATACAGTACAAGAAACCGGACGTGATTACTGGAAAATGGGACGTGATAGACAAACGGTCTTCAGATTTGGAATCACAAAGTGGAACTGATGAAATTACAGATAAAGAATTCCGGTAGAGAGTTGCTTGTTCCCCAATGTAATTAATTAACTTGCTTTATTACGAAGTCTTCAAGTGCTATTATATCTAGAAAGTTATTACAGCTCTGGTTAGTTGTTGCTGTTAACTCACTTGCTCTTTTACTGAGCTTTCAATTTTGAGAATCTCATTGCTTGCTTCAGTTAGGCGTCATGTGTGTGTGTGTGTCATGTGAAGGAATTTCGTCTGCGAAATACGACACTAACTCTCCAACGCGACACACTTAGTATTGGTATTATATGCTATCACATCACGCCATTGAGCTCATAACATTGCTTGTTTCTTTTTACAGAAAGTGACTGTTTGCTCTGCACTGTCACTTAGGCGTTCAGTTCCTAACATAGCTTTTGTTTTCTCTTTCAGAAAAAGGCTGATGAAGCACATAAAGAGCTTGGCAAGATCAATAGTCCCACGGATGGGCCAGCGTTCTTGGTAAGTTGCCCGCGAGTTCACGCATTCCTTTGTGCTTTGAAAAGACTGGGTTCATTCCGAATTGGGCTCTAGATTATTACATTGAAGGCGGGTTCTGACGAAAGTCAAATGAACGTGCTCCCTCACCTCAGCTTCCGAATGCTTTCTCGTGTCCTTTTGTACAACCCTACCTCCGGAGCGTTCTTTGAACATTCTCGTTCGCTCAAAAGTTAAAGCTACATCCGAAACTTGTGTCTCCCGCTAAAATCCTACTGCACTTCGTGTTGTACCGGTGTATTCCTGGCCTAAGAGTCTTGTTTGAGCGTGATGCGTGCATTACCATGGCTTTTCAAGCCCAAAAAAGGTGCAGCCGCATAGGTACAGCAAATTCTCCCCTCAGGGAGCATAGGTTGGGCCATAGGGTTAGGTTAGTTAAGGTTCGCCCATTTTATATAAAGGGGTCCGGCAGCCCCAGGGACCTCGTGTAGGTTACCTCAGCCATTAGCTAGGCTTTCGGGGCGTCTGTCTTTCGTGCCCACTTTACTTCTTTGCCAATCTCATACTCCTATTTGCTCATGCTTTGTTCTGTTCTTCCTCTTCTTTCCCGACTTGCTGTTCCCATGCGCGTTGATCCTGTGTGGGAACACCCTAGTGCACGGGTTCCCCGTTTCTATCGATATACTGTAGGTCCCTAACTCTTTCGTCTGTGGCATCGTTCTGCTCGTAAACGGAGGCTTAAACTTGCTGACTATAACTAACTAACTACAGCAAATTCTGAGGGAATTTACCGCCAGGTTGTAGTTGTTCGACTTGAAGGTGTTACCGTGTAACTTAGGAAGCCCTCAGTACCTAAGCAGAAAGCCCTCTGTAAGCGCCTATGAAAGGCTTGGGGTTGCGCCGTGCTATATTGAGTCCCTAGGTTCGAATCCCTAGAGCCTCTAATGTAGTTATCTATTTGCAAAATGATAATAGAAGCTGTAAACACACTCCTAAACAATTCCAGGTGAAAGTGGGACTAAAAATCTTCAGAGTTGGAAGTGCTTGTTCATCGTTGACATTTTTTTTACGTTCGTTACCAGGAATGTTTTCTTAGTGGGAAAAGTTGACATTACCGTGTTCTTGTTTCGCGTTCTCACGCAGGTACAGCCTTGCTTACTGCCAGTAATAGACATGTTTTTACTTTTAGTATGCTTGGAGTGATGACTGTGATATCGTTGCCTGTGAAAGCTATTATCGTGCTTGTTTGGAATCACGAGCAAAATAATATTATAGTTCTTAATTTCTTATATTTTTATTTTTTTTTGCAGCCGCTGTATCACCAGCCCTCCGATACGCGGCACTACGAGATCAACAAAAAAACCTTCTACGGGGGCGGCCTCAAGTCGAAGCTAATCCAACGCCTCAAGCGCGACGCTGCCGAGCGGCACGACAGGGTCGATAAAATTATTCACACCTACAGCAAACTGCGCTCCGAGTGGCTTAAAAAGGTTAGTGTAGTGATGTTAGTGCCTATTAAATTACCTTTACAGCTTGTTTCCAAATGGAGAAGAAGCATTTGACGTTGTCATGTCTCAAACAAGTGTAAACATTCACCTTGTCCACCTTCGCGAAGGCAGAGAATTGCCAAAGTTTTCGTGTTTCTACTTGAACCTGTGTGCGGAATACGTATACGTGATACGAAGGTAATATAAAGTATGTAGTATCCTATGTTGTACATAGCTCAGAATATTATTTAACATAGTGCGCCTTTTATAAGGCTGCATAAGTTTTATATTGGGGAGATTGCTACGGCAGGAAAACCTTCACTGTAATGATCACATTTAATTCACTGTTATTCATCACTTTTGTTCCTTTGTAATGCGGCACAAAAAATTGCACTATAATATTAATTGTAATGGTGATTGTTGCCGCCGCTGTGCAATGTGCATCTACATATTTCTGAACTTCGTGTATTATAGTTAAGTGGAAACAGTACTGCTGCATAAAATGTTCGTGTATTATAGTTAAGTGGAAACAGTACTGCTGCATAAAATGTTCAATATCTTTGTTAATAATGGCCTGTTACTTCTAGTTTTAGCGATCACTTACGTCCTTTGATGGTTACAGGTGGAAAAGGAAGAGAACAGCAAGAAGCACAAGGAGAAAGTGAGCCGCAGCAGAGAGTTGTTTGAGAAAGTGTTCAGTGAACTACGCAAGCAGAGGGAGGACAGGGAGCGCTTCACCAGAGTTGGTGCTCGAGTGAAGAGCGATGCCGAGATGGAGGAGATTATGGATGGTCTGCAGGAGCAGGAGGTGAGTCGAGCTTTCTGAGTACCTATGTGAGGGTCATCTTATGGGGGTTGTTGAGGTGCATTATCGTCTGATTAGCTCCGGGTCTTCCTCTTCTTTCCCGACTTATTGCTCTAATGCGCGGCGACCCTCTGTGGGAGCAGTTCTAAGCAAATGGTTATGTAAATGAGACTAAGTTCTTGAATTCAAGAGAAAAAGTGCCACAGATGAGCGGTTATGTTAACGCATTCGTGCCTTAATGTGTTACCTATGTAACTTCTACGCTTCGCCAGTAGCATGTCATCGATCTCCCACTTGCTGAATGCTGAAGGGCTGAATGAAAGTTCATGAATTATGATTTTTATAAGGACTGTTTACTTCTGGTTTATTTAATTTGGGATTAGGAGTGGAAGGATCCCTAATGCGAAAAGTCTTTGAAACCTAAGTCTTGGAAGATTTATTTAAAGACGATTGTCGTCATATTAACTACGTCCTCATACAATTTTGGCTCAGTTACTCGTTTGTTATATTATCCTCTACACATGCACTCATAACAGTTCTCTGTTGTTGTTAAAATGTCAGCTTGTTGGTGCGGCTTTGCCTGAGTTACAAGTTCGTTAAGTCTTATTAGCGTTATGTTTGTAACGGCTTTCGTTTTCTCTGTTGCAGAATGAAGAGAAGAAAATGAGATCATACGCTGTGATCCCTCCCATTGTATTGGACGAAGTTCGGCGCAGTTATCGCTACAACAGCAAGAACGGTCTCATCACGGACCCGTATGCTGAGTACAAAGACCACAAAAATATCAACATTTGGTCGGAGCAAGAGAAGGATATTTTCAGAGAAAAGTTCCTGCAACATCCGAAAAATTTCGTCCTTATAGCATCGTACCTTGAGAAAAAGACCGTAGCTGATTGTATCCATTATTATTATAGTACGAAGAAAAAAGAGAATTATAAGGCTCAGGTTAAGAGAAGAATACGAAAGCCAAGGGGAACGAAGGGAACAGGGGCGCCTGCCCCGACGGGAGTTTTGGAGGTGGTGGGTCTGAACTCTACGGGAGTTACGACCAGAGGGTCTGTGGCTGCCCTGCAGAAGGAGCAGCAACAGAGCGGTGTGTCCAATTCCGCCCCCAACTCCCCGCCACCGCCCTCTTCTGTACCCCCTCGGCCTCTGAACTCCTCTTCACCTGTGCCTGAGAAGGACGGCGGCACGCCCGCCTCTACAGTGTCGGTGACTGCGTCCTCCACCGCTGCCCCCACCACCGCACGATCCTCCTCGCCCGATACCAGAGACCCCCCGAGTGGTGCAGTGTCTTCTACCACCGATACGCCTACTACAGCCACCACTACAACAAGCGCTTCAGGCACCACGACCACTTCCTCCAGTCCCGCCCAGCAGAACGGCGATGTTAGTAAACCCGCTCAGCTCACCAGCGCCTCCTCTGTTGCCTCCAGAACAGATGAAAAGGATACCATGTAAGTCATTGTTCTATATTTACCTCTCGTCTCTATCCTAGTTAATCGAAGCTAGAGGAGGTTTTTGCTCTCTTCGCTCACGTGCTGAACCCTTAACAGATGGAAAAGATACCGTATAGCAAAGCCATTGCTGTAGCCTTACTTCTCATCTTTATTTTCTGTGAATGAATAACAGGAGGTTAAATGTTTTACTTTCTTCGCTCACGGCCCGCGACGGATGAAATCCCTACCGTACATGTGATGTCATCGATGCTCGTCCTTTTTTATTACCTCACATCCATGCCCTGCCCCATCATCCGACTAAAGTTATATTTTATTATCTTAGCGACTCTACTGGGTGCAGAAAAAATATTAGTCATTCACGTCATATATATTTCGCTCTCACGCCAATGTCCGGTCACTGCGGTGTTCGCTGCCGTGCTTCAATGCCCCTGGATTGGCGCAAGTGCACTTTCATTCAAGTGAGTAGCTGTCCTGATAGCAGAATGAGAATTTGTAGGAGTCGGACTTTCTGAGGCAAAGAAGTCGGCGTCGGAAGCTGGCTGGACCCAGGAGCCTGGGCCGGACTCAGTTCGAGTCGTACTGATGTACTTCAGGGGGTTCCAAGGGTCCCCAAGGCGGTGCCTGGGCTCCGGGGGAGGGGGCCAAATGTCCACAATCGAACATATCAGGAGCCCAAGAGAAGTCGAAAGTCGGACGCTGGCTTGACCCTTGAGTCTGAGTCGGACCTGGTTCATCCGACTTCGCAACCGTGGTCAAATCTATGAATTTGTCTCTAATTTCGCAGGGTAGCTGCGAGCACAACGCGCTTTTTCAACAAGATGAGCCCGCAAAAAAAAAGCCTAAACCTTACTTTAAGAAGCTTCATTAGCGGGGCTCTTGTTTGGGGGAGCGGGAACAAGTCTGTTTTTATTATATTATAGTTAAAAATTTTGCTTGATAGCATAGAACTAGTGGATGATGTGGTCATGAATTCATTATACTTTCCCTCCCCAGACTGGAGAGCACAGAGTCCTCAGGACCGGACACCAACGTCACTTCGCTGGTGAGCAAGACCACCACCAACAGCAGCACCGCCGCCGCAGCTGCCATGGCTGATTCCAGTGACGATGAAGACGCGGCTGAGACTGGTGGTGAGTGGCCCAGAGATTTCCTTCGCGTTTTCTCCTGTTATGTGAAGTGTTACTAGTTGC
The DNA here is from genome assembly GCA_001587735.2 of Parhyale hawaiensis. Taxonomy (NCBI): domain Eukaryota; kingdom Metazoa; phylum Arthropoda; class Malacostraca; order Amphipoda; family Hyalidae; genus Parhyale; species Parhyale hawaiensis. The sequence continues at coordinate 12,821,871 of LQNS02277717.1, forward strand.
ATGATTTAATTCTCCCTATATGTAGCAGGCTATGCCACCTTGCGATGAAGGCGTGTTTTTCCCCGTAAGAATGCAAAAGAACAAGGAACCCTTGCAGTGAGATGACAGCGTGGTGTGACTAGGGCTAAGGATATAGTGTGGTCAAGCGTTGAAACTCGTTAAAAAAGGTGGGTTACCTGTAGGAATACCAAAACGCAACAAATGGTGGAGCAAGCTGAAGTTGTGTCACTGAACTACAGCATAAGCCTTTTCCAGGCAAGTTACCATATAAGATTACTTTCACAATGATACTCCTACAAAGTCGTTTATCGACCGCACGGTAGGGGGTTAATCATTAACCCTAAGGTGTCGAGTGTCAGTCACCCTCGAAATTTTCAAATGATACATTTATTCGAATACACTAACTTGGCGTTTGGTACTGTATGCACACGGTTGCTCATGAAACAGTTACAGATACATATGGAATACTTGAGCTTCATGAACTTCAGTTCAAATGTTCGTCAGTGTTGTATAACATTGTCTGAACATGATTTACGATTACAGTATATCGATAGTTTACAAACGGATATTATGTTCATTTTTTTCGTATTCGTCGTAACGTGCGCCAAGAAAGAAATCATTTTGTGCCTTGCTACTTTTTGAAACTTTATAAAAAAGATGTAGGCGAGTACTCAATTTGATCATGCTTTTACCCGGTCTGAGTACCAAGCAGGCTGTATCCTTTTAATGGGGTTAAGCACGAGAAGAACTAATCAGCGAGAGGGGAGGGGCTGCTCTGGGTGCTTTGTCGATTTGCCGAGCGAGCTATGAGAACCTTGGGGTGAAGGGAACTCGGTTGATTCTGTTTTGTTGCCCTGTTGTTGGAGCTTTCAAGCTTCCCTTCATAAATAGTCGCACGCGGCGATGGATAGTCAACTCGACACCGATCAGAAGCCTGTTGGGGTCACTCGGGTGGTGTCTACTCTCCAGTAAGTCGAACGCAACAACCTGCTACGGTTTGTGCTGGCGGAGACTACATCCACGTGCGGAAAAGTTATGTGCTGGAACCATGTTTACCCGTCAGTAAAGGATCCTCCTGTTCATGGGCCAAGCTGCCTGCTCAGCGCTTGGATGAATCCTTATTCGAATAGAAACATGGAGTCGACTGGCATTTCTTCCAAACATCTGTTTTGAACGCAGCTAGATAAACAATGGCTATCTGCGACCCGACAGCTCCGACTGGATCGAGTACTGCAAGACCAATCAGGAGGGGATGAATCGTACACTTATAGGCAGGGAACCTCACGAAGAGGAGACAACGAGGTCGCGGAAATAGCGGGAAATTTCAAGATAATAATGAGACAGCGAGCGAAAAACAGCTGGGAAACGCTGTTGCTTTATAACTTTATGCACCGCCGACCCTGGAGAGAAGCAAGGGCAAGCGAAATCTTGGCAACAGACTCACCAAGCTCTAGTTAAGGGATGGTGAGCAGTGGGAGAAACCCTCCAGACTGTTTACGAGATATGGTAGTGTAACCTCTAAAAAGAAAAGAAATCTTTGCGTCATTAGTATCATCAAGCCAATAAAGAAATTATTCCAGCTCTAAAGGGGAAACCCAAAGCAATTGCACAAATAAGATTAGAACATATAATAGTGCGAGTACAATATGACGTACAGAGCAAAATCATCTAACTATTTGAAGAACTGGAAACTCGGGGCATGATCGACTTATTCCAGACGGAGATCGAGAAGAAAATTGAGGGACCTCTAGTGCCCCAAGCGTTTTATAGTGCCGCTCAATACCTGTGAGCCCTTACTGATGTCAGCATAGGCTGGAACGTGTGCTACTACGCCCGACCTGGGAGATGGTACAAATCTCCGGTAATTTGGTCATGGAGCGGCATCGTGTCGAGCTGGAGGGAGGGGGGGATGCCCTGCACATATAGTGCTGGGGAAGCCCACGTCTTGCCTTATACCCGAAGTCAAACTGTAGTAGCCCACAGCCATTGTACAGTAGCTACCTGCCGTAACAAGAATAATGTCGCTACTATTAGATTCTCCAGCTCATGAACCAGTTTTCCAGAAAGGGTAATTTCATTTACCTACACATATAGTTGAAAAAAAGTGATGCAGTGACCTGTAAACATCTTGCAAAGAGAGGGCCAGTCGATTGCCACATGTGCTACAGCGTCCTTTGTGGCAACACCGTGCATGGGTTCCACGTGTTGATCGTCATACTATATGTCCCTTCTTCTTACCTCTGGGATATCACCATTGTTGTGCAAACGGAGACTTAAACTTCTGAATATAATCATGTCATAGCGACAGGTTATTATTATTAGAAATAATAATAATGATCTTTCACGGTTGGCTATGGTGGGTCGCCGAGAGAACCTGTTGTTTGCCGTTACATTCTGTGCAGCAGACCCTTCTTTGACATTGATGCAGGCCTTACGCGTTTAGCACAGCCCCTTGCACAAACCTAGTGATGCTTGTTAGTGAATTTTTCAGCCGCAACTGTCACCTAATATCTATAGTGCAAGGATAAGAAAACTACCAGTTAACTTCTTTGGTTCAAATGCTTTTTCATGTTGAATTTGTTGGTGGCAGTTGGCTCGCTGCGCTGCCGTCACCGCCTTGTCGGGCTCCTTGCTTCTTTCCAGTCTCATGAAGAACATACAGTAGCTACTACATAACTATATGACTATATAGGAACTTCATTCAAGCAATGACTCAGTGATCTTGAAAATAAATTTGCTTTTCCACAAATTGTCTTATTGCTGTCACATTTTGGACTTCCTTCTTTGAACATTTCTGGTGTTGACGACTTGAGCGCAAGCACACCGTTCCTTGATCCAGCTCCAGGTGTCTGGAACTCTGACGTATAGGGTGGTTTTCTCCTGGATATTTCTGGCTTTTTATTATTTTTCTTTTAGCAAAAACTGGTTTCGTTTACTTTACTAAATGGTTGGAATACGTCTCTGATGATTTACTCACTGCTTATAATTTACTTTGACTTCGAATTAGTTTTGGATGATGTAATATTAAATCCGACTGGCTTCGGGTTCTTTACTTTGAGCTTTGACGATATTGGGACCCGTTGTTTTGAGCTTCGTTTGGCTTCTGAAGATTTATTTTGAGTTGACTGGCTTCGGCTGATTTATTTTAAGCTCTCTGACTGCGCCCCGTTTTGGACGATTCACTTGGAACTCGAACTGGCCTCTGAAGAGTTGCTGTTGTGACCTGTGGCGCTGCTGGTGGTGGTGGGTGGGTCCCCGTGGCAGAGCCTCCTGTGCTTGTGCACGAAATAGTAGCTCGGGAATTTGGACCCGCACGTCTTGCAGGGGAAATATTGCACATTTAAATCCAAAGAGGATTTATGCGCTCCGTACTGAGGAACAGTCGCCGCCTCCGCAACTAACGGCGTGGTTTGTTTCACCAGTGACGACTGACCGTCTGATTCATTCTTTAAATCTTCTGTCGGTCTCGCCTTATGGGAAGCACTCGCTGTTTTCTGCTCTTTTGTTCTGGGGTTTTCTTCATTGTGCACTGCGCTGTCGACCGTGGGGGCCGGATAGCTGTCTTGAAGTTGATCCATCACCGGTGGTGGCGGGGGGCAGGAAGAGGATGAGTTGAGGATATCGACGTCGTGTTTGCCGGCCTGCTCTGGTCGTGGCTGGGCCGCGTCGTCCAGCATCACCGTCCTCGGCTGCACCTCCGCCGTAATGGGGTTGATGTGCCTCCTCATGTGCTTCTGTAACCGACACAAGGTTCGTTAGGTCTTCCCTTATTCTCTGCGCAGACTAGCACCTTGACACTTGCTAGTTGCCGAATTTCATGCTAATTGTATGTAAACATCGTTGTGCCACCTTCACTGAGAATACGTAGTCAGAGCTACTTATACCGTATAGCATACTGAGTGGATATAATCATTACTGTCCACTAGACACGCTAGTCGCTCGGTTGCGGCAGAATCTCAGATAAAATATGCGTTTTAAAAAATTTCATCTGCCATAATCTTTCTCTCTTTACGCAACCTGATCCCTGCTGTCCAATTAATGAATGCGCTTCGCGTCATCGCAACGGCATCGTGCAAGATGAACCCTTTTCTTTCTCTTTCACATACTCACTTGCACCGCGATTACTGGCGAGTACCGTAAGCAGTAAGCACACATGCAAGGGAACACAAGACTGAGCCTCTGGTGGGCTCTCTTACTCACCTGGTAGCAGTAGTGGCTCTTGAAAGTGTGGTTGCAGTACACGCAGTGGTACGTCGCGGCCACACTGGGACTGCTCTTCAGGTGCAGTTTCTTGGATGAGGAGCAGCTGGTCGGTGGATGTGGTATCTTCNGAGCTTCTAGTCGGCTTTCTTACTCACCTGGTAGCAGTAGTGGCTCTTGAAAGTGTGGTTGCAGTACACGCAGTGGTACGTCGCGGCCACACTGGGACTGCTCTTCAGGTGCAGTTTCTTGGATGAGGAGCAGCTGGTCGGTGGATGTTGTATTTTAAGAGCCCCTATTTTCTCCGGTGCCTCCGCTGGGTCAAGGTCATCTACGATAATTTCAGCGTCCGAGTCCACTTCGTCCACCATCTGAGAGGAACGCTTTATTAGCACTTGGAATATTTAAAATCATTTAATGCAGTTGAAATCATTTTGCGTGAGGCGCCGTAATGGGCTGTAAAATCACCACGTCATGCATTTGAAGAACATCCACGAGGCGCCTTATTGGTTGTAAAATCACTTTTATGCTGTTGAACATTGTTATCATAGGAAACCTAATAGGTTGCTCAATCATTTGGTTATGTTGTTAGGGAACATATGGCGAGAGGTCCTATAGGCTGCACTTACATTACCGGCGAAGGCTCTGTTGAGGACCCTCTCGAAGAACACGGGCCCATCGCAGGCAGCAATGTCTAGGACGGTCCCCACACTGCCCTCCCCGAAATCTGCGTCCCTTATGGAGGCGGCGGGGCACGCCCTTCGTTTCTTGTTGGCTGGTCCCGTGTCATGGTGCCCGTACTGTAGCACCGTGCTACCCCCCACCCCTGCTGGTGATGCGGTTGCGGAGTAGTGGTAGTGAAGGTGGTGGTGCAGTTTGACGAACGACGCTGCGCAGTGAAGAATGTCATTGTAGTTAAAGTGTCGATTTTTGAGGTACATGACTTATGCTGTCGAGAAGAAGTAGGCGCATAAAAAATTCGTTGCTATGACGCAGAAGACGTGACATATTGTGGCGAACGTTCTCGTTTATTGTACTGTTCATGTAGATGGGAATCTCCAATATTTATAACTAACTAGTCGTAAATTTTTCTTCTTCTCTTTGAGCTACAAAATATTCTGTAGCTAGTCTGGTCAAGTGTAAATTCAAAGCATAATGATGATTTTTAACGATTTTATCGTCATTGGAACTGCATGAAATTGATTAAAAACTGTCTTTTTAATAATGAAAACAAAGCTACAATGCAACAATTGATATACAGTATTTACGTTACATTTACCTTGATGAAGCGCTGGATACTTGTATTGAGCTTCATAGAACGGATGCAGCTGATGCACTGAAGCGGACATGTGCGGCGGCATCACGGCCGTAGGCACCAAGGGAGGTGCGACAGGCTTTCTCAGGGTCCTCTGCTTGTACATGTCACTGTCGATGTACTCGCGATGCGACTCGGCCACGCCCGTATCTTTGAACACCGCCACCATGCGCGTAGGAGTCGGCCTCAGTATCACTGTCTTCGGGCTCTCTGCTGAACAGCTCTTGAGTTCGGCCTCCACTTCTTTCGGCTCGGCCCCCTTCGACGCATTTTCTGGATCCATTTGGCTCTCACTCGCTAGTTCATTTTGCCCATTGGTCGGTGCTGTCATCGTAGAGTACTTGTACAGGGACTTGGGCTGGTCGCGTAATTTTTCAAAATGATAGTTTGGCTGGCCGACACTGGGGAGATTGTCAGAACTCGCCAGCGGGTGATCGGTTCCACCTATGTCTGTAAAACTCTTCATTTGGACACTTCTGCCACTGTTCTTAGATGATCCGTGATGGAATGGATTAAAGTATTCCGTAGTTAGGGTCACGTTAGCTTGTGAGGTATAATTCCGTTGTGCGAAACTGCTACCCTCTCTGTAATGATCTAGTATTGGTTTCGACTGCTCCCTGCTATTCGGCGCAGGTGTAGGCGCTTCGGTTTGGTGCAGCTGTCCACAGTGAACTTCTTCCTTTGGATCACCTGTGTCTGTTAATATTTCCTTGTATTGATAGATGGTGGAGGCTGTTCTTGACACCTCCGTAGTTGTCAAAGCGGGGGGGCTTCCATTTCCTGCGTGTTGAGCATTTTCTCTCGTGCGCTGCAAGTTTTCCCTGCCTATGCGCGCTCTTTCCGAGCTTTGCATTTCATGAGCCGCTATGCACCCTTCTGGAGTCTCGCAGTTTTCCATAGCTCTCGCACAATATTCCGGTTCTTCCTCTTCACTCATTTCCATCGTTGCTTCACGCTCTTTATTCTTCATGATGCTGTCCTTGGTCGCGCTTTTGGGTTTCTGCGCTGCTTCTGGGTCTCTTTGTGACAGTATCGGATATCCCGCGGCCCATGTCCCTGTTTCTGTCAGTGGTGCAAAGGCGTGGCCGTTGAGCATGTTTCCAGCTGGCGCGTTCCGAGCTGCAATTGTTTCCGCACACTTGGATGAGCTCAGAAGCGCTCTACCGAGCACTGCTGGCAGCCCGAGCACCTTCGCTGCCAGCACCATCTGCCAAATGTAAATATCGCGTCAGTTCATGACTTATTACGTGGACTATCGTTGTCATTATGTAGCACCTCCGCCGCCAGTGTAATCTGTCACTTCGTTTCCGTCCATTAGTCAGTGACGTTGAATCATTGCTACCGCAACCTTTTCTCACACGAACCGCTGTGTGGATGTCCGAGGTATCCACAAATTCCCAATTATTCGAGACCAGAGCAAAATCTCGTGAAAAAGTGCTACATCAAGTGAGCTAATATCCAAATGATACTACTTATAAGATACTTCAACAAAACATTCTTTAGTTTTGCCTTTTTGCCATGACTTTTTCAAAGTGCAAAATTGCTAACCATCCACCCGAAGATTGATTCGTGCGCCCCTTGCTAAACTTTACAAAAACCCAGTTAGGAAACCCCTGAGTTTTGCGTTCTTAAATATCCTTGTTGATGATACGGAAATCATAAAATTTCTCTATATAGTTGAACAAATTTTATTAAAATTTTGTTCTCTCAACAAATAACGTGGCTGTTGGTACGGTCATTCTGATTATATTCTCACCTTTGAACAAATCCCGTAAATCATGTCTTTCAACAAATACACCGTCGCTGCTCATGCGGTAATACATATTAATTCCTCATAGTGTAGCGAGTAAACAACTTATGTTGCACCATATAGCAAACTAATGATACCTGCAAAGCCTGATGTCTCTGAGGCGGCAGAGGCTCTCTGAGAATAGACCTCAGGGCTGCCCCGAGGTCCTCCGTCCCGTCGCCGGTCTCTGCTTCTCCGGGTGCACCGCCCCCGTCGCCGCCAGGTCCCACCGTCGTCGTCGCCGCGTTGCCGCATCGCTCTGCGCGGCACCACAAAACGAGCACTGAGCATTTTGACACAAGGCGGTATAATTCTTATGCCATGTCCGCTGAAGCTTCTATCTCTAGCTATGCCTACTTCTTGATGCTGCAGTGCTGCTAGTTGATGTAGGCTACACATCACTAAACTCAGCGCTGAAGATATTCACGCAGAGTCACGTGATACACGTACTCGAAACCTTGTACTTTGCTACTTTGCTTTTCCTTGGTTAGCTACTAATTCTTCCAGGATGTGCATCTTGGACTTTTGGTGTACGTCCTCTTCTTTACCAACTTTCAGTTCCTATCAATGGGTTTCTCGTCTTCCTAGTCATATTGTATGTCCCCTTTTTTCTATTGTCTCTTTGGGTCGCAGGCGAGCGTGCTTACACAAATAGTATAATAATGTTAGATAATTTTCGTTTGGAAACCAAGTTCTTGCCAGTCTTTTCATTCCAAAATATATACCTAAATAAAACAACCGGCAAGACCTTAGTTTGAAACCTAACAATTTACCCGTCTCAGCAACATGAAACACATAGGTACATCCAGCGTGTTATCGGGAGCCTTGCCGTAATCTTTGCTTACCTGTTACGCTGACCTGCCCCAGCCGTGCAGTGCCACCGGTGCCGTGTGTCTCCGGCGCTCCCGTAGCTGGTGCTTCCGCGGTACCGACGACTCCGGTACCGCAACCGTGCACGTCGTTATGATGCACGTCCTCCAGCACCCCGTACGTTCCACTCATTGTCTACAACTTATTTACTGCAACTGAAGAGTGTTTTGTAGAGTGGCCTTCTCAATCGCCGCGCGGCGGCTGGGGTGATAGAAACTGGAATCTGATAATTATAATTATTATAGTGGCTCTTCACTCAGTGAATGGGATGTGGCGATAGAAATATTACGAAATAATAATGAGTGCAGTCACATTTACTTCCGGTGCACTAGTTTTAGGAAACACAAATATTGGTAGTTTTTTGTCAAACGTTTAAATTAGAAATTAGTTCTCACAGCTGAAGACAAACTATTTAAAACGATAGCTCAATTCAAGGGCATTACCTGGCTTTTCAGATAATATGGGTTATTGATACGCTCTTGCATGTACGAGAGTGCACAATATATATTTTATATTTTAACCTTTTGTACTTTTTACCTTATACTGCCGTTGGCGATCGATTCAGAGGAATTTGAATAGATGATGTCGCAAGGTGCTTTTGCATCCAGAGATAATCGTGTGTTATCGTCTAATTCATTGTCCTTTTCTCCTGTTTTATGAGACTACCGAGTTCTATACTACTGCACTGGTTGGTTTCATTCACAATTAATGGCTTCACTTGCAGTAATTTTGCACTCTTGACATATATTGCACATGAAGTTGAGCAACGCACTACGCTTTCACTCGCAATTAAAGGCTTTGGAATTTTTTTCCCCGATACATTTTCCCTGTTGCGTTTAGTGTTGACTCTTTGGTCTGTGCCGGTCTAGTTTCAGCGTTTGGTCTTTTCTCGCAAACCGCACACTTACACCACCCCTCATTTTGCTCAATTCACGGCTCGCTTCTTCTACATTGGAGTTTCACTAACACCATTGAGTTTTGTGCTCTTGCACTGCTGAGTGATCACTGCGAAAGATGGTTGACATTTCTCACGTTGCTGAGTGCAGTGGTTTGCGTCTTTCTCCGCTCAGTCCTTGTTTCATACACTTCACTCTATATTTCCTGTTGAATGCTATTGCTAGTAATAAATGCGTTCATCAGAATCATGTGTTAATTTATGGAGGCAACTCAGACGGCGCCGTTTTTTCCCATTGGTTGATGAAATTTCGAATGGAAACGTGCCTCAACTATCGCTGGTCGGTAGCTATGTTGATTTTGATCTTACTGCACGACTCAAGATTCTCGGATGATTTTTGCCCTTCACTGTAGCAGTCATGTAACGGTGACAAATTTTGGAATTCGTTAGCTCTTCAAGTACAAAATCGCATTTACGCCTACGTGTGAGGCGAAATTAAACGGTGCGCTGAAGAGATAGCTATGACCTTAATTGATTTCCAAGAGCGTTTTGGAACTGTTTCCTCGTTCCGGCAAAGTACCCAAGCTGGTCACGTGTTACAGGCCGCAGCGCGCAGCCGACACGTTCGGAACTGGATGCAAAACTGATCTGATGCGAGCATCTCGTCGCTGTCGCCTTATATAGCTGCGGTGCGTTGCTCTCCCGCACCTATCCAGCTGTGCTCGGCTGCTGTACCACCGCCGCCGCGAGGTTTGCTCCGGTGCTGTTTGCTGTGTCTGCGGGAGGGAGGGAGGGGGTACTGGGTGTAGGAGTGGGAGGGGTACCAGATTGGGGGGGGGGGGCGGACCGTGTCTTATACCTATGCAAACCAGACTGGGTTGGTTTGCTGCAAAGGCCCTTTGTCCTACTGTAGGCCCACGCAAAATACCTTCGTATCGATATAACAGATAAGGTTGGGTGAGTGAAGACGAGAAGAGCAAGGTTAAAATTACAGGTTGTCTCCTTGCGTTCGACGCTGCCGTATTCAATTAATGTGCAAAACTATAAAAAAATAAATTTTCCGCTGTTTTGCCGCATCCAGTGCAATACAAAGCAGTATTAATATAGCAATGAGACTACGTACTACTACCTTGGTTCATCTACGCTTTAGGAACATATTGCCTTAACCACTATCACTCCGTCTCTCCCTGCCCCCCTCGTTAGCCGTCACCGAATGCAAGAAATGAAATGATTAATTTTGTTGAAATTGTACCTGGTAAAACTATCACACCAGATTTGTAACAATGTAGTAGCTATTTCGTGAATGCGGTAACTATTATTTTCGTTTCTGACTAATCATTTTGATTATAATTGTTATCGCCGTGTATTGCCGTTGCATTTATAGTATTTGTACAGGAAGTTGTTATGCGGTTCAATTACCTGAGATGCGTATCATAATCATTATTCTCCATTCTAGTTCCGTTATGCGGTATTAAGCATATCTTTTTGCTGCCCCTCCAGGATTACCGTATCGGTGCCGTGGACAAGGAGGTCAAAATTTTGAATGTAATCAACTAAAGTCATTGCACAAACTCTGCAGTAGTTACTTTAACCGTAGGTGGTTCCATTGACCATCTTTTTTCGAAAAGCCCCCTCGAAACCCAATTTCTTCTATAAGAAGTTCTGGAAAACTGCTTGTAAAGAAACTGTCATAATTATAATTTTTAGAATTACGCAGAAAGTGTGTTAGTGGGTTATTTTTGGGATAAACCAAAAGCATATCAATACTAAGCTTTGCATGGTCGCAGCATATGCCTGCCTGCTCTACAGATACCGCTCCACCAGGAGGAGTTCCTCGCTCCATGCAACATTCAGTATCATTCCGCTTCGTTTTCACTCGCCTACGCGCTCTCTCGTCCCCTCCTTCCTGCCCTCCCTCTGGGAAGCAGCTGCAAAAATTCCATTAATGAGCTGCCTCTGCGTATTTTTGCCTCTGCCGAGATCGGTGAGATGCTCTCATTTTTGGGCCATTGATTTGCCTTGTTAATTGAGTGGTGTGCGGAGAGCTGCTCCACGCCGCTTCATTTCGCTCGTAAAACTGTGGGCTGCGGCGCGCTTCTTAACCTCAGCCGCGTATTTGCCCTACACTCCTGCTTATTCTTTTTGCGGGGCCTCAACCTCAGGCTCTTCTCTGGGTGAACTCATGCCTTACTCGCAATTTTTTATGATGATTTATGGATGAGTTTCCTGCTGGTGAAGTAACTTCAGGCTCTTCTTGGGGTGTTTTTGGGTGAACTGTTCCCTTACTGTTACGTTTTTATTACCAATTTCATGCCGGTTAAAGTGACTTTAGGCTGGTGTTCGAAAGTTTTTGGATGAGCTGATGGGTTACCTTTACGTTTTTATGAACTCTATGCCGATAAGTAACCTGGGGCGCTTCTTATGGGCTTTTCTGTGAAGTAATGCGTGACTTTCGCTGTGGTGAATTTTGGTGAGTTATCACTTATGAAATGGCTACTTGCCGAAGTGGAATGAAGCTGAAACATCAGGTTTTCCTCCAAAAGTTTGGGTTGAAACTCTCTTCGTGAATTTTGTGTTTCGTGGCGTAAGCCTCAAGATCAAATATCCCCATGCTATATTAAGGAAAGTTGCTCCTTCATGTGGAGGACTCGACCATAGATTTGGCCTGTCAAGTCCACTCTTCCCTGTCAACTGTGGGTCTTCTCTTTTCCCTTTTTCCACTCCTTATTTTGTTTTTCCTCTTGCTTCCCCGCTTGCTTTGGTCGTGCGTAGTGATCATCCGTCCATTGGATGATCGGTTTGCCTTCACATAGCAGCTACATCTCCTTTCGCTTTTCTAAATGGAAACATCTCGTGAAGCTAATTTCTTGATACCAGCTCTAATTCAAATACGACGGTATGGAGCCTTGTAACGCATAATCTTGGCTACCATCCGGCTGTATTGAACGCATGTGCCTCAATTTACATTGTCTGCATTATACCACAGAGCTGGAATGAAGCTGTACCTCATACACCGCACAGCTTGCAATCCAATGCTCCTTACTGCTCGCCAAGTCTCTTGTATAATTGTGTTTACTTTAAAATGCTCGACTCCATCACTCGAATTACCTCGCCATTCTTTTCCGGAGCCCAGCCCCTTCCGTCCCTCCCTCCCTCCTGCTCCTCTCCTTCCCTCCTGCCCGTCGCTCCCACGCCCCTCCTCTATTGTAATCAATTAACCTCGGAAATCTTTGCTGCGAGAGGGAATCCCCGTACATCGACGGGTCCCGTGCGTGCTGCCGGTACGTCGGCGGCGATCACTTGACAACCGGTCATAATTTGGGGACAATTGCGCTCATAGTTCGGGGATATTTGGACTGATACTTCAGGGACAGTTGCACTCATCATTCAGGGACAATTGCACCAGTGCATTGCCCCTCAGTAAATCACCTGAAGACGTGTGCCGCTTAGCGTTAGCTTCTCGGAGCTTCAGTCTTCTGCGCTCGATTCACTGCATAACATAAGGTCGCGCTGCAGGTGTTTATCACTTACAACTTATGCTGGAGGCGGCCAAAAACTTACTCCTTCTCCTCGCCATTGCGTTTTCGATCATCTCAAGGGTAATCGGTTGCAAATAACGATTCAATGAATGCTCGAACGCTCTAGATTGAAGCTTCTGACAAGGTGAAGGCAATCAAATTAGATTATCTGGCTCAAAGTGGACGATCGGAGACATGTTTGATTTCCCTATTGAAATGGTGGACAGCGACTCATCCCACGGGAGTTCTGCTTGCTCCCGTGTTGTGGTCACGGAACGGAATGAGCCTTCCGCACGTGTCCCTTTCTTCTGTCTTCTTTGCACTTTCCTTTCTTTTTCTCTTAGAGATGCGTTGCTGCTCGTTTTCCCTCCAGTAGAAGCGCACTGGCAATCTTGAGACCTGCAGAAGGTTGCCGTCGAATCGCCAGTAATCATCCTCTCTATGAAATTAGTAACATGCGGTAGACTTTTCGACAGAACATTCAGTTATTTGTTTGTCCACTCATTAGCCCATCGCCGTCGACACGGCCCATTCGGTCATTTCAATAATACCCTCCGTACGGAAATTAATATGTGTTCGCTTGAGATGAGCCCCACCTTATGCGGGTAACAGACGGTTATGGGATTACGAAAACCAGAAATATCTTAATAAAACACTCGAAGGGAAGCTCTAATAGCTGGAGTTAAATAATCAGCTCGTTTTGCCTCACCCTGTAGCCCTCTGCACACACACACTCACACGCGTGCGTATGCTCACCGAGTCTCCACTTCCATCTCGCTCTTCATGTCTCCCGCTCACTCTCGCCTTTAATTAGTTAATACGAGAATCTGCTGCCGCAGGCTAACGAACTGCAAATATTGGCTAATTCTGCCGCCCTCTCCTCCTCCTCCTCCTGCTGCTGCCCCTACACCTCTGGTGGTGTTACTCCCTTCACACCACACCTCTCATGCGCGTCCTCTTCACACCACACTTCTCATGCGCGTCCCCTTCACACCACACCTCTCATGCGCGTCCCCTTTTCACCACACCTTTCATGCGCGTTGCCTTTTCACCACACATTTCATGCGCGTCCCCTTCGCACCACACCTTTCATGCGCGTCCCCTTTTCATCACACCTTTCATGCGCGTCCCCTTCCCACCACACCTTTCATGCGCGTCCCCTTTTCACCACACCTTTCATGCGCTTCACCTTCACGCCACACCTTTCATGCGCGTCTCCTTTTCACCACACCTTTCATGCGCGTCCCCTTTTCACCACACCTTTCATGCGCGTCATCTTCACGCCACACCTTTCATGCACTTCCCCTTTTCACCACACCTTTCATACGCGTCACCTTCACGCCACACCTTTCATGCGCGTCACCTTCCCACCACACCTTTCATGCGCGTCCCCTTCACACCACACCTCTCATGCGCGTCCCCTTTTCACCACACCTTTCATGCGCGTCACCTTCACGCCACACCTTTCATGCGCGTCACCTTCCCACCACACCTTTCATGCGCGTGTCCTTTTCACCACACCTGGAAATAATATCATTACCTCAAAGACACTAAATACCGTACCCTCTATTGTTATCTAATTCTTATACTAAGAACTTGAATTGATTCTGCTTGAAAGAACTATTCTTCTTTCCTCAACAGCTCGATTGTAGACTGGTTATAGTGTGTTGTTCTATTAGTCGTTCAGCATGGAAATATTCCTGTATTGTACCCATATAAATCAGCATATCTCGCCTCAATAAATTTCGTAAATCAATCCTTGCCTCTTAACCTCATGTCTAATAAATATTGGCATCTCCTTGTGCTTCGCAAATCGATCTCGTCTCCCTAACTATATGTACTATATAATTCGTTCCTGTCCGTATACCGTGCACTCATATACACGCACCATTTCCTTTAAGTACTCGTCTCATTGTAGCTACTTCATAAACTGATTCTTTGCCACCACCTTATGAATAACACACTCAATTCTAGTCCCGTCCAAGTCAAACTCAACATTTCTTTACCACTCGAGCATTCTGCTGAGTGCGGCAGCCTCGAGCTCTAAATCTCCCGAGGCTGTTGGACTTGTGTGCAGTGGCTGCTTGACTTGCTGGTCCCTTAGTGTTCTCATTGTGGAGGATTTTAATTGGTTGCTCTGCATATACTGAGACAGCCCTCAGTTTGTGCTTGCTTTGTTGCCAGACTTCTGATGACTTGTGCGCTCATTGCTGCGGGATTGGCTGCCCCTGTAGTTGCTGCTCTTTGTTACGTTGGGTCATATGAATAAGCTTTGGCAGCGTTCAAACTATGTGGATATTTTGAGGAATCTTACACGTATAGGAATAGCGTCGCCAAACAGCGTTAAAGCAAAAGCTATTGCTGACACGGCCGCTTGGAGCAGCAGCTTCACCCGATCTGCCACGCGCTGTTCTGTAGGGAGCGACATCGAGAAGTGTAATGAAAGCGATGTAATTCTTCACTAAGCGACTCGCAGCGGACTCGCTTGTTTGAGTATTAGACACTGTATGGTAGATGGACCAACAGGCCCGTTTCCGAGAGGACCCGAAACCCCCGCTGGGAGCTATTGCCGTCGTACGGAGATAACAAAATATGTATGCGATAGCAGCCAATGAGATGACCGTACAATTATCGTCAGTCGCAGCTGATTAGTACGGGTTCTGACACGTTGAATTAGTTGAAAATAAGTTGCCGTTTCGTTGCGTTTCATATGAAACGAGTCTCAACGAGACCTGTGTTTAATAGACTAAATTAGTCCCGTGTTGAGTAAAGTTGACCTTATATTCACGTCTTGACGTACACTTTTCGAGAACGTTATCAATGTATACTTTATTGAAAGTTCTGGTTGTACCGTTATCTTGGAGAGTTTGCGGTAGTTATTGCTGAGTGATAGATCATAGATTTATGATACAGATGCACATTTCATTCGATGAGGCCTAGCTCCATATTTCAGCTAGGAATTCACGAGGCTTATGCTCATTACTGCTCTGACAATGTGCGATTGACTGCAGCCGTGCACTTCTCCGGACCTAGCTGGGTTCTGGGTGCTGCACGGACCAGTGCATGTCGGCTCCCGCAGGTGGAGTGTGCGTTGAAATTTATTTAACCTTTACCCTAGTGCGAAGGTTCCACTTTTCTCTTGACTTATATAGGTACTGCATGACCTTTCCTCTTTTAGAACTCCTTTTTAATGGCTATAGGAAGGCTTACGCAATACTGGATAATAATGTCGCTAGTAAAAATAAAATTATGTAAAGCAGCGTAGCAGAGTAGAGTAATAAGTATAATAATACTTCAAGCAGCGTTTTATGAGTACTGACTTGGAAAACATGAAGTCAGCGAAATATTGTGTGTCGTCATTACTGGCGACGAGGCACTGCCATCCCTACTGGAATATTACAGGCTCTTATTCGATGTCTGCAGGGTCGGCATTGGATAATAATGGCCTAAGAATTTGCACTGTCGTCATGGTGTTATTGCACTGTAATATGCCACAATAAGGCACAAATTTTGTTGGCCGTACTGAACTTATATCGAAACGCCTTTACTAGTCTCAACTGTTGCCTCCATGTATGATGTGGGCTCATGACAATTGTGATAGTGCTGTCTGTCACCATACTGATGGCGAGGTGCCTACAGTATTTATGATAATTTGTTGCTTGCATTAAGAATAGTGTAGTCCCAAAACCAGCACGTCTTTCCGTGCTAACGAAAAATAGTGCAATCAATATTCGTGCTGCATTAGCGCCCCTAGGCTGGAACCATTGGAAAGCGTGCTCAGTGTAGCCACGCGTGCCGAAGATATCGTTAGCTCATTCAAAACGAAATAAAATTAGGGAAAAACCCTGGAAAGATTGGCACCTCCTCCTTCCCCTCCCCCAGCTCGGGGTTGTCAGCCGTGCCGCCGTGAGGCGCTGTTGGAGCGCGCTCGCTGACGCATCGCATGCATATTTAACGAATTAATCTCACCAATGAGAAGACAAACTCCGCAGCTCTCCCTCCTTTTCTTCCCCCCCCCCTGCTTCCCCCCCGGGCAGAGCTTTCCGCGCCTTGCCTCAGCCCCGCCCGTCTCACCGGGTGTGGGCTTCTCAGGCGGCCCTTTTTTTTGTGTGTCTCGGGAATCAGCCTTGAAAAATCCTCGCATGTTGTTCGTAAGGTGACGGGGGTTCCACTAATTCAGTTTTTGCGCGATTCTTCCTCTTACCACTTTGGCAAATCAATAATGTCCAGTCAAAAATTCTTTGCGTCTATCTTATATTATGAGATTGCGTCCCTACGTATTTATACCTATGATGTCTCCCGATTGGGCATCGTCATGAACAATAAAGTAGCGCCTGTCTGACTAACATAATTCTTTTGAGTTGCTAGCACCCATATCAGTTCATTAAGAGCCACCAACTTGAACAGAAGTACTCAGTAGACGTTCAGTTGCCGAAAACAGAATATGTATATAATATATATGTATAAGATTATGTATCACATGGAGCAGTCTCTCTTACGGTGTTTATTGTCACCTTTTAGAACGTAATCGAATCAGTCTTCCGTTTGGATTTACGGTTTTAAAGGCAAAGATAAACCTACCGTTCTAGAGATTTCTCTGTTCGTAGTTACGGGGAATGCGGTGTTCAGATGCTCTTGCGGTAGCCGTGATGGTGAACGCGACCGATCTTTCCTTACACATAGTTTTTTTTTTTTTTTTTGCGTGCCGAATTGGCATCATAGTTCGACCAATGGTTCCTTCCTATTTGTGAGAAACAAGGCCGTACGGTTGGCTTGACCTGTAGCTGTGCTACACTGCATACCGTGTTGTAAGAGTCGTGTCATGCCACGGCAGCACACGGCGTCGTGCAGTGCCACACCACCACCTCCGGCAGGCAGCAGGGCTCGGTGCGCGCGGTCTCTGCAGTCATCTGTAAATGCTTCGGTAAACACCGTCCTCTCCAGGCCCTCTGTTGATTCTGCGAGGCTGGGGGAGGGACCTGGTGAGAGGGTAGGGTTGGTCCTGGGGGGCACTGCTCACTCTTACGCCCCTCGCCCCCCCCCCCCTTCCTACACCATCTCGCCCCACCGCGCCACTCTTGCTAGTTAGCTTTTCCAACCTCATAAATGTCAGTTTCTTCGTGTAGACGTCTTGTACTGCTGCTGCGTCTTATCGTGCTGCATCATGCAGCATTGTGTCGTGCTGCATCATGCTGCAATTTGTCGTGCTGCATCATGCTGCAATTTGTCGTGCTGCATCATGCAGCGATATTACCCGGGATGTCAGGACGTATTGCGCGTTTCTTATCACGATGTTCGTTTTTTGATTTCGATACCTACACCGCGTGCGTACGCGGCGTGGTGGGTGTAGCCTGAAACGCCTCTCACGGCTAAGAGTTACCTACTGACTAAACTTTATATCTACCAGGCTGTGCTGCCGCGCTGCATAAGCTTTTTCCCTTTAGGAATACAACGGCGTACCGAACCCTTAGAGCAAAGTGACATTTCTAGTTTTACAACCAGCTGGAATCGCTTTTCACATCGTTGTTAATTGGACAGACGTATTTTGTGTGCTCCATTTTACATGGGCAGGCTGATGTAGCTTTTGTTTTGAATAGATTACTAGTGCGTTTTTAAGGAGCCATACTGAGTTCTTGCCTTTTTCTTTTACATAATTTTTGCTTTTGTATATGTTGCAGGGAGCCACAAGTGCTGCGTGTGCAACACGACGGTGGCGGACTACACCGGCTCCCGCCGTCTGCTGCCTGCCCAGTACCACCTGTACGGCCTGCGCCACTTGCCGCCACCGCCGCCGCAGGCCCCCCACCGCCGTGTGTGCCACCCTTGCGACGTGCGCTGTGGCGCACGCTCTGCCTCACGCAACCACAGGCGCACCCCACAGTGAGTGCTTGTTGCCACACGAGCCATTGTAGATTTTGCCACGCTCCCTCACGATGGTCATAGGGTGAGGTTATAGTCAGGTTCGCCCGTCCTCTTTCATTTAGAAGCAGCGTCTCCAGGGGGACCCCATTTGTTACTTTTACCTCAGCTGGGTCTTCGGGACGTCTGTCTTTCGTGCTTTCTTTATTACCTTCCGTTTACATACTCTAACTGCTACTGATGATTCTTTGTTATGTTCTTCCTCTTCTTTCCCGTGCGCGTTGATCATGTGTGGGCACAACCTAGTGCATGGGTTCCGCAGTACTATCGACGTTCTGCTTGAATAGGTCTAGGCCACCCGTTTATGTCCATTGTAGTAGTATGTGGTCCCTCATGTCCTGTCTTGTTTTCTCCTGCACAGTTGTCCTGTGCCCACGTGCACCACCCCGAAGTGGAAGGTCCGGAAGCTGCGCCCACTGCCCGCCCGGTTTCACCTCCTGCCGAGGGATCTCACGGAGTCTGTCGTCCGCGAGATGCGTGAGTGTTGCAACGGTGTGCTGCAGTCGCCCGCTCTACAGGCAATATGAGCTTATCTCAATACTTTTTATCTTGTTCAAAACCTCAATGTTAGGTGTTGAATTCACCGCTTTGGATCGAGTTTCAGATCTCTTCCACATGCGGTAAAGACGGTCTCAAATTCAATCTTGCACCCGCTAAATTGAGTTTGAGGCCGTCTCAAGCGTCATGGATGTGCGATTAACACATGAAACTCACTCCAAACTGACGACTCGAACACTCAAGAATGCAATGGTAAACAAGTGAAGACTGAACGATTTTCATTGTCTCGTTCTAAGTGGGCGAATTGAAGGCATCTGTAGTGTCTTAACCCGCGGATTGTTAAGAGTCTAATTAATCCTGCCCGTTATAGTCACGAACTCATGCGTTAACAAATTCATAATCATCACTGCCCAGAGTGTGACCCTCAGAACTGTTAGAATAACTGCCTGTCTGCACCACGAACTTCAGCGCTTATTTTGTGAAGTCAATGACTATCTTTATACACTCGGCCTGAACAAACCTAAAAGCACAACACGAAGCAGTTTTGGGAACTGTAAGAGTGACTGTTTGACCTGTGCAGAGTTACCGACCGGCATGACCCGTTGCTGCAGCAACTGCCTGCAGAAGCTGATGCATCTACTGGGGCCGAGTGGTGCCGCTGCTGCCGCTGACCCTCCTGTGGATCAGGCCTTATGGTCCCAGCATGAGATCCACGCCCTACGGGACGCCATTGCACAGGTCCGTTGTTTATCTGCTGCGGTAATATGCCTATCACCAAAGCCTTCTTCAGGTCTTCGGAAAACTTGTTTTGGATTGTCCTCATCCGGTAAATGATGAGTGTTCGTAACGTGAATTGTAGTACTTGAGTTATTTCCATGGCCATTTGATCAGTTGTTGAGTTATAGTTGTAATAGTTTGAATATTTGCATATAATTATGGACGGTTTTTACGCAACACAATGGGCCTGTTACAAGTTGCGCATTACCCATTGCATATCCGTTACGACGCTGACGCCCTCTTGTCCCACAGTTCGGACGGCACTGGAGTCGCGTTAGCTCTCGAGTGGCAGGGAAGACCAGCGATCAGTGTCGGGGCTTCTACACCAACCTCAAGACCAAATACAAGCTGGACGAGGCCATGGCGCAATATCGTCGCAGTAGAGGTGAGTGGCGATGTCTTGATATTTGTTGCTCCAGGTTTATGAGGTCCGTGCCATAGTAACTCCCACAATGTGCGCTCATTTCTTGTAGCAACTAGCGCTGCACAGATCGCCACCAAGCGACGCAATAGCGACGAAAATTTCAGAAAGCCAGAATTGTGGCTTTCTTCCGGATTACGAAAATAGCGGGACAATACCAATATAATTACAATACTTCTTCCGGATTATCACCAAGATTTAATCATCTGTTCTTCGTGACATTCTCAACAAATTATTTTAAATTTATGCAGATCTGTTCGAAACTTTTATTAGAGTTGTGTTGCTCACAGACGGACGAGACAGGATAACAAACTGAGTTAAAAATATAACCGTTTTGGTGGAGATCATAAGACTGCTGATCCTTGTCTTAAGTGCTAGTAGTAGTAAGCCTTGACGGGTCAATTATTTATCTTCAGGCAAGTCCAGCGGCGGCGCAGGTGGAGAAGCAGGCGCAGGCACTACCACCACCACTACCACCGGTGGCGGTGGTGGCTACAGCAGCAGCGGCAGCACCGGCTCTTCTACCGACAGCTGCGACGACACCAGCCTCCCGCCGCCCCGCACCACGCAGCACCGCGACAGCACCTCCGACACCGCCTCCGCGTCCTCACCAGTCACAGGTACGCTTCATATGCCAACTCTTCGTTTGATGATCTTAGCGGCTCGAACGTTTCTGAAGTAGCTATAGCGGAACTGCACGCGGTGTTGTTACTTAGAAGAGTTTGGAATCCAGGTCGCATGTTCGAATTTGAACGAAAAATTTGGGCGAATTTTGCCTCTAAATAATAGTACCTACCATTCGCTTGCTCGGTTTTTACTCACGTCCCGACATCCATTTAAACCCTGTCACATTTTAAACGGACAGTGCTATTAGTAACAAACTGCATATGTAGTG
Source organism: Parhyale hawaiensis (assembly GCA_001587735.2). Taxonomy (NCBI): domain Eukaryota; kingdom Metazoa; phylum Arthropoda; class Malacostraca; order Amphipoda; family Hyalidae; genus Parhyale; species Parhyale hawaiensis. The sequence goes on from LQNS02277717.1 coordinate 12,842,968, forward strand.
TGGACGGTGAGGTAGAATGTCTGTACACTTCAGTGCCATCCATACCTTCATATATTTCCTTCTTTTCTCGCAGGTCGGATAGACATGGACTTGACTAAGGACGATGTGGTTGGTGGAGACTGTCGCGGAATCAATGGCCGCGACTCACCTGAAGTACAACATATCCCCCATCCTGGTGAGAGCCATCCTCACAAACCTCAGCGGTCCTCTCCGCTGGCCTCCCAAGATTCCCGACCATCTCAGACTATCGGTCCCAGCGTGCGCGATATCATCTTTGAGACCATCGAAAAACAACTCAAGGTTGACAATAATACTGATACCTCACGCACGCCTTCGGCTCACCCACCAGCGAGCAAGCCCACGCAGCAGCAGCAGCATTATGGCCGTGTGGTCCCAGGCCCACAAGATAAGGCGCTTGAGGTTCCCCCTTCACTGGGTGCTTCCGGTGCCTCGTATAATAGCTGGCCGCCGCCTGCTTGGGCCGTCACTAGCTCTCCCGCGGTCATGGTGGATCCCCACTCGGGCATTACACGACCTCCCATAACCTTACCTCCCCAGGAGACCGAGGGGGGCTTAGATTTAACAGTTAAGAAGAGAGACAGAAGTCCTCCGCCTCCTGCTGCGCCTCACCACAACTCTTCGCGCGCGCAGTCGTACGCCCAGTCTCACCACAACCCTCCCTCTTCCATCCTGTCCCGGGATGGGCATACAGCCGTTACTCTACCAGTCCATGGCGGTGCTGAAATTGTAATTCCTGGCAAGGAGCACAATCCGCCCCCGCGGGCACATTCCAATAGTGTGGGCTACAAGCCGCCCGTATTTTACGATCAGTATATGACCCCCGACGTGAGGAATAAGTCGCCTTCTCCTTATAATTCGGATGTTCGCGCTGTTGCGCATCCACCCGCTATGGGGTCGGTACCGAGAGTAACGTCTCCGTCGTTAATTATGTATCAAAACCATCCGCGTCAGCAAACCAAGCCACCTAAACCAAGTCATAATCAGGCTCAGCTGACCCAGTCGAGCAGTTCTAACCGAATTGTTCACCATCAGCAGCAGCCTCAGCAAGCATTGCCGCAGCCGCAACACGCTCCTGCCACAGTTTCCAGAATTCCACTCAATAAGTCCGAGAAAAGCGTAAGTATCCATGGATCAATTACTCACGGCACTCCAGTGAACCAGGCCCAGGTACTCATCAACCCAACTAGTCAATCATCTCGTTATGACCTCCCGTCTAAGCCCATGACCGCGCGTGAGGGCTCTATAACTCAAGGAACTCCTGTTCACCACGACATCAAGCGGCCTGGTGCGCAGATCAAGGATGGACTTGTTTACGAACACAGGCCTGGGATAGAAATTATTCCCCGGTCTGTACCCGCGCCGAACTATGAACGCGATGCGTACAGAGTACCTCGGCCTCCCCCGTCCACCACCGCCAGTTATCCAAATGCTTCTTATTACGGACGCCCCTCAACATATTCTAGCAACCAGCTAAACCAACTAGACAACCGTCAAATAATAGTGGAAACGGATTACAATACCTCACAGCAGATGGTTAACCGACGCAGTGTTGTCCCGGAGATAGAAGTGAGAGGGTCACCGCGCTCCGCACCTCGTGATCCAAGCCCCCATTCAGATCCCCGCGATCATAGGAGTCTAAATAATGGACCACAGTTGGACCGCAGAACTATTAATCAAGGTGTGGTAAATCAGCGTGTTGTGGACCCTCGGACTGTAGACCCTCGTATATCAGAGCAGCACCGGGCTCACATGGACCATCGGGCCATCGACCCGCGCCATTTGGAGCACCGCTCCGATCCTCGGCAGATCGACCTTAGGACGATAGATCATCGCTCTATGGAGCACAGATCTGTAGATTCCCGATCAGAACATCAAGTAGATATCCACGCAACTGATGTCCATATCGGTGGGTCTCGATCGTCAGCGGAACCTCGCACTACCTTGCCTTATTCTGCGGGCTATCACGTAACCCCTTCACAGGCTTATTATTTAAATTCTGCTGACTCCAGCCGACCTTCTCCGTCACCTGCATCAGTTCGGGACGCCACGCCCACCCCTCCGTCAACTGAGGCTAGCCACTCCACACACGATTATGCTAACATCGCCAACTGCAATGCCCAAAGTTGCATTCGTTCGGTCATAAGCCGTCCACCTCTGCCGCCCCCTCAGGGCAAAACTGCACACTACGGGCCTCCTAAAAGTGCATCGCCCCGCAATGCCATAGAAACAGAGCGCTACTCTCCCCGACATCAGCACGAGGCTCTACACAACCTCGCGGAAATTGCTGCCAAAAGGAGTAATGCCGCGCATTCGGCCGCTGCTATTGAGATCCGCAGGGAAGTGCGGGGTGCTCATGTGCCCAACAGCGCCGTGAGTGTCCTCAGCACCCAAAGTCTGCACGTCAATGATGTCCAGCACAGTGCTCCATATCAACAGCAGCCTCCTCCTCCCCCACCTCCCTCTCACGCCCAAAAACTCGAGTCTAAGCATTACACTGACGGTCGTGGCGTTCATTTGGCAGAAAAATTCGACATTAGAGAGGAACGATCTGTTCGTAGTTCTATGCCTATGTACTCCAGTAAGGAGGAACTTGAAAATGCTGTTCATGTCGCCAAGCATTCCCAAGCTCATCTTGGGGAGAAGGGCACTCCGTTCAAACCTATAACCGCTGCTAATCTTATTCATGACATAATCACCCAGCAATTTGAGAAGCCATCGGACCAATCACCCGGAGTCACAGTCCACAACAGTGCTCGCATGGTCCCCGTCTCAGGTGCAGACAAACGTGTTGTGCACGGTCCACATATGTCTTCCGTTATGCATTACCATGGCGGGGAAAAAGAAGTGGTAACTGTAGATGACGGGCCTGAACCCCGAAGCACTTCAGCAGCTCACCACGGCTCCTCCCATCACAAGGATGTAGTAAGTGTTCATCAGCTTCCTCTTCCGCAGCAGCAGCAGTCACAGCAGCAGCAGCATGGCAGTGGGGGTGTGCATCCTAAGTCTATGCAAGCCCACGTCGATTCTTTAGTAAATCGAGCTTACACCGGGAGCGACGGGAAGAAAGGCTCAGATCGACCTGGGTTGCACGTACGGTCCCCCTTAGAAGTTACGCGAAGTGACGGAAGAGTTCCCCAGGTGGCTCATCCTCAAACTTTCGACCAGTGGAAGGGCCGTGGTCACCAGCCAGCTACTCTCTCCCACGCACCAACATCTGCTGCGAGTGCCCATCCGTCTCACTCCTTGCATCCTGGTGATAAGGATCACGGGGGCAAAGAGAGAATCGATTCGCGTTCTCCCCACCGATCTATGGTTTCTTCTCTTATGCCTCCTGCCTCCCAACCTTCGTCCGGTGCGTCCAGCTCGTCCTCATCATACTATCTACAGCACACGTCAGTGGCGCATCACGTCGGCGCTCCACCACAGTCAACTTCTCATTCTGTTGCTTCGTCTGTTGCTGCTTCGCTGGCACACGCAGTCTCCGTGCACAGCTCTTCTGCAGGGGGTCACCACCAGGCGCAAGCTTTGTCACACCTCCAGCAACAAGGATCTCAAGGCTCATCTGGTCCTGTGCATTTAACAGTAGACGAACGACAAATAATACGCATTGCTCAGCCGTTGCGCGAGCAGCAGCAGCAGCAGTTAAGTCGGGCTCATCAGTTGCAGCAGGCCGGAGGACCTCTGCAGTCGTCCCACCAGCCTCGAACCTCATCTCCTCAACAACTGCAGCAATACCAGCAGTCATCCCACGCGTCATCACTTCGACAGCAGCCGTCACCTCAACCACCACCATCGCAGCAGCAGCAGCGATCTTCTGGTGCTCAGCAGCCTAATTCTCAGCCACAGCCACCTCCTCCACACTCTCACCAGCCTCAACATTTGCAACACAAAGGGCAGCCCAGTGGACACGTATCGAGTCTTTCCCAGCAACAACATCATCACCATCTGAAGTCCCGTACTCCACCGGCCTCTGGGTACTCCATAGCTCCTGCATCTCCCAACACGGGCGGGCCTCCCGCATCTTCATGTGCTGCTGCCGATGATGATTCTAAAGACAGTAAGCAAATGAATCTCTTTCCTTTCGAATACTTGAAAGTAAAGATTGCGGAAGCCATGCGCAACACCGATAAAGACCAAGACCGTCAGCAACAAATGCAGAATCTTGCAGACAGAAGAGGTCAAAGCTCAGATGATTCACTCCATCCCAGCCCTTCACATAGCTCGCGTTCAGGTACTCCTAGCTCAGCTGGTCCTCCTCATTCCATGCATCCTCACTACGATGCCGGTGATGACAAGAAAAAGAGAGCGGATGCTGAGAGCATGCGGCCGCCATCTCGCTCCCGACCTGTGAGGGGCACGGGAGAGGAAGTCGCCGATTCACCACAGTCGGGTGAGATGGTCATTGACGAGACGCCCCGCCAGCCTCACGAGGCTAGCGGCGGCTCGTCACACTATCATGGCCCAGACGGCGGCGGTGGCGTCGATGGGCCCGCTGGCGACCGCCATCCCCAGGTATCCATCATAGCCACGGCTGTAAGTGCTCCCTCCAGCACCAGTGTCCCCTTCCAATACCAGCAGCAGTCGCAACAGCACTACCGCCACCGTCACTCCTCTGCCGCGTCCAGCGCTAGCCACGTGAGTGGATTAGCTTCCGTTACGCTTGTTTCCAACAGTACGAGCAGCAGCAGCAGCAGCAATAGCATCTCAACCACGAGCACCTCAGCATCCTTAGTCAACCACAGCAACAACAGTAACAGTGCCAGCAGCGCCAGCACTGGAGCCACAAATAACAGCAGCACCAGCACTACCGCTGGTGGCAATGCTCACATCACTTCGGCTCCCGTATCGTCGTGGCCGTCCTCCTCTCCTGCTCAGCGCTCCACCCCTAACTACGAGCCCAATGTTGAACCCGTCAGTGATGAAGATTGAGTGTTGGACGGGCCGAGATTTCGCACCTACACTCTCCATCTGCGCACCTAATCGCGCCCCGCTCTTGTCGACGATGGTGACGTGGTGGTTCGGCAGAAATCTCGCTCTAATTTCCCGTACGTAAACCGAAGGTCAGCGCTGACAACTTCTGGATTGCTTTATGTCGTAAAGTGATCGATCCTTTTTGCGCCGTGCATTTTGCCTAATCCCGACACTATCGGTCTGTTGTAGCTGTGCTTGCTGGGTTTATCTGCATGGATAGCGACTCAGGCTTCTCTTTCCGTGGCTGGCTACCATTTCGTAAATTATGTTTAATGCTATATATGCCCCAAGTGATTTATGGTTATATGGCCGTATGCAGAGCGTTAGCTTACCAATATTAAGTAAGACAAGTGTTTTGTTTTTCTATTAAGGGCATTTTGGGCCGGGTACGATTGCGAGGATTTCGGTGCTACACTTGCTGCTGCATATGCTAACGCTTCCAATGCTTGGTGTAGTAAGCGTATGCCCATAATCATTATTGGGACTCAATTATGCTAATCGTGTAGTAATTTAAGGCGAGAACTTAGACAGGATATAATATACTTGCTCTAGGCAAGTCGTTAGGGTGTCGCAGTGCAATTCGATATAAGGGACGGTTTAACTGTTGCCTGCTGTACAGTGCAGTCTTGAACTGCGAGGTGGTCCCGTCATAAAAGAGGTCGCTGCTCTTGATGTCCGACTGGGCAGTTGGTGTGTGGCCTCCAATAGGGCGGGGCCAGGTCCAGGTTCCGGCATGTGAAGTAAGGAGGCAGTGGCCTATAGTTGTACAGAGCGGTGGCCCTTGGTGGCGCCCGTGCAAGTTTTGCTCAATTTATTCTTCGGTTTACTGTGTGTTTGTTGCAGTGTATCGTCATCGCATCATCACCATTATTATCATCATTGTCATCCTCCACCACCTCACCATAACAACCTCCATTCGTCTCACTGATATAATAACCACATAAGTGTATAGTAATGGTGAGCGACAGCTTCCTTCACCTCTGCCATGGCGCGGCTCGCTTCTCTCTTGCTTGCTTCTGGTCGAATCTTCGTCTCGTAGTTGTCGTTTGGCTTGAATATTTGGCTTACATTACAGCATTCTTCCGGAAAGAAATTTCATCTCTGCTGAACGTCGACTGACAACTAACTGAACGCAATCCTGTGCTTGGAACTGTTTTTGGCTCCCGAAAGTTGCTCGAAAAGTCATTTACTTCGATCCATTTGCTTAAAAAAAAATTCATAAACCTTTTCAGCCATGCACCTCTTGATTGCATTATGGCTATGGGTAACGCACATTTCGTAGCGTGGAACTGCTGCCGGGCGGCGGTCTCCTAACGCCCGCCCCCCCCCCGTGCTATGGTACGTATATCCAATATATTGACAAGGATTTCTTTCCTACGCTCTGTAACTCAACTATTGTCACGTTACCATCTCCAAAACTCGTTTTCAACAATGCGGGTGCGCTCGTTCTAAGGCCCTGCTACCTTGCATGTGTACAGTTTCGGAGAATTAGTTAAGTTTTGTCGGTTCGACAAAGTCCGAATAGACCATACATTGCCTTAGACGCTTGGAACGTGCGTCTGTCCACTTCATCAAGATACCCTAGACTTCGGTCCCGTTTGTCTACTTCATCAAGATACCCGAGATTTCAGTCCTGTTTGAACAACGATGAAGTTATAGCTACCTGGTAAGATATTGGCCAGTAAGAAACGTTTTCACAATTTACGTAGTATGACGTCATCATTACTGCTGACGTCACTACACAAGCCCTGCCCACGGCACAGGCCTTGCGTTCGAAGTACAGTTTTTGCGTTCGTTCAGTAAGTCTCCCTTGGCGCTAGACATTCAGAAAACTTCCCTAAGGCTTTGCTTCTGCCCTGTTCATGAAATGCCTGTCGTTATTCGTGCACTACTTACAGAAAACTACTGCTGCTGTACAGCGCCAAATCTTAAATTCCTACTGTAACGATTGCTGCCCCGCCCATCCTCTTCCTGCGGCCACTCAAACCACTCTTGAAGTCTTGCATGCTCTATCGTCCCTTAACTGAAGCCTGTTCTTCGACCTCACGGCCGGCTCTGTTGTTCTGCTGTCATTGTCATGCATACTTTATATTCGTGTATAGATCTCTGAATCGTGTACAGATGCACTTCCCTGTGTAATCATTAGTGTGTATGTATGTATGTGCGTGTCTGCTGAAGAGGAGGCGTATTGTTGTTCTTAATGGTTGTTGTGTAGAAGGCAAGTGCCGCGATGTCTCGCGGGACTCCTTCTTATTGTTACTACATCTTTAAGTCCTTTTAAGTCCATTAAGTGTGCACGTGGCTCGCCGAACGTCTTAATACCTCAACATCCACCGCCTTTTTTTTTAATTATTGTTAGGGTTTTCGGATGCTTCTACATGAATTCCAAGCGCCTTCTTATAATCCCCCTGTTGCAACTTTTTTGATTTGTTGCGCACTCTCTGCGTTCCCTAACGTAGTTCCCTGAGTATCTAGTTCCGACGCTTTTCCCTTCTGTTGCTCATTCTGTTACAGTTTATTTTTATGTTGCGCATTGATTGCTATCCATTTTTATCTTCAGTGCTTATTGCATTGTTTGTGAAGGATCACATTAAACTCACTTGATAAATATTTGCATTAAAGCAGTTGAATTGCCTAACTAACATCTCTCTGTTGTTACTTCTTTGTTGTTTTTTCTTTGGTTCCATTATCTGAGAAGCATAAAAAAAAATTATTATATCGATTTTGACACAAGAACCGCTAAACTAAGTGAAGAGCACGCAGTGCCAGCTAAACTCTTACAGCAATGAATCCTTCAGACGCACGCGCAATGTTTTTACGGATTTTTCTGCAGAGTTCACCTCAGGAACATCGGTCTCGCGTCCTGTAAGGTCCGCATTGCCTGTTAACATTACCGCTCAGGCTGCATTGCGTGGCCGTGTGAGCATTGCGACGTCTTACAACATAGACACCAAAATTCTCTACACGGATAAAGCGTGTCTAGGGAACCTTGGCGATATAGATCCGTTGTTGTGTCAGGAGGTCCCTTTCATCACTCAGCCACCGCAGTTGTGTGTCGTTTTCGTCAGTGAGCTACCCGAGTTGTGGGTTTTTCTTCACTGAACCGCCCAGATTGTGGGTTTTTCTTCACTGAGCCACCCAAGTTGTGGGTTTTTCTTCACTGAACCGCCCAGATTGTGGGTTTTTCTTCACTGAGTCACCCCATTTGTGGGTTTTTCTTCACTGAACCTCCCAAATTGTGGGTTTCCCGTGGTAGTTCTGGGATTTTTCTCCCGCACCCTGAACATACTCACCTCAGTCACCTGGCCTGTCCCGTGCAATATATCCCGTCACTAAACTTTTCTTTGTTCATTGTACGAAGTGCTAGTCATGGTTTGACATTTATATACTTAAAATGTGTGTTTGTAGTAGAGTTGCTCTTTCGCGCGTACGCTTGGCGGTGCAGCAGTTGCTTCGCTATAGAGAATTTTTATTTGTGCATCGATCATAAGCAATTTATGGTTGTTGATGCTGCTAAGTGTTCGGTATTTCTGTGGTCCATCCAGTCGCTCCACGCTTTCGGCTAGACAATGTCTCCGTATTGTTGAATCTCGGGTCTAACGACTCGGTGCTTTGATGTAGGTAGGGAGGTTCTCTGTATCGTTTCGGTTTGCTCTTTCTAAAGATTCCGTGCTTTTGTTAGACGGGGATGTTAATTTCGACGACTTTGTACCTCTGAATTACAGACTTTAGCCTTTTTATCCGAGAAGCGCTGAGCTCTGAATCGAAATTCAATCTTACTTCGCGTAACCACCGACGGCCGTAGTTACCGATTAACAAGTAACAGATATTATTATTATTTTTTTTTCGCCTGTTGCATTGCGACGGGTCTTGTTTCCTGCATTCGTGGCCCAGTTCACGACCAGCCATTTTAGTTTGATGCTTTCAGGGAATTAACAGGATAACCGGTGGTGTTATATTACCTCGCCTTGTATATGAAATCGTATATCTACACAAGTGCAACAGATTATCATACTAACAGTTACTTAAAGTCTATCCCGCTCTATATAACATTTACTAAGCGTTCTATTGTGCTGCAAGCGGGAAATATTCTCCTTCATTGACACCTTAGGCAATTGCTGCTTTCGCCTAAAGTACTCGGCGTGGAGGGTGCAGTTTGTCTGTATGTTGTTGTTCCCCTATTTCAGGTGATGGGGGGGGGGAGCATGAATAGTTGGTTGTAGACGCAAAGAATGATAAGTGGCTGCTCCAAGATACGATTTACTCTACTGCGTTTCGTCAGATTGCGCTTGCTTTCGTATTCCATTGGCGTTTTGTCTGCTAATTTAGGCACCTCACGAAAATCGTTTGTTAATTGGAATGTTAAAGGGTTGAACAATCAACTGGCATCTTGGAAGTTCCGATGAGGCACATTCGAAGTCGTTCCTACTGGAAACTGAACCTTGCAGTTCAGCTAGGCGAACCTAGTTTGCCAGCTGTGCCACTCCGGTGGTCCACGGGCGCTACATTGCTCTGGACGCTCTACCGATGCCAATGTTAGTGAGGCAATTTCTCGTCACTTCGCTGTTTTAACGGAGGCTCTCGTCTTCATTTAACTGAGGCTGCCGTCTTCATTTAACGGAGGCTCTCGTCTTCATTTACTACCTTCATTGTATGTCATCATACACCGGGACGTCCCACAAAACGGAAGCTCTCGCTTTAATTTCGCTACACGGAGAAACGTGTTGTCTCCAAAGCAGCACATATGCTCGTGTACTGACGGAACACCCCTGCCTTTGTGTGCTCCTGCAGCACGTAACCTTCAGTTTTCATGCTGTACTACCGCCCCAAGGCAGGTATTTTGTGTTGCTACCCAAGAATACGTGCTTGCATGAAGACAGCACTTTCCTAGGTGTTCGTGCAACGCGTAACAAAAATTTCGGGGCCGCTCGCAGAAACGAAATTACGGTTTAGGTTCGGCGGCGTCCCTGAATTTTGGTAGGGAACATTAACCCTGTTTGTACTAGACTATACTACCTCGCTGCGCGGGTATTTTTCCTTGTAGCAATACAGTAGGACAAAGAACCCTTTTTGCAAAATAACACAGGCTTGTATGGAAATAAGGTTAGGCAAGACATGCTCCACAAGCCAATGACTCGCACCCTCCCTCCCTCACCGACGCTTCATCAACTCCGTACATTATCCCGAAATATCTTGTTTGTAGGAGATCATGTGTTTCGCTGCCACTGCTGCCATCGTGATAGATGTTATCTGTGATGTTAATTTTTTTCTAAGCTAGCCTCTAGACTCTAAGAATTAGCGGTTTAAGTGCTCTAGTGTTATTATAAAAGAAAGTTATGTAAGTAAGGGTTTGACCCGCCTCCTCAGGTTTTGTCTCGGCTCCGCTGATATATACATTCTTTGCTTTCAAAGATTTTAAAGCTCGTATATTTTTTTAGAAAATGTCTTTCTTAGTCCGTAATCGGTGGACTTGGAGCTCATAATTTAGGCCGTTGATATGTCTTTGGAAGGAAAGCCTATTTATTGTAATTAATATCATTATTGTACGTCGTAATGGCTGTTTCGGCGCTCGAACGTGACCCGTACCCTGGAGTACCTATTGTCTGTCTAATCCTACTTCCTTTTTTTTTTGTTGTTGTTGTTACCTTCAATCGTTTTTTTTTTACCCGTGCTAAGCAACATCTACCTAATAGGCATACATATGGTTTCATTTGGTATTATGTTTTATTAGTGTTGCAGACTAGCCAACCTTTTCCCCTCTTTTGTTTTCTAAATTTGGGCGTTTTCAACATTTTTCCCGTAGCTAAAACTTAGAGTTACAGCAAGCTGCCTCCTCATTGTTACCGGTCGATGTTTTCCAACGCTTACTAATATTTTGTTCGACTTCCCTCTTCTTATTTATGTATCGTCATACAACATTATGTGGCGACTGTTTCTTGTTTTGTTTTTAGATTTTGCAAGTCTCCAACGTCCATTTTATCAAACCATGTTGTCGTTATCTATCGTTTGCGCTTTGCTGTTTGTTTGCTCGAAAACTGAAAACTGATAAGCAGAAAGGGACGATGGAAACGTCCAATTTAATAATTTAAAGAATTACAGCCTGTATTGCTCTTGTAAATTTCGAAGGAATAGACCCTGGGTAATTTCTGCAGCTTGTTTAATTATCAAGTTCTGGGTGAGTTCTCCATCTTTAGTTTGTATCGTTCGCTCTGCATTTTCCCCCTGGTCACATTTGTTACTGCTCTTGCTCTTCATTCACAGTTTACTGTACTCATTATTCATAATTTCCTCGTTACACTTCACACTCTAATAACACTTCTTTTTATTCTTCCTTTATTATTGTATCCCCCTTTCTTGTTGCCCTTTGTCGTGGGGGAGCTTAAGCCGAAAATGAACTAAAAATGTCACTGTTCATAGGGCGCTTTTTGCTCATTTCTGCGACTATTGTAAAATTTCCGTCGGTCATTATCTCTCTCGGTTGATTTGCCTCTGTGCTTCTGTACAAGCATAGACCAGCATCATGAAAAAACAGCAGAAAGAGAAGAAGAAGAAGAAGGCATTACAACAAATATTTAAGCTATGCACCGTTGATGTGGCATCCCATTTCTGTGTCATTTATTTAACGCAACAGGGGGAATTTAACCCTGCTGTTGCGTAGCGTGGGTTAGGGGTTCATATTTCTTCTCGCGCTCCCATAATGTCGCATGTTGACCCTTTCAACGCCCACTGTACCTAACCATTAGGTCACGGTTCCGTTAGCATTGTTCTTACAAAAATTGATTGGTTTTGAGAAGTTAATGGGTGCAAATCAGGCCGATAATTGTCGTATTTTGCTTTTGTGGCGAGGAGCTGCTGGGTTTTGTTGCTACAGTTGCTATTATTATTGTTATTTATGCCCTGGTAAAATTTTTGGCCGCCCAGAAGCTAAGTTACGGCTCTAGGTTTTTGGGACGGTCGAAAATTCTGTTTGGGTAGCAGAAACTCGGAAGGTTTGGCTCGTATCGAGCCATGTCCCTCCTGCAGTGTACGGCGCATACTGCCGCCAATTTATATTACCTTGCCGCCATTTTGTTATCGTGCCGCCGTTTTATTATCGTGATGCGCGTTGTTGCCGTCGTGTGTAAGCGTGTAAATATTTAGCATGTACGTGGCATCATGTGGTGCGTTACCCAGGCAAATAATAAAAGAGTTACTGCGCGGCTCTTCGTAGTTTCTATCACATTCTTTTGAAGCCGTTGTGGGAAATGTATTATAAATTCCTTGACTTCTTATGTTGTTTAGGAAATTCGCGGAAGATTTCCTGGACCTCTTATTTTCTTCAGGAAACAAAGGGACAAATTTCCCAGATTTCCAGGTTGCAGGCTGCTCAGGAAATAATTTGAAATTATTGCTCTTTCTTCTTTGGTTGTCCATATCGTAAACTATTTACGGACTATTAAGACTGTTCAGGATAAATTTGAAGAATGTCAGATTCCTTAGAAGAGAGGGAATTTCTTGGATTTACTCTAAAAGCGAGTTGTTTTGTATTGAGTAGGTATCAAAACATTAGAAACTGCGGTAGCTATATAGTTCTAGCTGCTGCAAACATCGATCGCTACAGACATAAGCTCGGTTTTAACCGTTACTGCCGTCTGTTTGGGGTAAGTACGGGTAATTTCCCTCTCTACCGCTATGGACGTATACGTCTGTCTGCACTTTTGGTTTCGTAGTAATTTCTCCCGACTGTTAGGCTATCACAGATCACTTCAGTGTAACCTCACTGAAAGCTGGCGACTTTACCCTAAATTCTAGACGTTCACTTGCTGACTTACCTTGACTTTTTGTACATTGACTAATTTTTCCTAATTTATATGGACTGCTACTTTATCAATTCAGAATAAACTAATTCACCTAAGCCCTAGATTGCGACCGTGCACCTTAGGATAACTTCAGTAATTTTCCCTCGACTGTTGACTGTCATCAGCCGATCTTTGTATAGCCGTTCGTTTTTAATTATTGAACAAATATCAATAATAAAAGGACATTCGGGTGCAGTGTGGATGCACACCCCTGGCTGCGCTAATGAACGAAAAAATTCGTCACTAAATCGCTTCGCGAATAAGTTCTAAATTTAACTGGACAGCCTGCTGAGGAAGTGCGGCGTAACGTTGGCAAATTAGAATATCCAGAGGCTCTGTTTGTGTGACGCGAGCCTCTGCGTTCGTTGCGTCGACTGTCAGAAAAAAGAGATATAATAAAACTTATATTTGCTCCAAAAATTATTTGCTCCAAAAAATATTTGCTTCGGAATTTCAAATTCATATTTGTGCGATTCGTTATTATTTTAAAAATATCTAGAGGTATCGTATATAAACAGAGACTTTGGTAAGATGGAAAATTATGTTGGAAGTTCTTATTTATTTCTTTCTGTGTTGAAATTTTTTCTTTGCGTAAATTTTGGCTTACCAAAATCTAACTTATTATTTACAGTAACAAATATAGTTTATTTGCTCTTTCTTTTGTATCTGCCGGATTGAAATTTAATTTTATCGTGTGCTCATATTGTAATTTATGATTTCGTTTAGTAACTCTTTATCTGCTCTCTTGTTTATCACACACGCAAATTTATTCTACTGATGACCGCTCCATTCATGACTGTATTGATTTTTTTTTCATGACGACTTACTGTATTGCACTAAACCAACGCCTGACGAAATGCATCCAATCCTACATGTAGGAGTAGCCGCTTAACCCTGTCATGGGCGGCTGACGAACGCTTTCGTGTCAATAGCATTATTGATGTGACCGTATATGGTTCTTTGCCCTATAAAGGCTTCAGCTACATTTTCTAAAAAAATATCAGGATGCTGGCAGGTTACCCTACACATTCCGCCGACAGTCCTCAAGCTATTGTAATTTCTCAAGTACCACACTTGGAAATACAACAAACAACTGATGATTTATTTGCCATAATTTCCTCAGCGAACTTTCATCTGCTTCCATGCATTGGCACAAATGCAGCTTGGTCCCAGACAGTGCGTGCGTTGGTGTGAACTCTGGTTATTTATTTTTCTCTTTTACGCACTTTTCTTCGCTGCATCTTCATTTATTTTGTTGCGAGTCAGACTAAGAGTTGTGATCTGTATTAGTTTTTGACATGAACATCAATACTTGTAATCTTGGCCTCGTACTTTCCGTTGTGTGTGCACCTTTTATTGGATTTTACATTTCATTCAGTTTCATATTCGGAGTTTTAGTTTCCGTCCGACTGTGTAGCGGATTTCCTTGACGAGTGACGTACTGACTTACGGCGGTTTCGATTCGCACACCACGATCAAGATACACTGGTCCACCTAGCCTTAACGTGTCCGGAACTTCAGTTGAAGGCTGTCAAGTTGCTGCTTCTGATCCAGTTTCAGGCGGCGAACATTAACCAACTAGCGCCTGAAGCTGGATCCAAAGTGGCGCATGGAAATCCCTCGTTTGAAGTCTGGACCAGTTGGAGCTGAGCGGTTTAGATTATCTCCCTCGAGCTGTGCGTATTGAGGTCGCCTCTATGCTGTTAATCACACCGCTGTATCTCCTTTGTTGTAATATCCATTTTGGCTGTAGATTCGAATACAGGACATGAACTTGCTGAGTTACCCAGGAGAATTATTTAGGTAGTGGTTGGTTAGCGGTGGGCACTTGCGGCCCCAGGCTGCAGGCCTTTCTTTCACTAGTGCGGATGAGCAGCAGCAGGTCGCCGCAAGCACTCCCTGTTGCTGTGGACGTAGCGCTTCTGTTGTGTTGGAGCTTTCGTGACTATCTGTTGAGTTCAACATAATACAGGGTTATTGGTAGCGATAGTGTGCAGGTTTGAATGTTACGTTGCAGTTTCTTTTGAATGATAAACAAGTGTTTTTTTTTCTGTGGATCTCTTTATGGTGGATTTATTTTCCCCTACGGAACAAAGATTTTTTTTTTGTCGTGTAAATATAATATGAACAGCAGTATGTGCCTTTCATTGTGTCCTCTGATTGCCGTGCGGTAAATTTTGCGATGAAGAGGCAGTCCCAATTGCCTCGCTACGGGAATCTACTGCTAAACATGCGGTACTTTTGGATGTCGGTAACTAACTTCGTCTTTTAAGTGACGGAACTTACTACTAACTTCTTTTAAGACAGAATTTCGAGCTGTTTCTAACAAGACTGAACTTTCACGTGCTAGAATTTCAAAAAGATTGCATTAGTCAGATTTTTATCTTTGCGATGAAAATTTAAAGAAATATCCTTGTTGGAAGAGGCACTCACGTGGATTCGTGAGCGCAGGTGTACCCTGTGCAATGCTTCTTTATTAATAGAAGCAGAGCACAACTGTGCGGTGACGGCTGCTGAGGTCAGATGTAAGTTCTGTAACAGCTCTGATGCAGTTGGCCAGCAGTTGGTAATGCCAAACTCAACCACCTGAGGCGAGTTGTAAGCACTCCTGGGTTACCGGAGGCGTGTTGTAATCACCACCCCAAGATTGCCTGAGGCATGTTGTAATCACCAGCCCCGGGTTATTTGAAGCGTGTTATAATCCTGAGGATTACCTGACACGTGTTGTAATCACTTCCTTAGGATTACCTGAGGCGTGTTGTACTTGTAATCACAATTTCAGGGTAGCTGAGGCGTATTGTAATCCGTGATTTCTTGAACCCGGATTTATTGCAGTTTACAGCGTTAGTGCAATAACAGCTAGAAGTGCAATAACTGCAGTGAGAGCTATAAATACAATATATTAGGTCGTGTTCAAACGTCCCTAATCGTAACGCGTTCAGTCTAACTGATGGATGCGGCGCGCTGATTTGATAGAAGCAGCTGCAGCAAACGCGGTAGACTGAAGGATGAAGCATGTCCTTTTATGAACATGCTGCGTCATTCAAAATCTGTTAACAGAACCTATAAATAGTAAGTTTATTCTCTGCAACGTTCACAGATCATGGACAATTAAAAAAAATGCATTTTTATCGTCACTTTAATGATCAGAATCACTGTACTCCCGTTTAAGACAAGAAAACCTGAAAAGTTCAGAACACAGACGCCATCTTTGATTTGGAAGCCCAACTGATTGATCAGCGCTGATTTTTCTTCTATCGGCTTATCAGGCTATAAATATTTTAGAAGTAGGCTGTTCCTATCAAAATCAGGCTATAAGAATATGGGATACGAATGTGACTTGAAACCGACCCGAAATATAAGCGAAAGTATAAAGAAACGATATAAATGAACGCCCAGCATCGTTCATTTGCATGAAGGACGCTTCCTACGTGTGGATAGAGACAGAAAAAGTCGGCGCACAGTTCGTGTTAATTTTCGTGATTGAACGCGTTACGGTGAGGGACGTGTGGACTTGCCCTAAGCTAACGTAAAATATTGCATTTATAACTTGCATTGTAGTATGAAGTCGTGTGACACGTGGCAATTATTATAACTGATAATAAATGCCACGTGTCATAAGACATCATACGTTACTACAACTGATTTCATTGTAAATTATTGTTCAATGATTTTGCTGTGGGTAAAAATATAATTGAGCTGCAAAATCTCAAAATTTGACAATTAAATTTTTGTAACCTTTTTCGTTCGGGGTATACATCATGGGTACAGGTAAAGCGATATATTCGCAAGAATCATTCGTGCCATTGGGAAAAATTGTTAATTAGCATAAGCGCAATGTACAAATGTACACTAACAATTGGTATTTGGAACTGCTCTGAGTGTCCGTTGATCCACTGACATGCGAATCCCGTTTGCTATCCAACCTTGTTTGGTCCCATCAATTTTTTGCTGTATTTGGCTTGTCTTTGACTCTTTGCCTTGTTTCCTATTTCTTCCACCCCAATTGCTTAGGTGCCATACGAGCAATTTTTAAGTGCAACAAGATCAATTTTTACGTGCAATAAAATCAATTTTTTGGTGCAATGAGATCAATTTTTAGGTGCAACTAGACGACCCGTGACCCGTTGGGTCGTCATCACGATCGTCTTGTGTGTCTTCCGTGTCCATTTTGCTTCCTTCTCACCTGTAACTCATACTGATCTTTCTTCCATCTGTTCTTCTTCTTTCCCGACTTGCTGTTCCCATGCGCGTTGATCCTGTGTGGGAACACCGTCGTGCATGGGTTCCACGTGTCTATTATCACACTACGTGTCCCTTCATTCTTCCTCTGTGACATCGCCTTTGTTGTGGAAACGGAGACTTAAACTTATGATTATAATAATA
>LQNS02277717.1:12917402-12934120 GCA_001587735.2 Parhyale hawaiensis
TCTCTTTGTTTTCAGCACTGAAGATGGATTTATTATAATCCGAAACGTTTGCTTTTACCCAGTAAAAATGTTTTATCTGTGTAGCTTGGTTCTCCTTTTTATATTAAGAATACGATTCCCCAGAAATCACCCTATAACTGTGGCATCAATGGATGGGTAGATCCGAAACTAAGCACTTGGGGAACTACTACCCTAATACAAATAGGAATTGGAGCTGCGGTGCGAGAGCACAGACCTTCTCCAAACAACGCAATGCTAAGCGACAAATGATGGACAGACGGATTCCTGGATCAGTATCCTAATGTAATCATCTGTAGCTACCTCGTAACGTTTCTAATAGATTCCATAAATTTTATTAAGAACCATCCATAATTTTCTTTGGAGTTTCGTTGCTCATAGACAAAGAGAGAAACCCGCTAGAAATGTTACCTCCTGGGCTTGGCTGCAGTAAAAATGTTGTTTCTATTTGTTTTTCTCAACGACGTGAAGGTCTAAACATGGTTTCATGTCTATTTGTCCGTTTTCTTCCACTTGATTTACGCTTAGCGAAAAAAAGATTTTGTAAAGACTTAAGGAAAGCGAAATCGTGATGATGTTAATTAGCAGTAGCTGTCTTGGAAGTTGAGCGAAGTGTTGTAATCGGTATACAATTAATTCATAGTGTGCAGTAGTTGCTAAGAAGAGGGTTCATATCTCACAGACTGCCGTAATTGCGCTCTGCTAAAGCTTAGCTGCTGCAACTTGTTTAATCAATGTTTGTTGCCTAATTTCCCTCCAGTGGATCTTGAGGAAAAGTATGGTGAGCATAGAGCTTCTGTGTTGCTGCTATTATTTTCTACTCTTTGTTTCTGTTAATTTCTTTTTGCTCTTTGTTGCTGGACCTTCTATTGTTGTTTATTGGTAAATTGTTTCATGCTAGACTCTGTTGATGTTCATTGTTAGATTTGCCAGCGCTTTTTTAATGAAAGTTTTTTTTTATTGCTGTTACATGCCTGCTGTTCGTGGCCTCATCCTGTTAGACGATTCATAGGGGAACTATGGATACCTTGGGCAAGTTTACTTGGCTGGTGAAATTAAGAAATCAAGGCTTGACTTCTCAGGAACTTTAGACAGGGGCGCTGGCTCTGACCCATTGAAACGTATTTCAAGCGTACTGTCGTCCTTTGGAAGAAGGGCACATGTCCATTCATGGTCAAATAGAGATATTGTGCGTTAACTTTGTGCCGTTTTTATCCATCTGTTCTCTAAAAAACATTAGGGTAACATGTCTAGTATCCATCCACCATGCTAGTAGCGGTCCACTTGGCACTAAAATGCTTCCTGTGTGTAAACCCGCATTTCTAGAAAGCCGTACATAGGCTTGAACTGTAGGCTAAGTAGTGCCACATCATCCCTAAAAATGATGGGCAAAACATAAGACAATAAAAAATGGTTTTGGTTTTCACATTTTCTCATCTTTTTAATAAAAAAAATGTGAAAACCACCATCATTTTTTATCATTTCATTTTTTTCACCCGTCAGTTTCAGGGATGGTGCGGCACTACTTGGCCTACAGCTTAATCCTATGTATGGCTTTCTGGCACTGCTTGTTGTCACACAAGAAGTTTTTTAGTGCCAAGTGGATGGCTACTAGCATATGGACGGGTACTAGACATGCTACGCTACAAATTTTCCGGACTCGTGCCCTTGTAATCAAGTACGCAGATCTAATTCGGAAGAGGGCATACATGCTGGATATGTACCATTTCTCCAAAGTGAGATTAGTAATAACAACCTAAACCTACCTACTTCTGAGTGGCGTTTATGTCCCTGCACGTTGAGAAAAAGTAAAAAAATTTTATGATATCATATACATCATTGTGTAGAAGTCAAGAAGCTGAGAATTTTGGTACCAGTATCTTCAAAATTTCAAAATTTGGACGTGTGCTTTTTTTTTCCAAAGAACGGTAGCATAGACCCATAATTGATTTCTCCTGAGACTTCTGAACTCTGACTCCTACTTTGTAGAATGGAGTTTTCAGCCGGTTCTGCCTAATCAATTTCCTTCTAACACGATTCAATGTGACGAAGCCAAAGCTCCCGTCTGAAGTTCCTTGCAGGCCAAGCATCAAAGGTTTAATTTCATTGGCGAATTGGATACGCTTTATTCTAAGTTGTATGTGCAGTTCTTCTGTAGACGTTTGCTCGCTTGCCTTTGTTCGTTAGTTTTCGCCAGTAGATGCTGGGTTAGATATATTTTTACATTTTCAATCAGATTAGGCAATTCTCATCATTGCCCTTACCGATCAGACATGTGCTTCATTTTAATGCTGGTATTTGCTGGAGAAATACATGCGTACTTAGCTGCTTATATCCTAGAAACAGTGTGCTAAGTTCTTATTGGAATTTATTTCCTCATGTTTATGGTCTCATGTTTAGAATTAGTTCTTACGTTGCTGCTTAAATGGTTATGTAGGTAATTGACTATTATTGTAATTAGTAAGAAATATTCCTTCCCTCTGCTATGATTGCACAATTCCAATTAATTTTCGTTACATATCATTGTAATCAACTACAGTAGCTACCTATACGTTATCCCTATTCTGTGGACCTGAGTATGCTTGCTTCACTTATCAATTGCATGGTATTGCTGTGCTTGCATGGTGATGTTTCTCTTTCCTTCAGTATACTTGTCTTAATCAACGGAATTCTTGCTTGGGTATTTCTAGCCTTGTAACAATTTGCAGACTTGTGAAGTCATTGTACACAAATGTGGGTACACAGTACGTGCGGGACAATATTTATTTGGGCCACAACAATTCATCAAGTTAATATTCTGCGTTACACTGGGGCGTAAGCTGCATTGTCTCTGCTTCTGCATCAATTGCTTTAGCTGATCTTTATTTCCCAATGAACTGCAATAACTTATCTTGAAGTTAGGTTTTGAACCTTGAGACATGAGGCCTGGTCGCAGCATATATAGTTTGTACTGTATGTACAAGGCACCACTCATGACGATATCTCATGAATGTGCAAGGCTGTCTAGAAGTAAGGTCTGCTAGTAGACCCCTGTTCTTAGTGACATCACTTGTGGCCATTCTTGCTTAATGCCACTACATTGGCAAACAGGTGCTGGCAGCATTGGGTAGCCATTCATGCCTCTAGCCTCACAGGATATCACTAATGGAAGCCGAATCGGGGGGTGGGGGTGGCGGGCGACACTGCGCATTCGTACGCAGAAATTGATGGAAGGTTGAGCAGCCCCTATGCTGTTCCGAGACATGAGACATAGGTATTAAATCCCAGTGTGATCAGTGATATGCTAGCTGCACATACTCGCATAGAGTTGTGCACGCAAATGCATAGTGTGGCCCTTTCATTTCAAACAGGATTTCTGTTGCCACGACTTCAATCAAATGCTGGAGATGTTAGCCTTGAACCGTTCACCGACAAGTGACTATATGTGACCTCTTTCATAATGCTATTGCTACCAGAGTGCTTCTCAATCGCCCAGCTAAGGGTTACATCAATAGGTGTAGGCACATTGAGAAACTTGTGTGGAAGACTTGAAAGTTAAAACCCATCAGGGGTATAGAATGGGCCATAGGGTTAGGTTAGTTTAGGTTCACCCATCTTATGTCATGGGGAGCAGCACCCCCTCAGTAGGGACCCTGTAGGTTACCTTAGCTGTTAGCTAGACCTTCTGGACGTCTGTCTTTCGTGCCCGTTTTGCTTCTTCAAGATTTCATTTCGTCTGTTCTTCCTCTTCTTTCCCGACTTGCTGTTCCCATGCACGTTGATCCTGTGTGGGAAGACCTTCGTGCATGGGTTCCACGTGACTATCGACATTCTAGCTATGGGTCCCTTCCTTTTCCTGTAATAGGAAAACTTAATATTTATTTAGGAAGGCCTAAACTCTCTTATAGCTACGATATATTACACTACTACTACTACTTGAAAGTTTAAAATGATTATTTCCAGTGATGTATATAAAATGAAAGAGTTAGACAGCTATAAAAACTTCTATGTTACCTATTTTCTAATTTGCTCTTGCAATGTACGGTATATATTCATCCGCATATCAGTTCCCCTTGTTTATTGAATTACTGCTGGCACCTTCCTTACCTCTCTCGAACCACCATTGCCGTGACAAAAGAGGCTTGAACCCGAGCTACTGAGTCTGCTGGACCAAGTCCAAGTCCTGTGCCTAACTCCTTGGACCCTAGAATATTCCGACTCCAGATCCAATTCTTATCAAACTAGGCCCATTTTCCCTGACTCCAACTCCTGGGACAAGCGTGTGGCCATCTCCAATTCCTGGCCCTCCTCCCCCCCCATTCAAAAAATCTCCCCAGCTCTCACGGACTTTGATTCTCCAACTGTAGCTTGAACTAACATATAGGGTAATAGCTGCACCTGCATCTGTCCCCCAGGCGTGAGTGTGAGTGACTGCGTGAGGGTGTTTGGCCGCAACCTGCTGGTGCTGTTCAAACTGGTGCTGCTGGAGCGAGGCGTGCTTGTGTACCACAGTCCCGTCAGTCCAGTGGTGAAGACCATCGCCTCACTGCTGGCACTGCTGCCGCACACACTCCCTCATGGCATCATGACTGCCGCTGCTACTAAGTAAGTGTAACCCTGCGTTAGTCAGGCGAGGTGTCTTGCCACCCCAAAGTGCATTGAATGTTCGTTAAGTCTAGCGATCGCAGATTGTCAGACTTTCATATCATGGCGAGTCACTAAGGCAGGGTTAACGTAGCACACCAGGAAGTATTTACCCAAAGCCTGGGATTTTTTGGCTTATTAGGAAGAGCTGAATGGTTCCTGGATCTTCACTTGGCTACCAAATGCTGGGGCTTTTTCTGTAACTATACGAACGGCTGATAAGTTCTGGATTTTCTTTTGTTCAAAGCATGATTTTTTCGGCATATGAGGAAGGGCTTGAAAGTTCTTTGATGTTCATTCACTCAAAGCTAAACTTTTTTTAGCACATGGGGAAATGCTGTAAATTTCTTTGGGATTTCTTCTAGCCAAAGCCATGAGCAATGTTTTGACCCTGACGAGATCATGCTTTGGAAGGTATAAAAAAAGAGAAAAACGAATGCCTTTATCGGGTAAAGAGGTACACTGTAACTGTAATTTCTCACATTCCAGTAATGTGGATGACGCCAATCCCCAAGCCGCAGACACACCCGATGCGCAGATCCGGGCGAACAAGACCGAGACAGAATCTCTGAGCTCATCCACAGACTCTGCACTAGAGAAATCTGCAGAGGCCAAGCAGGCGGATGCCAGCAAAACAGGCAATTTTCAGTTAACCAATGGCTCCACCAAACTCAAGTTTAAGAAGAAAAATCACCAGGTGAGCAAATCCTCCGACTCAAATCACTCGGATGATTCAGCCGTTGTCGATGTTCATGGCACCCAAAAGGGGAAGGGAGAGTACGGCGAGGGCTCCACCCTCAAGATTTACACTGCCGACGAGGACAATTCCAGTCCTAACCTTTCTTTGGGTCGAGTGACCTCACTGAGGGAGGGAGAGCAGCACCAGTCCTTGGACACTCAGTCGGTGGATTCAAACAGCGCTGTTGCCTCCACGCGAGCCACCACTGGTGCTGACACTCCTACGGCCACGCTTCAGGTACTTTAGGTGTTGCGTTATGTTTGGTAGTGCGTGTATAGAAGGGGCCAAACTGTGTTACTTAGGTTATTCTCCAAAGGACTTGCTTGCAACGTCCAAATTCCTGGTTCCTTAGGTTAAAGAGTTGAGAATACAACAAGAGGGGAAACTACACTGCAGGTATTATCCCTGTCGCTTCAAAAGGACCGCAAGTGGCGCTAGTGTTGTTTTAAGTAAGCAATTAGGTTCAATTTGGTAATTCAATCTCCCACATGTTTTGTTGACTCTTGTGCCGCGTCCGATGAATCGCAATCTAAACTTACAACAATAACGGTAGCAGTCCCCTGTCCCCTACCATTTACCTATATTGGGCAATGATATCTTTGATAATTACGAACCATAAATCAATATACAGTATTTTATACCCAATGATGCAATATTCCTTAAGGATAGGAGCTTAGAACTCTTTCTGCTGTCGAAACTACGGCTTTGGGCGACATTTTAGCACTCCCAAAGCAGCGCCGTGCAGTAATCAGCACCAATACTGATTCAATACTAAATTAAACAGCACTATTTTTAAAAGTAGCTAGGCCTTTCTGACGTCTTTGACTTACAAATTTATTGATTTATAAATTTATTGAGCATTCAAAACATGCTATTTTTCAATATTTTGACACTTACGTTCACGTCATGCGCCGCCATATTGGAACTTGTACATAACATGCAACATTTTTATGTTGTAATATATCCATGAGTATTGAATACAGTTTAATATTACAAGCAAAAGTGCCACCAGAGGGCGACGGAAATCGGGACAAAAAATTTCCACGTACTTTCCGCTCTTCTTGTATTCTAAGCTCTTAGCTTAAGCTCATATTAAGCGTTTTTACATTTTACCAGCTATGGTATTTTAATTCCAAAATGTGAACCGAACCGAAAATTGGTATCGAGTTAGGGAAACGTTGTTGGAACCGCTTTGTGCCGAGAGGGGAGGGACTCACATACAAGTTTTCTGGATAGAAGCATGCCTAAGATTTTGCGAAATGAGCCAGTGTAGGACGGACGTGACGCGTTGAGCCCTCTCTATGCGCAGCACCTCGTATGCACCGTCTTGATCTGTTTATGAGGCGGCACCAGTGTTTTCAGTTATTTTGAATGCTGTGTTGGATTGGAAGATGGTTGTGTTTAGGTAACCCGGCAAAGTAATTACCTCCTAGAGATATGTTATGTAATAAATAATTTGCGTGCACAGGACAGCATTGGTGAGCTCAGGAGCAGCAATTCGAGCCTGACGTCCGTCACATCGAGAGCTTCGTTCCTCAGCCCCGTACAGCCTGATGCTGGTGATGGTGAGTGACCTCAGTGCTTCTTCTGTCGCATTGCTTCCGTACGAGTATTGCTCTTGCTTACTTTCAAATTCAAACTAATTGATGAAGAAAAAAAATTACTTGATCTTGGAATAAAGACACTGACTGACGTTGAATAACAATAAAATCTAGAACTTTCTATGAACTGATATCTATATACTGTATGCAACTTTTACTTTAAGTCATTGGCATTTAACTGTTACCTATATAAACAACACTCTGCCTCAACATCATTAAAATTAACTGTTATATGAGCAATGCTTTGAAAGCATTGGCATTCTGCGCCTCATTCTATAGGTGCAGCACTTGCTGTTTTATGGAATTAGGTTCGCCCATCCTATGTTATGGGGAGTAGCGCCCCCAGGGGGTTTGTGGTTTGTGTAGGTTACCTTAGTCATTAGCTAGGCCTTCGGGACGGCTGTCTTTCGTGCCCACTTTGCTTCCTTCCTATCTTTTACTCCTACTGATCTTTCTTCAGTCTGTTCGTACTCTTCTTTCCCGACTTGCTGTTCCCATGCGCGTTGATCCTGTGTGGGAACACCCTCGTGCATGGGTTCCACGTGTCTATCGTCACACTATGTGTCCCTTGCTTCATCCTCTGTTAGATCGCCGTTGCTGTTGAGACGGAGACTTAAACTACTCAATGTAATAATAATAATAATAATGTTTTATGGAATATATTACAACATATTCACTGTGTATACTAGTGGATGGCCATTTTACAAGATGCATTAGTATGAACTTCTCATGGAGCGTACCTAGGAGAGGCCATACGGTTAAGTTATGGAGGTTCACCCATTCTCTTATTGGAAAGGAGCTAGTGTTTCCAGGAGGTCCCCACAGGCTACTTTAGCCTTAGCTAGGGTGGGACGTCTAATTTTCGTGCCCACCTAGCCTCCTTCCGTTTTATATACCTGCTTCATTCTCTTCTGCCTTTTCTTTCCCGACTTGCCGTTCCCACGAGCATTGATTCTGTGTGGGAATACCGTCGTGCATGGGTTCTACGTTTCTATTAACATATTGTATGTCTGTTAATGCTTCCTCTGCTAAATCGACATTCTAGGTACCGTAGTGAAAATGGAGGTTTATGCTATACGAATATGCCTTAGGACTCGTTCTTGTTACAAAGCGATTGTTGGCAACATCCTTCCGAAGCAAACAAAATAGTTGACAATTACTCGTCAATTAGCTTGATTATTGAGGAGCTTTCAGAAAAATTTAACCGAACAGACGAGGTTTTTGATATACTGTACCTAGTTTCATTAGAGAACATTACTATCTAGTCAACATATCACCTTTTTTCTGATTGAACAAGATATACCGTATCTCATTTAGAGTCATTTGCATTTGTAAAAAACATTACTGAACGGACAAGTTTCTGACTCAGGACAATTAGAAGTGCCTAGCTACCGACTACCAGACAGGATACCTCAGAAATTGTAGTTTTCGAGCAAAGTGTTTACTCGCTACTCCCTACGCTGCAGACTCCAGCCAGCTGTCGTCGCCTCCTCTGTCATCGCGCTTCACCAAGTCTCTGAAAGGGCGCCTGTCTGGTGCCATCAGCTATTGGACGGGCACCAAGGAGCGTCCTGTTGGTGCTAAAGGTAGGTGGTGTTTAGCGTCGCTTTGCGTGCCTACTGACTTAGTGAGAACATTTAGACTTCAGCAAACAACATTGTACTATTTTACTGCAAATGTTGCTAGTAGTAACCTATTGACAACCGGGTGTGACTGTAAAATAACAGGTCGTAAATTGGAAAGCTCTTAACCTTGGTCAATACAATTTCTCAAGTTTATTCTGTATTGAAGTTTGTATCGTTCATCAATATTAGTGATTTGCCAAACCTCCAGCATTGTTGCCAGGTCAATGAAACCTCACTTAGCGATTCAGTCCCAAATCGCCTCCCATAGCCCTACGGCCCCAGCCCGTCTGGCGGCGAGACCTTGATGAAGTTCTATCGACTGTTCTCCACTCCATCGTCCAACTTCCCTGTGTTTTCTTCCTTTAAAGGTCCAGGCCCATTTATGAGCGGCGCATGGGGCTGAGCCACTAAGAAACATAAATATATAGCTTTGCTTACGGGTGTGTAAGCTTTGCTTACGGGTGTGTAAGCTTTGCTTACGGCAAGTGTGGCTGATCGTAACTTGCAAAGGTTGTATACTGATGACCGAATGTTATACTCCACTGCAATGATAGTAGGTTGTGTTCAGGCAGGTGTGACTTGCTTCATTAGTTGGACGACGTGTAATACTGTAATGGTAAGCTCTCCATGCAGCAGATACCCCCACCACTCCTGCATGCTCACCCGCTGGGGAGGAGGAAGACAAGGAGGATCCGTACCCAATGTCGCCCGCGTCAGGAGCACCGCTAGTGTTCCCAGAGCTGCAGCAAAACAGTCAGCAGCTGCCACCACAGTCCAGTGAGGACTCCAACAGTAAGTATTGGTGACTTGAGTGTCCTCATGTAATATGTGGCCAGTCTCAAAAGTACCTATGTGTTAGCTTAGATCTGATAGGTTACGTGAGGGAAGAATTGGCTAGGGTAGGTTAATTGCGATAGGTTCAGTGCTCCCAGGGAACCCTATCCGTTTTCTTAGTCTTAGCTAGGCCTTCGCGTCGTCTTTCTTTCACGCCCAAGTTGCTTCTTTCCAATTTGATGGCCCTACGGATGATTCTTTATTCTGTTCTTCCTCTTCTTTCTCTACTTACTGTCCTCATGCGCGTTGACCCTGCATGGGCACACTCTCATGCATGGGTTCCCCTTATGTATCGACACACCATATGTCTTTTATTCTTTCGTTTGGTAGATCGCCTGTGTTGTGGAGACGGAGACTTAACCCTTTCGCTGTGGGCTGGGTGCGGTGCAAAGGCCCATTGTTAGCCTGGACGCAACAAATTTGTTGCCTGGAAAAATGTACCGTAACATCGCGTCACCGTCATTCTGGCCTCTTTCAAATTAAAATCCAATTGTAAATTTTTTTTTTTTAAAGTTTATTTATTTCACGAGTTAAAGTATACAAAACTCTAAGATGAAAGCACGGCCAGAACTTGGAGCCTAATTATTTTCAGGAGGAAAACTTACAAACACTGCAAAGTGTTACGCCGATAATACAAAGTTGCCACCAGGCAGTAGGTAGTGAATTTATACCGACCACAGAAAGTTATCCCTACCAAGAGCCGAGTTATAACAGCAGCAAACGCCCTCAGGGGTATATTCTGCCGGGCCCTATCCCTGCCACAATATATTTGGGCATCACGCACCCAAGGTTCCCGAGTACCGTATTCTGCGGCCCATTCGCCAACGAGTCAACCAGATCTCTTAGGACTGTGAGCCGCGTTAATGTATCTCATTGGTGGAAGTGACGGGGAGCAGTGAGTTTCACCGGGGAGCAGCAGATATAAACTGAGTTAGTGATATGCGATTGGTGCATACGCTACTGGCTGCAGCCATAAGAAACTGTTGAAGCTTCAACGGACAAGGCTCCTGGCTCCCTCCTCTCTATAAAAGCTCCTTGGGAGGAGAGAGCCCAAGCACTCTTTCGGCGAGTGCACACGTGGCTGAGTCACGTGACGGGAGCTGGCGTTTTGGACCCCCCTAAACTTGCTGAACTGCTCTCATGCACTGGTCCGAAGGCAATGGTCAGCTCATACTAAAGACGACATCGGCAGGCAGTTCTTCAATATTTTTGCAGAAAATTATGTCTGAAGATTGACACCACAGTGCTCACTTCGTTACTTTCATCATAAGTTGGTATACAGGTTGCAAGTGTCGTCTACAGACCTCCAGCCGCTCGAAATTTCGTCGATAGTTAATGGTTATAAAACTCTTAACTCAGGACTCCTATCTATGCGGACTCCATAAGGCAATGCCGCTCTCCGATCGGAAACGCCACTCAGCCAGTTCAAGGGAAACGTTTACTTTAATCGCTCCCGTAAGGTAAATAGAGAGAGTGCACTCGTCCCATTACAACCTCCTTGGCCGCAAGTAAGACAGGGCCGGCATCACCAAACCCTTTTATAGCCTCGCGCACACAACGAATTAGAGGCCACTCACGTACACAGTTCACTTACTATAGAAGTTATGTCAGACAATAGAGCCTGCAGTGCAGTTGGAGCATAGTGACGTCACACAAAAGCGTGTCAACCAATAGCGTCACTGCTTGTGCAGCAAGGCATCTTGGGTATATAATCCCAAAACCGAGGCTGAAATTGGCCACCGGGTTGTTGCTTAGAGCTGACAAAATGAACTGCGCTCACGTACCACTGGCTGCAGTCAGTACATCACCGCAAGATGTTACGCTGCTAGGACTGAGCCGCTCCTTTACATTTGTGGAAAGTTTAAGAATTTAAAAGACACGACATTTTGTCGTTCGCAATCTGGTACAGCAACCTACTACCACCCCCCCCCCCCACACACACACACACACACACTATTGCTCACAGGTGCCAGGTAATCGCATTGTATCAGTGGGGCACCGGCCTTGTTTGCGTTAGTGACTGAGGTGATCATTCCTATACTGCGAGAGGCTTTAACTATTCAATGTAATGATAAAAGTAATGGGATCGGTTAGTTACAGCTAAAATGGGTACCTAACCTAACTTACAGACACATATTCTATCCTTGAGCATCAGATGATCCCCATACGATACGGACATCGACTTGCGTTCCTGCAGACTCGTACAGGGTGACCGTAAATAAATACTTCGGATATGTGTGGTTATGAAGCACTAAGCTTCATCGTGCATTGCAGTTGCCTTTAGCATCCATTATACATATTTTATTAATGTACGTACCTATTGATTTTCATATTTGTGCAGGTAATGCCGGGGCCACACTAGGTAGTTACACTGACAACTTGCTGCAAGGTCGCGAGACTCGTACGTCACGTATGCCGCGTTATCTATGCTGCCGCGCTTAAATATGTTTTGAAATGGCACGCGAGCTGCTCCTCCTAGCAGCCAGTTGAGCGTGCAAACGCATATGTGGCCCCGGCATAATGGTCTATGGTTGTCGTTGAGGCGCATGACCCTCAAAAATATTTACTGTGCGAACGAAATTGAAACATCTTTAAACTTGCCTTAGCTAGACCTTCAGGAGATCTTTATTTCGTGTTCACTCCGCTTCTTTTGGATTTCTTATTACTGCTGCTATTTTTTTGCTGCCTTTCCATTTCCTCGCCTGTTTCATCTTTTTATGTATGAGTTTCTCGTACTTTACATATGACATGCCCCTCCTCTTTGTTCTTTGGATCCCAGGTAAAGTTTTGAGTTGTGAGGATTAAACTGAACTAGAATAATATTATTACAAAATTTAATCACATTTAGTGTCATCAGTTGACTGTTTCTATTGTCAATGTTTGTGTGTGGTAAAGTTTTCAGTGGATCAGGCTTAAGCTCTAGGCCTAGGGTACAATATAATAACGTAAAGTGTTTGATATGGAAACAATTTGTGCAGGCACATCCTCGGTATCCGCCCTCCAGCCCTCTCCACCTGAGCTCTTTGCTAGTCTGGAGGCCGCCGACTGTGGCTTGCCTTTGCCTCTATTCAATAAGGTAAATTTCTACTTCTAGTTCTTTGGTCGTAATCGCTCCTCAGGAGGCATAGTTGGGCCATAGGCCGCGGGGGTTAGCTTAGTTAGGTTTGCCCATCCTATGTTGTGGGAGCAGTGCCCTCAAGGAGACTCTGTAGGTTATTTTAGCCGTTAGCTAGGCCTTCGGGACGTTTGTCTTTCGTGTCCCCTTTGCTGCCGTCCGATTTCATACTCTTATTGATCTTGCTTTTGGCTGTTCTTCCTCTTCTTTCTCTAATAGCTGTTCCCATGCGCGTTGATCCTGTTTGGGAAAACCCTCGTGTATGGGTTCCACCTGTCTACCGTCATACTTTATGTCCCTTCTTTCTTCCTCTGTGATATCGCCTTGTTTGTGGAAACGGAGTCTTAAACTTATGAGTATAGTAATAATTAGTCATAACCGAATGTCAGAGCGCATTAGTGATTTTAATAAAACAGGCTGCAATGTTAACTCACGGATATCGTGCAACAGTGTGGATAGAACTTCTTTAAAGTAAAACTGCGCTCTCAAGCAGTGCCATGCTATAGACAATTTCAAAATGTTCCAAAACACAGGATTTCTGTAGGATCATCATCAAAATTTAGATATGTATTCCTCGTGACTTTTCTGTTTCTGTAACTTTCATGAAGATCCGTCCTTAGTTTTTTAAGTTATGTTGCTAACAGAGACAGACAGACTGAATAGCCGACAGACTGCGGCAAAAAATAACCTCCTTGACGGATGTATTAAATGAACTTGCCAAACTGAAACATAAACTAACCACTGTGCAAAAGCTGATAATCTCTCTGAATATCCGTCTGCACTGGGCGATGACCTCTCGAAGTGACCTGACTACTAATTTAAAAGATCTTGCTTAAGATCAGATTACTTGGGCACTTTTTGTTCAATTTATTATGTTATATAATTATTTAGCGTAATTAGTTTTTGAAGTTTGCACATTGGTTGCCCTATGTAGTGGCGTCAGCTCCTGTTGAACTGATTTACCTGGCTAAGAGCACTGACTCGCTCTTTGTCTGGAGGTCAGACCTTCTGTTCCAAGCCAGGGAGGCAAAGTCTTGATGCTGAGGATTGCAGCGCCAGCGTTTTTGCCATTCATAGTTGATTGTTGAGGTACTGATCTAACCACAATGGGGATGGATGGTCGGTGGGTTGCGGTTGTCGTACGAGTTTTCCGTCTATGACGCCGTAGCTCTGATGCTATTCTGTGCTCGACTGCAGCCTTGCACTACTTTGAGACTTTAGCGGTGATTCATTTGTAGCACGAACCAGTAGATGTGGATGTTTTTTGTTATTGTAGTGTACGTTTAACAGCGAATAATCTAAGTAAACTCGGGATAATTCCAAGTGCTAACAACATGTTGTAACCACAGGGATATTTGGTACACCCATACTTATCGCTGCAGCAGCTGGACGTTGTCAGCTGTCCTCGAACTCGAGCCTTCCTTGCCGGCGCCAGCAACACGCTCTTCCTGCACAAGCGGCCGCTCTATGATGTTCTTGTACAGGTACGACTGCTACCGTGTCTTTTATCGTCTATTATCTCATCTACGGCTCATATAACAAACGTTCACGTGGGGTTTTAGCTTCACCTTCAACTCTAACGCTGCTCACGCCAGTCGTCCATGCCATGGTATGGGGAGCATCGACCCTCGTGGCACTTATCTTAAAGGTTGTCTTAACCTTAGCTGGGCTGTGGTTTCTCTTCTTTCCTGGCTTAGTGTTCCCATGCGCGTTGATCTTGTTTGCCAAAACCCTCATGCATGGGTTGCACGTTTCCTTGTTTTGTTCTTTTGTTAGATCGCTTTTGGTGTGGAAACGGAGGCTGCAACTATTCGATATGATTTCATCCCGGGCTATGTTGTTTTGGTACAAGGGATCTTCTCTCTATTGTATTCCTACGGAATAATAAGCCTTTGTAGCGAAACAGCACAGCGCGGTGCAGACAGGGCTAAACGGAGTACGTGGACCCCCAGAAGCAAATCTACCCACACTGTGTAAGGCGCTGCTTGTGTGTCCGCGCCTTGCGTACAATTTCTGATCGGGTTCTCAGTGCGTGTCCGACTCGTGTTGCGCGAGGGTGCGGTATGCTGCGGGCTCTGGGTTTCCGCGAGGACTACAGTCATTATAATTACAGCTAGCTGTAGCGAAGCTGTGCCGCCAACAGTGTCGTGTGTTTCTTAGCCCCGGCAGGAGGCTGTGTCTTGCTGGAGACCCTCAGTGTCTGTTCGTATTATTTATTATGCGAGGTTGTGCTATGTTGTGGGATGTAGATTTCCGTGAGGACCGTAGTTTACTTTTCACACCGTATCAGATGTAATGACAGCCAAGCGGCGCCTCGTTTACAAATAGTAACTGAGAAACTAGAGTTAGATGTTAGTACGAAATGACTGCAAATATTTAATATGCCGGCCTTTAAACGTGTTTATGGTATATCTGAGCCTGTATTTGCGAATATAATATAGAGCATTTTGGCTTGACTGGTTGTAAGTTTTGAGATATAATTTTACATACAGTCTTGCTTAGCCACGAGGACCAGTTCAGTAATGGGAAAATGAATATAACTATTGCGTTTTCGCCTAAAACATGATATGCAAAATGATTTTTTAAAAGCTATAGGTAGCGAATTCTGTAAACGAGCATATTTTTTGGAATTTAGGGATTTTTTCTAGTCAGAAAATGCTACAAAATCTCATACCTTTAAAAAAAAATTCGAATTGTTACCCTCCGTTATCATAGACAGCAATGGAAGAATTATTTCATTCACGTTGTAAACCTGTGGAATTCCTATGAATGTGAGTATTGCATGACTTGAATTTTACGTACTGTTTCCTCACATTGCTCGCTTGAGTAACTTTATCAATTTCAGGTGTCGGAGGGCAAGGTGGAAATTATGGACCCCGAGTTGCGGAGACAGTTGAGCCTATCTACGGAAGACCTTCGTTTTGCCGACAATATTGTGCGCCAGGTGGGGCATTTCAGTAATTTGTTGTGCCGCGTTTTTTTACTTTTGTTATTTTGATGACAGACAAAAAGTAAGACAAACTAACAAACGAACAGACGGATAAACTCGAAAACATAACCTCCTTCGCGTAGGTAATAATGATAATTTGGCTCATGAATGTCTGATCTAAACTTTAAATGTCCACACCGTTCTTGTTTGATATGAGGATATTTCTATGTGTTGACTTCTTTACGTGTGGAGAAATAGTGGTGTGTGTATAGGCGCTGTCGCTTGTCACGAGTACTAATGTTTCTCCAAGTGTGAAGTTGTTATTCACGTCCTCCAATCGGTGCACTGGGCGTTTATGGGTTAATTTTAATTTATGATCTCGGCTGATGCTTGGAAGTCGAGTCTGTGGTTACCAGCTCATACATTTTGAATATTTAGTTTCAAGCGCGAAAACTTGTAAGTAGCTCCTAAGCTTCTTCTCCTGCGCAATATTGAATGGGCATCATCAAAATCACCGTGTTTTATCTCTAGAAAATCTCTTGACAGTTCAGTCAGTAGCGAGTCTAAACGCCTTGGCAAATTTTTCATTTTAGTTTATATATATTGTATTGATGAGACGTATCACGACCTAGACTTGATATGATTTTTGAGAACATTGATATAAAGTGTTACACGTTGATGACTTATTTTGACATAGCAAGTATTTTCTGAGACAGAAGTATAAATTCCTGGACGGCTAGAATTACGATGCGTTAAATGCTGTCAGGTGAAATATTTTAAAATATTTGAAAGTGGAGGATATGGTCTGAAAAGTTGAGCTATTGTTAGCGTAAGAGAAAATTTGATGTTTAGAGCCTACTGGAAGTTCAACTTCCACTAGCCTCTTGCCCCCGTGGGCGGGTGGCTTCTTACCCACTTTAGCCTGTCTGGGGTCAACCATCCGGTGTTCAGGTCTTAGAGACCTTAAAAAGCAAAATTGAGTGAAACGCAATTACGCAGATTACACAATTACGCAGGTTACGCAACTTACGCAATATTACGCAATTTACGCATCGTTGGCCGGGCTGCCTATATAAGGCGAGGAGGCCGCTCTCCCTTCAGTTCTTCGCCGCGTGCCGAGCGGAGAGGGTGTGTGTCGCTCCCGCTCGCTGCTGCCTGTCTCAGCGCACGCGTGCCTTCTACTTCCTTTGCATACCTGCGCCTTCGGGTGTTC
This sequence comes from Parhyale hawaiensis, assembly GCA_001587735.2. Lineage (NCBI taxonomy): Eukaryota > Metazoa > Arthropoda > Malacostraca > Amphipoda > Hyalidae > Parhyale > Parhyale hawaiensis. Next base: position 12,934,100 of record LQNS02277717.1, read on the forward strand.
TTTTCTCCCGGTTCTGGTGAA
>LQNS02277717.1:12944944-12971417 GCA_001587735.2 Parhyale hawaiensis
AGCTGAGCTATGTATGTTTTATAAAGTGTACAATAATGAGAGGCATTGGTTGTATTCTTCTCTCCCTGCCCTCAAGGTTTTTGGGAGAGAGACTCGTGCTGCGTGCGGAGCGCACTCTGTGCCGTTACCAATGGTATGCTACTACTGCTCAGAATTTGTTGGACGCTGCTCGACAAAGAGAAACTAGACTAAAAATTCTTTGAATATTTCATTAGGAGTAAAGGAATAAATAAAACTTCGTCTACTCGAACATTTGTTCGTGTTCTATTGGCACCCATTTACTGATGCCCCGTGTGGCGCAGGGAAGCCAGCACGGTCCTGGGGCTCTCCCAGAGCTGTAGCGTGTGTTATGCTGCGCCTGCCATGTCGAGTAGTCTCATGTCAAGGCGCCCTCCGGGGGCATAGGATGGGCGTTAGGTTCGCCCATCCTATGTTATGGGGAGTAGCGCGCCCAGGGGGCTCGTGTAAGTTACTTTAGCCATTAGCTAGGCCTTCGGGACGTCTGTCTTTCGTGCCCACTTTGCTTTCTTCCACTTTCATACTCTTACTGATCTTACTGTTGTCTGTTCTTTCTCTTCTTTTCCGACTTGCTGTACCCATGCGCGTTGATCCTGTGTGGGAACACCTTCGTGCATGGGTTCCCCGTTTTCTATCGACATTCTATACCGGTATGTCTCTTCCTTTTCCTCTTTTAGAAGAGCTTGGTACTTATTTAGGGAGGCTTAAATGTTCTTATAATACCTAATACCTCATGTCAAGGCGGCCACTCGTTACAGTCGTACCTGCAACTTATGAGCCGTCGTTCATCTTGCACGTTGTTCAACTTGAGCAATTTCCAGCTGAACGTCCACTGATAAGCTGAGCGTGCGGTTGTATGGAGTGGCCGCCAAGGAACATTGCAAGTGTGATTGTGTGAGGTGCGGTCGCTGGGCAAGCAGGGCAAGTGACTGCGTCCTGTACCTCTTAACTTGTGTTTGTGTTTGGTGAGTGTTGTGTGGTGGCTAAGTTGAGATCGCTGCCGTCGCTATCAGTACGGTAAGTGTCTTATCTCTTCACCGCTCCACGAGGATCATTTGGTCACTACTTCAATGGCGCTGTTCCTACAAACTCGTGTTTTCATATGGATGCTGGTAAGGTTGAGCTGTGTAAGGATTAAACATGAGGAAGTTTCAACACGCTCATTTCCGTCGAAGGTACCCCACTGGTGGATTCCCTTTATGTCGAAGGATTTCCCTTCGGAAATTATTATGGAGTACTCTATCTCCATTAGTATATTTATGGGCCTGAGCATCCAGTGGTTGGGACCGACATGGGCCCCGGCAAACCCCGGGCATTTTTAGGGCCCGGTCTATCGGATATTGCTTACTCTGACCCCCGCCCCGGCTTTTCGAACCGTCCATACCGGGGGGGGGTGTTAGCCGGGGCTTTTTGGGGGAGGGTAAAGGTAAAAAAAGGTTGAGCCAACTTGGCCGTACCCCCAACTGGGGAAACCCGCATGCACTGGTTTGTGCTGCAGATATAGACCAACAGGCCCCAGAGGAGTATACGGCTGCAGTCGACTACAGATATCTAGAGCTCTGGCTCCAGTGGCGGAAGACTCCATGCGACAATATCTGCGACCCCCCAACCCTCCCCATTGCTAGGGAAGGTCAGTAACCCGCAGCAGTATGCAGACTGGATGCTGACCGATCACACAAGCACACTAAGAAGATGCCCAGCTGGGAACTGGGCACGAACCAGCGACCTTGAGAGTCGACGTCAGACACTCTAGCCTGCCGCTACTGCGGGGAAACAACTCAAGAGGCAGTAAAACAAGTTGTCTGGGGGAAGTTATTTTTTTCGTTTAAACGGATTCACTATGAGGGGCAATTAATCAATGTGCTGCCTTAAACTACCGCCACTATCTCTGATGCACAAAGATACTAAGAAACTAATTCGAGCCTTAGCCTTTAAAGTTACACTCGGAGTTTTGATCGAGCACATAGCCATGATGACAATCATATATACAGTATCGATTCATTACTCAAGATTTTGTTTGAATATGTCAGCATAGTAGACTAGCTTTCGACTGACGTGTTTTCAATGCGTCATTTGCAATTTTGGATTTAACTGTTAGCTATTCCTTGTTGTAAGGTTTGCACAACAAAACACTGCATATCATTGGTATCGTTACCATAACTGAACATGAGAAAGAATTAAAAAAAAATTAAAATTCTCACTCAAGTTATGGAAAAAATGACTTATCACAATGCAAAGGTTGATAGCAAACGCTCTACACTAGTTAAAATAAATTCTGTCCCCGGGCCCTGCTAGTTGATTTTCCGTTGCCCCAGCCCCGGTGTTTCCCAAATCTACGCCCCGTACGGTCTACATCCAGTGGTAGCCTGAGTGTCACTCCAGGGCTTGTTCCTAGCCATAGTTAGTGTTGTTAACGTTGTTTGCAAAGTTAAGGAGGTCGTCTTCGCTTTTCTTTGTTCCTAGTGATGTGGGCTGCCGATGGTAATTGGTGACTCATCTCACAGAACTCCTCACTTGAATGGAGAGAGGCCGCGGGAGAGACCCTCTGCACGAGTGTTGCTTTCTCCTTTTTTCTTCTCCTCCTGTACATTTTCGTCTCTTATAGTTACTTTACGATGTTTCTTTCACCTTGTTTTTCTGGCAGTAGAAACACACTAATCAAATTTTTACTCAAACAGAACTCAACTCACTTGATTGAGTTTGCCATCAAGTCGGGACTGTCCAGCTGAAATTGTAAGACAACATACCTCTGCCTTGGTGCAATACCGGCGGTGTCTATTCGCGGCTGCAGCAATTCTATTTAGGACTTCTTACCTGCTATGCAGCAACTCCCTCGTGAATCGTTGCCCTCCCAAAAGATACGGCGAAGTTAATGCTTCGCAGCGGCTGCCCGACATCGCCTTCGGCAGTCGCATGCAATGAATTAAGTCAAGAATTGATCCAGTTCGACATGTGTTCCAAAAAAAAAAATATCTGGTATAAAATACACTCATTACCCGATGTCTTGTACAGCTCGCTGCTGGGAGGCGACCGCAGCCGGCGCATCAACCAGACGCTGGCGAACACGGGCACAGCTGTCGTCAAGACCAAGGAGGCTGTTGGTAAGTTGCATTCTCTATAATCATAGGAACTTTGGCTGTGTACAAGACAGTCCCGTGCTCGGGTACCACGTTTCTAGCGACTTACGGTATATCCCTTATTTCGTTTCCTTGTTAGCTTGCTTCTGTTGTGGAGACGGAGGCTTAGGCTACTTAATATAACTAATTAATTTGTAATGATAGCAATATTTTGCTGCATTTCCTTTGAGCATGAGTTCCTTGTATTTGGAGTGATACGGTACTACAAAGTACATACCCCTCGTTGTCTATTCTATATTAGACTTCTTGTATACTGTAGCAGGTCTTGGCTATGACTACGATATTCTCAGTTCGTGGGTATTAATAAGAACATCCGTGCAGGCGGTGCTCTGACGTCAGCCAAAGGCGCCCTGAGCAGCCTGTGGTCCTCCATGACGAGCGCCCCGCACAGCGCCTCCTCCAACGGAGCATCTGAGGACGGCACAGGTTTGTTCTAAACATACAATAGAGATAAGAATGAAGCAGTCGTTGGGGCCGGTGTAGAAACTATATAGCTTACCTGGGATCAACGTATGATACGTGTGCTTATATGTTAGGTTAGGGATATTTTCTATCTGAAACGCATCTAGCCAAAGCTATTCTTAATTATTTTAATCTATTCTAACCTAACACATTCTGTTAGGTAGGCGACTTTCTATACCGGGACCAAATGAAGCTACATTTGCCACTCATGGACGCGTTACCCAGTGCACATGTGAGGTGCAGCCCTCAGGAGGCTCCACAGATTACCTCAGCCTGAGATACGCCTTCCAAACATTTTTTCCTGCCCACTGTACTTTCTCCCTTGTTTATATTTACCTACTATGGGAATTACCCAATTGCCGAACTAACTCTATTTCCGAACAAACAGTTACATTTGATAGGGGAAAATAATAATCCCATCAAATAATAATTGTTTGTTCGGCAATAGAGTTAGTTCGGCAATTGGGAAAGTCCCCTATCTCTTTCATGTTCTTCCTGTTCTTTCCTGACTTGCTGTTTTCTTACGCGGTGTTCTGTGGTTGGGTTCCCCGTTTTTCTTGACGTGCTGCATGTCCCTTCCCGTTTACCTCCTTGAAACAAAAGCGTTGTGTCTCTGTTTCACTTTCAAAATTGCCTTGACCTTTGAATTTTAACGTTTTAGTAGGATATAAAAGGACCTGCACTGCACAATAAGGCCCTTCGTAACTTTTTACGTGCTGTTGATCTTTACTACAACTTTTGATTGACCATACATCGTTGAAAATAACTTAATTCTAGAAATACTACTGAGCTTTACTCTGCGGATCATTGTGGCACTGCTATGATTATTCAGTTCCCTTACCTATCAGACTAACCGCGCTAAGCTGCATTGGTATCCATAATTTAGTTAGGTCAGCGTCACAAGAAGTCCCGGCTAGAAAAGTCAGTCACACTCGGTGCAATCTTGGAGCTGAAGTCCGTTTGGTTCGTGGACGCTGCATCGCAAGGTAGAGGTTAAGTCTCTTTGACCCCACACCTCACTAGCAACACCCACATACACTGGTTCGTACTGCGGATATATTCCCGCAAGGGTGCAGACGAGTGCACAGCTGCAATAGTCCACAAGTTGCCAAAACTGTGGTGTTGAAGACGCTAGACTTATGACAACTGCCGCCCCCGAGCGTTCCCATTGCTTGTTAAGTCAGTGCGTCTGTAGTGGGCCCTGAGTAACAGAAACGGGGACTCTGCAGTCCTGAACATCAATAGTTCTCCTTGACTGAGAACAGGACGTCTGACTGCCAGGCAGCGAGCACGACAGCCTCTTTAATCCCTATTCCTCCCCGACAGTTTTCCCTCTACAAGTTCTCTCGTGGACGGGGTTCTCCGACAACACAGACTCTGGCCTCTAGGAGGAGGACCTGTGGGGTTGAACGGATCCGCTCCGAATTACTTAGTTTCTTTCCTCTCTTCCTTCGCACTCCTACGTTCTTCCGTTGCCAAGGCTGTTCCACTAGCTTTTGCCCGCTGCGGGTGCCTTGGATCAAGCTTTACTCGTGCAGTGGCTGTGGTAGAGTGCTTTCTCACTCGTTGGCAAGTCAGACGTTCCGCTCCCAGCCAGTTAAATAAAAGTCTTGATGTTAGGGTCCATACAGCGTGAGCATTTCAGTCATTCGTAGCCAACTGCTAAAGCACTGAACTGACCAAAATTGGGGGCAATTGGGTGGTTGGAGTTATCATGCAAATCTTTCGTCGTTGCCGCCAGTGCTCTGTTAATGTGCGGTCGACTGCATCTGTGCCCTCAGTTGGGCGCTAGCGGAGATTTATCTGCAGTACGTAGCAGTGCATGTAGGCTGCTAGTTGAGCTGCGCAGTCAAGGCGATCTTACCTCGAGTAAGACAGAAGACCTGTTCGTGGGAAATCTCTAAATGCCACTACTGGTCTACTTTCGTGACGTCAGTCACTATGCGCTTGTTCCTTCCCGACTTATTGCTCCCATGCTCATTGATCCTGTGCCGGCACACTCTCGTGCAATCGCTCGATCTACCGTTCTGTTAACAAACCGTCGTACTCTGTGTCCCTTGTGTCTGCCTCTGTTAGATCGCCATTGTACTGCAAGTAGAGACTTCAACTCTATTCTTCTCTTTCTCTTCATTCTGAGATATCTGCAGTATCTGATGTACGGCAATAGGTCACAGAGGGCCGGATGCTGTTCGGGAACGGGCCTGTTGGTCCGTCGACCCCTATATAGTTATCTAATATAATAATAACTTACTTTGATTTCTTGTACAGAAATGGCCACGGAAGCAACAGAGTCCGGTCAGTCCTCTCCTCAGTCGCACAAGTCCACGTCCTCCAATTCGAAGAACAAAGAAGGCAAGAGTAAGAATAAGAACAAGGCTGGCAAGTCGTCCCGATCTAACGAGAGTTTGGCAGCGAAGGAGGTGAGAAGTTAATTGTATTGCCACGAGGGGAACTCAGATGTCCTTAGCCTTATTTTCCTTAGGGAGCCTTGCCCCTCCATAAGCCATGAGATTATCTTTCCTGTCCTCTTCTCCTCCCCCGTCCCAGAAGAAGAAGTAGGTACTACAGCTGTCTAGGGCATAGATTTGATTCAAGCTTTCCTACTCCTACTGATAATACTTTGTTCTGCTCTTCCTTTTCTTTCCACATTTGCTGTGCCCATGCGCGTTGTTCCTGTCAGGAAACACCCTCGTGTATGGGCTTAATTATGGCTTACTATATGTCTCTTTCTTTTCATCTCTTAGATCAGCCTAATACGGATATAGGTAGGCTTAAAATATCTTCTATAGCTAATAATTAATCAATAGGACTTGATTCAAGTACCATATAGGTCTTGTAATTTAGGTCATGGAAATACGTACAAGACGCCTGCACATATTTCATAGAGATTTTTACATACAGTTTTGAAATTTGTGAAATCTCTAGCACGTATTTCGCAAACACTGATCTTTAATAGCTAGTCTTATGATGTAAATGCGCATGATGAGCGATTTGCTGCACAACTTTATATTTTGAGGTTAGAAATGTAAGACGAAAGAAACAAATCTTAATTGAGGTTATGCAATATAAACTTTTAAAGAAATTAATATGAAATTTATAAATTTACAAGCGTTCTCTTAGTCGTAGGTCAGACAAGATGTGCTAGGTTGAACTAAAATAACTACGTTCTAATAACATGTATAGCTTGGGTTGTATAAGCATCTAATGAAAAATATATGCTCATAGAATTTCCATGGGACCCGCTAGTGTACAGTTTCCTAGACCATGCATATAATTTTTTTTTTTACTTATACCATTATGACTTAATTTACCTGCAGAAGGAGAAGGAGGCAGCTGAATAGAGGTGCCGCGACTTCGTCCCCGTATCCTGGATACCAAATATTAAACAAATAGCTACAGACTGAGTCTTCACTAAAGGCCTCATGATCGTCCGAGCCTGTTGTTTGTGCAGCCGGTGATGTGTGTGTTGTGCTCTCGGACGAAAGGGCAGCCTTCAGTGTGCACACTTTCTCTCTATTTGGATAGTCAGCAAAAAAATAAAAAGTAGCTGTGAGACCGTGTGATGTGAACAGAAAGCAAGTGCAATTGATCAGTCTGGTGCACATATGGACGGGAAAAATTCAGTGCTGTGGTGCAGAACTGTTAGGTTTGCGTTCATTTTACGAAATGAAGCAATTTTCGGTTTACGGGAAAACTGACTAAACGCATCTGTGTTTTACAAATTCAATTGAAAATTATATGGAGAAAATGTCTTAATTGTTGCAATTTGTTGATATTTATATCCTGAAGCTTTCTTAAACTATTTTTGAAGGAGAATTTATATCAAGGAAATTGTCTAAGTAGAAAACTGCGACTGGGCAAGTGATGTACTTACGAGTTACATATCTCTTCTAGTTTGCTGCAATTTCTTTTGTGTTGCTATTGTATATTTAGTATAAAAAAAAGGCGTACCGACCGTCATTGACCTGCATGCATGTTTATTGTTAATAAAAATAACGCGCTCAGGTGCTGAAAGACGTTGTAAAACTAAAAAAATACAAAAGGCCTCAAGCAGTTCCAAGACGCCCGAAACGGCTGACTTGAATGCCTGCAGATCCGCACTTCCTAACACAGATCCCGACAATGTTAAACTATCGGAGGTTGTTGTTAACATGCAATTTCTACACATCTTCCTTCTTGTTTTTCTGTCTGTCTGACTACCAAGCCTAAAATCGAGTTGGTTTTGCCTTTTTCGAATCGTTAGTTAGCTTAGAGTGCCTGCAAGTCGTCAGGTAGGGGGAGGTCTTATTCGTAATATCTGAAAATTAATTCGCATTTGTAAATAAAATTTAGTCTTCTTTGTCATTTATTTTTCTATTTTTGTGGGGCATCTTCAATTGTTTGCTGTCCTGGTTAGGTTTTGAATCGAAATTAGTATTGAAACTGGCAACGCGAGAGCGGCGACGGCAACTCGATGGTGGCACTCGAAGAAGACAGTTGAAAACTGGTCGTCTGTAGTCTACCAAGTCATCGCAAGCTTCCAGTTCGGGTGCCCCACTGCCCAGTGTATGCGCATTTTTTATTTAAATCTTTTCTAGCGTCGTCGATTCGTCCACTTTCATCGCAATAATCTAATCCTATTAGATTTGACTTTTCCAGAATTTCATCCTAAGCATTTGACTCACGACTTTTCTGTCAGGTGCTATTCGCCAACCAATTACGTTTGTGACTGTCGGCAACTCGTACTGTGGGAGTTGCGGTGGCTCGAGTGTAGTCGATGGGCGAGTAATGCCTCATGTTCGATCTGTGGTGGCGTGTTAAACGCTCCGGAAAAGTTAAAGCTTAGCAGATTAGCTTTTCTCGATCGAACGCGCATTTCATGTTGCTACTGTAATTCGGAGGCTACACTATGCTATCGCAAGCTCAACTTGTGGACGGACATTGAGCTCACATGTCGCCCCGATACACAGATGAGATAGTGGCAAAGATACCTATGAAAAGTACTTAAGCTTAACGACGTGCCAGTGAACGTCCGCTCATAAGTGCAGCGAGCGATCGCATAGTGTGACACCAGCAAAAGATCTGGGTAGTTTGAGTTGTCTAAGCGCTTTCTTTTTTTTAAGACAATATTACCGTGACTAGTGAGATACACTGTACCGTGCTGCTCTTGTTAGTAAAGCCCTCTAATTTATTAGCCATTTCCTGTACAATTTATGTATCTGTTCCGTGTTCATAATGTTATTGCGTACGTTTTAAGTTATTAATACAAGAAGCGGTTCGTTAGGCTTACTTTAGCCATAGCTAGGTCTTCAGTACACGTTTTCTTCGTGCCCACTTTGCTTCCTTCCGCTTTCACCCTCATACTGATGATGCTATATCCCGTTTTTCGTCTTCTTTCCCGATTTGCTGCTGCCGTGCCGTTGGAGCTCCCTACGCATTGGTTTCACGTTTCTCTTTGTTGTACTTAGTCCCTACGTGCCTCCATTTTTGGAACACCTTTGGTGTACGAGGGAAGCATCAAGTAACATTTATAACAACTTTTAAAACAACGAAAATTTTGGCAGTCGCAAATTTTATACGAGTATTTTCAGCAGAAGTTGGTCTTACAAGTCTTGCAAAATTTGCCTCTCTATCAAAAGAGTAAAGGAGTTTCGTGTTGTTTACTGCTGTATATTTTCCTCTCGCTATGCTAATGCTTGTTGATTTTGCTCATTTATACTGGAATATTTTATTTTTATACTCACATAACCTAAGGCTTGATAACTCTAATGCAGTTCTTATACTAGGGTACGAGGGGTGAATGGGAAGAGCCCAACCTCCAGGCCATTGATTCCCAAATTTTATAAGCCCGCGGTGCAGTTTTGAAGCCGTGAAAATCTCTCGGCGCACTTCGTACGTACCAAAATAATTCATTACAACTTGGCAATTTAACGCATACGTTCATTACCAGTACCACAGTCGCGTCACGTCGTGCAGTGCAGCCGTAAAACTAAACTTTTGATACTATGTATGCTAAATTTCTCATGGCGCGCCCATTAGGAACCGCTGGTACATTTCCGTCTGTGCCTCGGTACTGGTAACTGATGGTCGTGGACGCACAGAATACCATGAGGTCGGAGATCCACGGTATTCTTTGTTGTTTAGTTCAGACCGTCGTTCTTTGTAGGTACCGTGAACTGTTTGCACAACTCTCGAGGCCTATGCCGGGAGCACACTATGCATTCGCAAACGCCACGTGATGCGAGGATGTGCAGCCCGCATGTCGTTCGTGCTACTGTATCCATGCTACCGAGTTGAAGTATATATATCAGGACGACGAGTGACCTGCCCATCCTCGCTTGCAGTTGTTCGTGCGAATGCATATGTGGCCTCGGCATCAGAATGCTTTTCATTCACCTCTCGTACCGTCACCAGTTTTTGCACGAAAAATAATTAGTGTTGAATCTGACGGGCTTTCTTGGTTGTAGAGTTTATGGATTTGTTGGGCCCTCTTAGTTGTAAAGTTTGTGTAAATATCGCCCTGGAGCAAAGTTTTCAGTTCGGTGCACCTGAGTTGACGATATTCCGACGGATAAAAAGAATTTATGTTGTGAATAAAATGTACATTTCGTTTGTCTTTGTCCTTAAATGTTTACGATAATACTCTTACTGTGGGCCATTTTTATTCCGACGGTGAAGTTATTTCAAGTCAGAGACATCTGAAAAACAAGGTATCTTTTTTGGCAATTTATATTGCACCGTGTTCTGTTTTTTGTAAAATATTCACGCTTCTTTTTCCTTCTCATGCTTCTAATGACGATTGTCATGATGTATTATGCCGTTCCTTTTCTTTCCCGACTTGCTGTCGCTTGTGTGTGGCGACCGCGACACCCTCGTGTATTTGTTCCAATTTTTGGTCGATATGCTACATGTCCTTCACCTTTTCCTCTCTTGAGCTACTGTAGTTGTGTCTAGGGAGGCTGAAGAAATGCACTCGCTCGCTCCCATTGGTGAAAGAGGAAGGTGAGGGGGGGGGACGGCGAGGGCCTCAGTTTTACTGTGGGGAGCTCCGCTTGGCTCGCCTGACGAGCTCAGCAGACGATGAGGTCGCGGCAGCCGACGAGCGAACGAGGTGGATCCACGACGGGGTCGTGGAGCTCTCCTGATCGACTGACACTGTTATTTTTATATGTAACTGTTCATTTTGATTTTAATTCTTATTTCTTGCCCTCTACTTTCCTTGTATGACATGTCTTTCCGAGCCCACTTCGCCTCGTTCCGTTTTATTACTGACGGTCTTTGCACTGCTTTTGTTTCTTCTCTCATTTTTCGACACTGTTCCCATGCACGGTAGCCTATGCATCTCAGCTTAATCCTTGGCCACAGTGTACATATTCTGTGAGTAGGGATTCGTAAATTAGGGATATGTTTATAATAATTTATGAGTCAATCTCAAGGTCGTCTGCGGTATAGAAATTTCCACATTTCCCTGATAAAGAGGCGATGCGTAACTGGAGGGAGCTGGAGTTGTGGACTGCCTTGAGGCTGCCCTCGAGCGGCTTATCTTGCCGATACAGTAAACCCTCGATAAGCCGGACTCTCGGATTGTTTTGGGTTCATTCATTACGATTTATGAGGAAATTCAGTTTACTTGATGATGGGAATAGTAAGCTATCTGATGAATCGATCGAGAGTTGGTTTGTACTGTAAAGCGTAGTCGGTCTACCTGATGGGCACGCCCTACTTCACCGGCGTGGGTGGGCTTTCAAACGCTTCGAATACCGAACACTTGGTCGGTGTATCGAGAGAAGCTCGGTTGGCACAAAGGGCCAGTTTACCCAAAACTCAATTTAAGGGTTTCTGTTCATCTAGGGTTTACTGTATGTTAGATTAATTGCATGCAAAAGAGCACCAATATTTTCCTATTTTTTTACATGTTTACACAAACTCTCAGTGGATGTGAGGCTTTAGGGACGATCATTGCAGGCATGAGCCCCTTCAATGAGATGTTTTGTGTACATTATTTTGCACCATTCCAGTATTGCTACAACGTCGTGTCTTTCTTTTGTTAAGGTTCTTGTACATTAATTTATTTCTTATTGCGTAAGTGTTCTTTGCAAGTCGCTAGTCACGGTTGTATACCTACGTGCTGTACGGCCCAACTCAGCATGTGTGGTGTACGGTTCTACATAGTATGTGTGCTGTACTGTCCTACACAGTATGTGTGCTGTACTGTCCTACACAGTATGTGTGCTGCACGGTCCTACAAAGTACGTGTGCTGTACAGTCCTACATAGTATGTGTGCTGTACGGTTCTACAATCTACATAGTACGTGTGCTGTATGATCCTGTGTAGTCAGTGTGTTGTACGGTCCTACATAGTACGTGTGCTGCGCAGTCCTACATAGCACGTATGCTGTATGGTCCTACATAGCACGTATGCTGCACGGTCCTACATAGTACGTGTGCTGTACGGTCCTACATAGCTGCGCTAAATAGTTAAGGATGTTCACTGCCGGTCCTGCCACGAGAGACTTTCCGGACACTCCCAGCCCGCTACAGTGGCTTGTGTTTCCAGGCAAGCCGCACTTGCGTCAGAGCGCAACCTCCCATTCCAGCAGTGAGCCCGGGGATACGGATGGAGCACGCACACTCAACATCACCACGTCAGTGTTTCGAAGTCGGATCGACCAAATCTGACTCTTGGAGGCAGCCCGTTCCCGACTCCGACTCCTGTTCCCACTAATGTTTGACTTTGACTCCGACGCTGCAGTTATGGTGGAGACCCGCACAGTTCGTTATGCCTCCACCCTGCCTCGCTTCTTCACAGGCTGTACCAAACTCTATCGTTACTATTGATATTGCCCACATTTATTAAATAAATCCAAATATACTAATCAAACCAATATAAACATGTAAATATCATCCTTTCCGGATGTCCATAATTCATTCAATTTGCCTACCGTTGACATCGATAACCTGCTGCAAATGGTTAGAGATCGCTTTGCGAGAGTCTAGATTGTTAGCTTGGGAAGAGTTTGCCCATTCCCTCAAGAGTGTTGCCTTCAAAGTCTCCACATTTTTGTGATGGGAAGCTGAGACCTCGCTCTCCAATATGGACCAAATGCTGAAAGCAAGGGGATTATGGTCTGGAGATGAAGGAGGCCATTCTCTCTGGAATATGAACTCCTGGCACACTTATTGCCAACCACTGTTGAGGCTTCTTTGCTCCGTGCGCAGGCGCTGAGTTGGTAAAATATGTTTAGTGGGTAAAGTATGTTTAGTATGTACTTAAACTTATAAAATATCAAAAATTTTTGAATATTAGCTAAAAATATGCATCAATAAGGAGGTTGTCACGATAGTTACTGAGCACCCTGTACAGAGGGCTGTGAGGAGGGCCGTACGCATGTGCTCATCACCGCTTGTTTTTTCAACTATAAACGACTGCTTAGTACTTTCTAAAAGGTTATTTTTTACGTGCTAGAAATAAAAAGTTGAAATGTTCTTCAATTGTGCATCAATATCGAGTTTACTTTCTTCATTTAAATTAGTCTAAGATCAAAGCCTGATTCCATTGAACAGGTTATTTTTAAGCCCTACTTCTAAGTGAAAAAATTTTACAGAATGTTTCTGCTTTCTTGACTTATCGGCAAGGGTTGATTTGAAGAAACGATTGAAAGAAATACTTTAATTCACAGAAAACAGCCGCATAAAAGCGTAAATATGTTGCCTTTTAAGCCCTAAATCCACATCCAAAGATGCACACGTTGCAATGTTCGTCTCCAACGTATTCCTGAACGTCGCCACCGGTCGTAACCGGACTTCCAAACTGTGCGTTGAACCAAGTCGTGCGTCGGATTTCTCTTCGGTAGGGACGTTGATCGTCGGAGTTGCACGCTGAGGAGAGCATTGCACTCATTGGCTCTGGGTCTCGTGTTCATTCCTTTGCCCGGAACGTAAGTCGTTCGAAGATGTGCCTGAAAAGTAAGTCTTGCCGTGCTCAGGATTGCTGCCTCAGCGTTTCTGACATTCAAAGCTCACTGTAAAGGTACTGATCTAACCGGCGATGGTGACGGTTGCGGAGGTCGCGGGTATCGTATATAAGGCGTCCGCCTTTGACGTCATAGCTCTCACTGTTTGTGGCAACTGCAGCCGTGCAGTCCTTTGGACCTGGTGGGGATTTATCTGTAGCCCGTTTCATTGCCTGTTAACTTCCCAAGTTCACTTTACTTCGTAGGTGGAATTATTGTTCGTTGCTAGGGACGTTCTTGGGTCGAAATGTTCGTTGATAAGGATATTCGTGGGTCGAGGTTCCATTGTCTTACGAAATTTACCTGTTAAAATTCGACTCCACGGATAATGTCAAGCTAGAATTGACTCCTAGCGAATGCGGAAGTGAATATATAATTATTATATGTATACATGGATGTATAATGTTTGAGCATTTCAGCTTACTGTTATCTTCATCTTTAAAATTGCTATCTTTAATCGATTTTTACTGAATCTCTCTTATTGGATTCTATAATTCTACTGTAATTTTCAGTTTTTATCGCTTGAATATTGTCAATGTATTTTATATTTGTGTGATCGCTTTCCTTTTTGGGTGAATGTTTAATAAATAACTACTATACTCTACAGATGTTATACATATTTACTCTGATGTACGCCAAATATCTTCATGTTTCACACTTTCGCTAAATAATGGAAGACACTGACACCGCTAACTCTTCCTATGTACTTCGGAAATATTTCTTGTGATATGCTGCCAAAATTCTTCGGACACGACAAGTACCTCCGCCGTAGACTTGTGACAACATAGGCTAGGCCTATGTTGTCTTATTATCGCCTTTACTTTGACACAGTAATGGCCTTAATTTTATCCTATCATTACCACGCTGTGCTTTTTTGCTATAAAGACTTTTCCCCCGTAGGAAGATAATGGAACAAAGCATCACTGTAGTAAAATAACACTGCCTGGTATGAATAGGATTCACCTCCAGGATTATCTTAAAAACGAATAATTGTCGTGGCGTCATCTACACCACCGAAAGCGTCTCAAGAACTGCGAATATGATCAGCACTTAAATAGGCAGTAGATTTGGTTCTGAAGTAAAAAAAAGCTTAAGAATTGGCCTTGCACTGGTTAAACAAGTTTGGGTCTTAATAATCTAAGGTCTTCGGTTCGTGTCGAGATTTGACTACTACGAAATCTCAACAGACTTTGTGAAAAATTTATACGATTGGTTGTTTTCATTTCTCCGCTGTCTGACCCGAAGTTGACCTATAATTACTGATCTCCCATTGGCTGTGAAATTTGATGGATATATTTACTCATACGTGGGCAGTAAACACCTGTTGCTGCTGATTAAATCTCCAGATGGCGTTTTAATTTTTAGTTAGCGAAAGCAGCCCCTATTTTCTCTCTCTGGAAGTTCTGTCGCCATATATCTTCCGGAGCCTGCCTAACAGTTCAACAATTTTTTTTTATGTTTTGCAGTTAATGTTTAAAAGCTAATTATTAACATTTGAAAGTATTTTTCAATGATTAATGTTTAAAAGCTAATTATAACCATTTGAAAGTATATTTCAATGATGAAAAAAATAATTTGAATTGGTCTAGTTTGAAATTTCTTTGATTCAACCCCTTAAAGAGAGGTGCAGTAATGTAATCTGAATAATCTGAACGTGGCCGGAACTTCGATCATAGCGTTGTGTTAGCCGCTTGGGGTCAAGTTTCACTGTTGTCTTGCGAGGCTTATTTTTTCCAGAAAATACATCTTACTGCACAAGCAATGAAGCTGTAAAGTTCATAAGCTTACCAAGTTTATCCATACTGAAAGTGTCAGGCTAGTCACTTGCGCGCGGTTACGCTGCAGGCTCTCGCTCAGCTTCAGCACATCATGTGGGTCTCGTCCAAAGACCTTCAAAGGTATTGTTCATAACTTTTCAACGCCAAAAATATATATATATATATATAAAGAACTAGTACAGCGTATAACAAGACCACCTATAGCTCATTTTTTAAGTTTAAAATATGTACGAAAACTGGGAAAACTTTGACTGGTAACCGAAAGTGCAACAAAAAATTTCAGAGGAAGAAACAACGCGTTGCTTTTGCGGATCAAAAACGCGGCTTGAATTGAGACGGTTCGTAAACTACTGCATACGCAAAATGTCAGAGTTTCTTGCCGCAGCGCGGTTGTCACGGCTGAATTTGTCACATCTTTATACTCACCTCAGCAAAATTATGATCAAAATGAGTGTAGCCTTGAAACAACGTTATGATTAAATGTGTGAATGACACTGAATTGCTATAGTCTGAAGAACAAAATGCGAAACTTTAGGCGTTCTGCTACTGTATTAGTGCCCGCAGCTTCATACTGGTAACCATGGTACAATAACGTGCGTTATTATACCACGCTGTTGACTATACCCGGAGTTTTACGAAACCTTTGAGAATCTTGCCCAGCTAAAGCCTAAATTAATCTCTGTGGATACACGATTGCAATACCCGGCCCGTATTGTGTCTCACAGTAACCACTTGTAAGTTTATTTACGACGTTCAAGTACCTTTAATTGGCCTATGGGAGCCCAGGAAGCATGCAACGAGCTCTCTCATTGGCCGGGCGCGCAAAGGCCCCTGCGTAATGTTTCGCAGTCACAATTACTAGTGTGGGGTTCATAGATTGTGTTTCTCGTGGACTGTGGAGATTCTGTCAGTTGAAAGACTGTGAGTCTTACGATGTTGTCGAGTTCATACACCTGGGCCTTGGTAGGTAGTTAGAGGTACCGCTGGTACCGGAAGGGTTAAGAGCGAGGTACTTGTCTGGTCGCAACCGTTTGAGGTCCAGCGATAGTGTCAAATTTTGATAAAAATTTTGTGATAACTTTGAAAAGTGTGATGTGTTCAGATCTAGTGGTGGCATTTACGTATCTATTACTTCTGTGTTTTTATTATCCAGTGAATGATAAATGTAGTGGTAGACAATAGTATGTCTAAGAAAATCCATTTACCTGTATAATTGTTGTATGTATATCTGGAGAAGTTTTGTTTTGGTTACGTCCAACCCAGAACTGCAGGGCATGTAGTGAATATTATCTTGTTTAACCCAAAAGACCCACTGGATATCTAGAACGTACATTATTTTCTGGTGTGGATTTAATCAGAAAGTGAAGGTATTTAAATACCTAAAGAAGTCGTTTTCTGGATTAGATGCACGCCGGAAATGAGGGCATCCTTGGTGAAGATGTTTCGGATTAACTACAATCCAGAAGCGTAGTTCTAACTAGGCGACATCTAACCCTTTCTTGCTTACTGTACGCAGTTGTGCATATAACAAACAGTTCTATTCCTACGACATGTAATGTAGTTAAAGGCATGGGAGGGTTAAGCTTTGTGTCACCTATTTGAACAGGTTCGTCGGGGTATGCTAATCTCGTTAGCTTCGACTTGTCCGTAGCTTCAGTCACGAGAGTAGTGATGGTTTCGTTACTTTGCTTACAGTTTCAAACTTTTATCCTAAACTTATTACCCTTGAAGCGGAACTGGATGGAGATAGTGGCTGTTTTGGGGGTTATTGGTTTGGGATTAACCCTTTATAAACTCGATTCAAAGTAGCCAAACCAGCGCTCATAGTTTCAGGTCAAGTAAACGCTCATGAGATTAATTTATCTCGATATGGCAGTGTTCCAATCGGTGGCGCATGTAGTGGGTTTGACGTAACCCTGCAGTCCTCTACATGTAGGTGCACTTGTTAGCCCTTGTCGTGTAACTAGATGCGAGACTGCTAGAATTTAGCTTAAGTTGATGTGAAGTACATAGACTTGATAGACATTGAGCTAGTGAGAGTGTAGACTACTGAGCTTAGTAAGCGACCTGAGTGAGAAAACTTGCGTCCTAGTTCCTTCGAAGGATTTGATCAAATTTAAATAGTTTTAGGCAAAGTTTTTTGTTACGGTCTCGACCCTGTTATGGCGTCTCAATGCAAGAAAAAAAAAATCATAAAGCTATCATCGTGGGTGTAGTAACTATTCAGAACGCAACCCCGCGGTGCCAATAGGTATCAATGGGTTAACACTATCTTGCTAATAACGTAAACCCACAGTCTTAATTGGCATCAGTTCATTAATTAACCCTATACCCGCAGCACTAACCAGTGCATGTGGGTTTCCCAGGTGAGAGTGTGGTCTAATATGACGTTACTTTTACAACTTCGCAACAAGGATTATTACTTCTCTTATATTCCTATTAGAGAAAGCCCCGCCTAATAGCAATGCAACACGGCCTAGGATACTTTACAGTTTTATTGTTGAATGCTATTACGACCGGCAACTTTTATAAAGGCTATTTCAAACAAAGCTTCTCCTACGAGTAATCGCTGTTTTATTTAGTCCTGATAGGGTCAACACGTTCCTCCTCTCGGGAGATGTTTATATTATAGGATGAATCACAGGGTTAGGTTAGTTATGGCCGTCCAGCCCATGATACGAGGAGGTTCGTCCCCAGGGGGCGTCATTAGTGACCTTTGCCGAAGTTAGATGGTCACGACGTTTGCTTCCCGTGACTTAGTTGAGTATTTCTTTTTTGTGATACTTAACATATCAGTTATCACTTGTCAGGGACCTTCGACGTGCACACTAACATCGAGATCGAGTAATCCAATTCGCTGAGCCTTAATTTATGGGAGCTTCAAGTTCGGACTTTATATTCGCTCCTTTGGATTGAAATTCTAGCGGTAATCGTAAGCTGATTATGGTTGAAATGTCCTGAAGCTCAAGCAGTCTCAAGTGTAATTTGTGGGCGATTATCGCCTGAAACTGGAGAGGCGTTTCGACAGCCCGCGCTTGAAGCTCTGGGGCAGTTGAATCCAAGCGAAGTGGGTTTTTGCTCACAGAGAATAATTCTTTCCTGACTAACGATAATGGGATGGAGAATGAAGGTGGAACTTGCAAAATACAGAGGCGTGTTAGGATCACAACCCGCCATGGCCTTTTAACACTCTTAACATTTCGCAAATTTAATTACGGAAAAAACGAACACCGCACAGTTCCATGAATTTGTGCCGCTGTCTCTGCTCAAATTTTGTCTCGTTGTTGTATGCAGATTTTAATATTGTGGTCAAGTGAGGTTTAACTTCACGAGCTAATGTGAGCTCAACTGATCGGCTATTTTGTCAACTGATCGGCTTTTTTGAGAACTGATCGGCTTTTTTGAGAACTCATCGGCATTTTTGAGAACTGATGGGCCTTTTTGAGAACTGATCGGCCTGTTTTAGAACTGATCGACCTTTTTGAGAACGGATCGGCCGTTTATGAACGGGTCGACCATTTTGTGAACTGATCGGCTATTTTGTGAACTGATCGGCAATTTTGTGAACTGGTCGGCTATTTTTTTAACTGCTCGGCTATTTTTTTAACTGCTCGGCTATTTAATGAACTGAGAGGCTATTTTGAGAGCTGAGTGACGCACATTACTCACTCAGGCCGCTTACAGAGACCCCCGTGATAGCGTTCGGCTACTACCCTCCCAGCTGGTCCCATGTAGTGTGTGCGATCTTACCTTCAAGCTCTTCAGTTAAATTAAGGAAGCGTTCGAATGGTGCACTTGCATCTAAATAATCTGATCGTATTCACTTCTTTTTTCCGAAATTCTAATCTTGAGCGTTGACTTCGTGCCCCGTAATTTGGATAGTTTCTTGGGCGTTAACTGCGCCGTATTACGCATGTGACGGCCAAAAATTAAAGCTTGTCAGCTCAAGCGTAATCAATTTTCAATTAGCGCCTGATACTCGAGTTAGAGTGGTGAATCTAACGCCCAGGATTGAAGTACCGGATAAATTGAAGCCAATTTTATTAGATTATGTGAATCGACTTAGCCGCGTTTAACACGCGCCTTACTTAAACAATAGCCGTACGGCACAGCGACCATTACTGTACAGTTATTAAATAACGTACCGTAGGCGCTGCCACCCAGCGAACGGTGATAATATTCCTATTGGTTACATTACAGTCGACAGTTGTTTTTTTCTCATAAGAGCATTTTCTGGCGCTCCGTTTCCTTGCCGAAATATGCGCAGCACTGATCCAGGGGCTGAGTGCCATTTCCGTAGGAGATTTTGCAACATGCGACTGGCCGCAGCTCCTGCTGACGAAGTTCGTTTGTTGAGTTAGGTAGGGCCTCTACAGTTTACTTTCCCTTCTGTTCCGTGAGGTGGGCCGCCGAATGGTGGTAAGCGACCCATCCTATGGGACTCCTGTCTGCGCCTGTGTTACCCTCCGCATGTTTTTTTTTCGCTCTTCTGCCTGCTTCTCTTTTCTTGTTTCGTCTCTGTGCTCTGTGTCGCGTAATTAAGCGAAAAGCCTTGCTGCATAAGGTTGGATCTGCGCCCTATTTACTTGCCATTAGTAGCGTGCTGGCCTCTTTGGGACTTATCTCAATTCGCGTTAAACTCGGGACCTTTCAGCAGAAAAGCCGAAAGAAAGATCGCTGAAAATTTGGCGCGATTTGAGTATTGCTGCGCTAGTAACCCTTTTACTGCTACATACTTGGCAGTTATTTACTATGTGATCCTCATGTAATGATGATGTGCGCTTTTCCCGTTCTGCATTCTTACGAAAGAGGGTCCCTGGCAGACGAGTGTTCAAAATGACACAGTTGACAGTTGTTCCTCTAGGTGACTTATGATATCGTAAAACCGTGCGCAGACGAGCTGTGACATCTTTGGCGGTTTCGATGGGACAATATTGTGGGTAGATCCAGCTTGCCGCGACATGTTAACGCACACGCAGCTACTAAAGGAGTTTGCGGTGGCAATTTTAGAGTAAAATTATCACAAGTTGCATTTAAAACAGAAACGGTAAATATTAATTCAATAAGATTTATTGTTTGTTTACAAGCCGTGTTTTTTTATTCACTGTGCATAGTGCTCAGCGGCTGGAGATTTTGTACGCTCTTGTAGCTTGTAAACAAAGCTTCGTTGGCATGTACGTCTTCTGCTGGCTATCACCGTTGTAACCTGAAGACAAATTCATTTTATTCCTTCGGCATTGCAGTTGCAATTGTCACCATTTAAAGCAAATCTTCAAGAAAAACTGTAGCGTTACGTACGTAGTAGTGAATAGATCATAGGGAAAATTACACGGCAAGTTGCTTTGAATTGCTCGAAAGATGCGAAAAAAATTGGCCTAGATCCATCCTCTGAATGCATCTTTGGGGCAACTTTTTCGCCAGTCTGGTAGAACAACTGTCGGCGAAATGGCACTCCTGGCATTTTTTGCTTCTCGTCTGCATTGGGCTTAAGTACCCAATATAACCGTAAGCTGGTGGCACCTTAGTGACCTTATGAGGCCCGAGGCTGCTGTTGGTCCTTTATTGTTTTGAGGCCCATTGTCCAGGACAGCAAATTTGTAGTTGAGTCAGATCTTGAATTTCATGTTGTATGGACACGTTTGTTTTGAAATTGGCCTTAAGAGCTAGCAAACTCTGTACTTTTTACTTTTCTTCAACCGAAAAATCGGAGGGTTAATATACTTAGTGCAGTAACGCTTCTTGTATGTTTTTTCTTTCTTATTGCGAGGCGCTCGCTATCCATCTTCTATTCTATTATCCCCCTCTCAATCCCTTTATAGAAGTGTTCCTTTATCATCTAATAACTCCTTGTGTACTCAATATTAACTTATTGATAAAAAATTACTATGTTGGATGAACTTTATTAAAGACACACTTGGCACCAGCTGGATGGACTACGTAGCCGTCATTCACTTGCTTTAGTTGTAATTTGTACTGTGGTGTACAGTATCTTAGTAACTCTAGAGAACGTATAATTGAGTGTTGTAATGTATGTACGGACTGGAGAGGACATTGTATCGTTACGTTCCTTGCTTTTAATGACTGCGGTGGAATATTAACCCTATTCATACCATGCTGTATTAGTTTGCTACAAGGCTTCTTTGTTCTATTGTATTCTTATGAAAGAAGCCGTTGTAGCCAGCTAGAATAGCCTGGTTAAAATAGTTTTAATGTTTTGAATAGAACTGGAGACTTTCGAGAGTGAGCTGGATGTGTGAATTGCATGGCAATCTAGGTATCAGAAATTTAATTATATAAGAAACTTTCAGAACAGCGATACACCAACTAAAATTCCTTGCTTATCCCTATCAAAAATATAATCTACTATTGAATTACTTGGAGCCGACTATACGCTTCACTTATATACGCTTTATTATCACGGCCGGTCCTCTTTTGACTAAGGAACAATGGATATTTTGGCGGTCCAAATTTTAGATTCCGTTGCTAAGATGTTTTCCGACTGACAACCTACAATTGCGATGCAGCTGAGAAAAAAATGCGATTTGGCAGCCTTCGCCGTGCCAGGTTGGGTTAAATCCCAAACGGAAGTTTTCGGCGATTATCGGATCTTATCCTCCTATGCCGCCCTGCTGTAGGCATCGGATTGTTGCCTTAGCGTTTCCGATGGGGTTGTGAGAGACGTAAGTTTTTTCCCCTTATTTCTCAGACCCGCAGTAGCTGTATGCTAAGGGTTCTGCTGTTGACTCTCAAAGTCGCGAGTTCAAACCTACCCGCCTCTGGGGCTAGTTTTTAGCAGCTCTTGACGTGATCAGTCAGCACCCGGTCTTCGCGCCGCTGTGCGTTTACTGACCTTTGCCAGAAATGGCGAGGGTCGGGGCGCAAACTTCTCGTACAGGCTAGAGCCTTCCGTCTTTGGCGCCATAGCTCCGTGGTTGACTGCAGCCGTATACTTCTCTGGGGCCTTCTGGATTATATTTGTAGCACGAACCAGTGCGTGTGGATTTCTCAGCTGGGGGTACGGTCAAGTTGACTTTTCCTTTAGACACTTTGTGTAATATTGCAGCCTTTCATTCAATTCGTCAGCAACTGCGCATCGTCCGACTACGTGTTTGCAATGAGGTTAACTTATTTTGTTGTTTGGAATTTATTCGCATCCAAGTTCGTACAGCTGGAGAGCGGGTATTGTCTGTGTATCAGCATTACTTGTGGTGAGTTTTAACTTAAGTAGTTAAGTAGGCTGCAGTACAAGTCTTTTCTTTCTAATTCTAAACTTTTCCTTTCGTCGCGAAGTGTATTTCTATTCCCGTGATTGCGTCGTACAGTCAAGAGAAATAGCTTAGTAAGTTTATATTTCGTTGGAGACGCAATCAACCAATGCTTCTTGGAAGTAGTGACCTGGTCGTTGATTTAGTGCTGTTAGTATAAGAATTAACGAATAATTTTAATGATAACAAGCAAGGATCGGCGTATGTTGTTATCGGCATGGCGGCAACGAGGATCCTTAATAGTAGTTTGGTACTCAGTTTCTTTACTGGAACGGGAGCTCTGATAGTCCGTATGTTTTATGTTCGTGTGGTTATGCAGGCAGTCCTACGTGTAAATATTATATAATACTAATAGTAGTTAAATTAAAACCACCGTGGACATGTAAAGTCATGGAGAATACAAAACGATGATTGCATAGAAAGTTGAATTTATGCCCTACATAGAAAAAAAACCATTGCTATAGTTTAGTTTAACTTTCCAGCAGTCCCGTAGGTCCTGCCTTCACTGAATAAATACCCATACAAACAGTGACATTTTTCTTCAATAACATTCTATGAATAAAATCCGAAACAATTATGACGGTTAGTACGGCTGTAATGCTGTAAACTGTTACATCATTTCAAATTGTTTCGTATTCTTTGTTCACTCTGAACATTTTTCCAAGGCACTCATAATTAATACTTAATTTAGTTGACTGGATTTGGTGCCCTTCATATTACGCACCCGCTGGAACCTGTTGTATATAACCAAACACTTGGAAAAACAAACGGTTTGGTTTTGAGTACTCCAAAAATGTCTTGTTCTTCATCTTAAGGGGTCCGCGTATTGCAGATCATCTCGTTTTTGCCTTTATTTTAGTTGGGCTCTTTTTTTTATCTGATAATCCAGAAGTAACCTGCGATTATGGTCAAGACATTTTATTATAAAAACGGTACGACCTTTCTTGGGTGCCTCACAGTTCCAGGTATCAGTAACGATATTTGAGTTTTTTATCGAACACCAAAAATTGTAGAAAATCTAGAATCCAAACACAAAAACCTGCATATAACGAGATGCCTTGCAATGAGGACTTCCCGTACAAATACTCCAGTCCTCAGTAAAACAACATTTTTGGTTGCAGGGTTGGATTACACTATCCTTTACTGGGCGCCTGAAAAAAACCTCTTCGTAGGAATCATACAAGTAACCATATATACTCATTCTCCCTTTAAAGGGGCAACTGTAGTAGGCTCTGTGCCTAGTACTAGTTCTATACGGTTGGTGCGGAACTCATTGCATACAAATTTATTCGTAAAATCCGATCGGTATCTCCCAATTCCACAATCAAATTGTCAATATCAAAAGCGCTGCTTCTTTTCCAATAGCCACTCTAAAAGTTTTTGATAATTTTTGTCTTCTCCTTGTAAAATGGTACGCCACTGAATCAATCGGGCCGGATCGAAGGCGCATCAGTATCTAGAAACGATATAAAAACTATTGCTAGTAATGCAAATTCAACAGGAAAAGGGTTCACTAGGTAAATACTCGAGTGTCATCGGAAGGAAGGGGTAAAGGGTAAAATACGAGTATTGCCCGTGGCTCAATAAACGCTATTTCCTGAAAGCTATACATTTGGAATTACTATAGGTCTAATAGGATTGCCTGCACTATGTACTAACACGATTTCTCCCCTATAACATTTTATTTAGAAACCGTAAATTATCAGTAAGAGAACAGTTTATTTTTTACATAGATAACTTCTCTCCCAACATAAGCAGGCTGCATTTAGGTTGACCTTGGGGACTTTCTCCAAAAATTTTGCATCCTATACCCAAAATCTTGAATGTGAAAATTACCGGGAGCTTTACCGATAGGTCATTTTTCCTAAAAAAAATATTCCGTTCAACATCCCCAAGCCTCTATTTCCCAGGATAATGGCGACTTCTATACAAAGCGCGCTGACGTGTGCCCTGATTAGTTTTGGATGCCGCTAATTACTTGCTAAGGACCGCTAAAATTCCTGATGTCAGTCAGAGAACGGGGAAAATTGTAAAGCAGGTTGGGCGGAGACAGAGCTTTTGTCGAGCCTTCCATTGGTATGAAATGTAAGCGTTGCTGCGTTTGTTGTGAATGAGTTTTACCCTCGATGAGTTGTTTTATTTCCCTGTGACCGCACGAGGAATTTCGTTCGATTACGTGAACGAGTTAAGCACTGCAAGGCAGTCTAATTCGACAGAATAAAAAAAAAAAAAAAATTAGGAATTTCAGTCCGACTATAAACGAGAAATACGATTGGACCGTGCAAAAATTTAGCTCGTTAGGAGCCGAAAATCAAGCTGGACAGTACCAACAGTCTAACTCGAGTGTGCAAAAAAAGAAAGACTTGGCTCAGCAGAGCTAAAAATTTGCAGTGCCAGCATATTAGCTTGCTAGTGCAAAAAATTAGCTCGCCAGCGCAAAAGCCATCTAGTTCGACACTGCAAAAAATCCAGCTCGACAGTACCAATAATCTAACTCGACAGTGCAAAAAAAATTTCGCTCCATAGAGAATAGATTAGCTCAGCAGTGCAAAAAATTTAGCCCAGCAGTGCAAAAAATTTAGCCCAGCAGTGCAAAAATTCAGCCCAGCAGTGCAAAAATTTAGCCCAGCAGTGCAAAAAATTTAGCCCAGCAGTGCAAAAATTTAGCCCAGCAGTGCAAAAATTTAGCCCAGCAGTGCAAAAAATTTAGCCCAGCAGTGCAAAAATTTAGCCCAGCAGTGCAAAAATTTAGCCCAGCAGTGCAAAAAATTATCTCAGCAGTGCAAAAAATTAACTCGGCACTGCAAACAAAAAGCTCACCACTGTAAAAAAAAAAAATTATCGCTAAAGACTTAGCTATCCAGCGTAAAAAAGTCTAGCTTGACACTAAAAAAAGTTGAACTCGGCAGTCAGCCAATGCGAAAAAATTGAGCTCGGTAGAGCACAAAAACCTTGCTTGACCCTGCAAAAATTCTACATCGACAGCGGGGGAAGAAATTCAGCCGAAATTTAGTTCATTTAGTCCGACTGAACGATGAATTACGCTTGCCAGTGACATATTTCTATCTTTACTGAGCGAGACTTACTCCTAGTTTGGTAGATATTGTCTATTTTACGCTATAAATGCTCTAGTAATGCGAACTCTGCTGATCATGACACTTCGAGTCTTATCCTTTAGGCCAGGAATTCTCTCGTTATACTTAGCGTTTTTGGTGCAAGTTAAAAAACAGTGTATGACGCAGATGAAATTGATGTATGCTTCGATGATAATTGAGCAGTAATTTTGACTACTATTTTAAATTGGGAGTATCGTTATTTTACGCGCCTGCAGACTATAATGTAAGAACACAAAATACAGAAGGACCAGTCGCGTATTAAATTTGCAAATAAGCGAAAGGTCAGATAATGATTATACATAGGTGGAATCAGTGGAAATTTCGCAGAACAGAAGCGTTGCTCTTCACTAATATCACAGGCCTGTATCAGACATGCGAAGTGTGAAAATATATTCCAAGTCGAACAGCAAATCAACAACATTACGACCTGTGAGCAGTAGTGTCAACTTAACTTTAAACTTAGCTCCTGTTCTTTCCTCTCAAAACCGCATCAGCGATACTCTATTCCCTCTCCCCCCCACCCCTAATTTTACAAGCGTTAGGGCGTACCAACTAAATTAACAAAAAAAAAAAAAAAAAAGGACGAATGAACGCATAAGGAGAAACAAAGCAGAATTATAATAGTTTATTTTTCTGCATATTTGCTCGTACAGCTAGAGACTGTACCGATACTCAGCCCACCAATGAGAGGCTGTAAACAAACTC
>LQNS02277717.1:12973111-12990088 GCA_001587735.2 Parhyale hawaiensis
CGCACAGACGAGCCTACACGCAGCGTTCAGCTGGCCTTGCCATGCAAAACTGTAGGCGCAAATTTATTTTGCGTCTCTTTTGGATACGCGTCGGTGAAAGTGTAAATAGAATTTGGCGGAAAAAACCCTGAATCCTGTTGCATTTCCATCGCGAGTCGGAGGAACTCTGGCGAAAATTTCACGCTTGTGTTGAAGGTAAAAAATTTCGAGAAACACATGCCTGGATGCGAATTTTTCTCTCAATGCAAACACACAGAGGGCATTATTATTATTATTAGCAATATATTAAGAAGTTTCAGTCTCCGTTTCTACAACAAAGGCGATATCACAGAGGAAGAGAGAAGGGACATAAAGTATGAGGATAGACACGTGGATCACATGCATGAGGGTGTTTCCACACAGGAACAACGCGCATGGGAGCAACAAGTCGAGGAGAATGAAGAGGACGAACAGATGAAAGTAAGATCAGTAGGAATATGAAAAGTGAAGGAAGCAAGGTGGACAAGAGAGGCAGACGTTCCGAAGGCTTAGCTAATATTTGAAGTAACCTACAGGGTCTCTGGGGCGCTGCTTCCTATAACATAGGATGGACGAACCTAAACTACTTAACCCTATGACCCATCCTACGCCCCATGGCCTATCCTATGCCTCTTGAGAGGACACAGGGCTCGTCCTATGTCCCCGAGGGGGAGAGGGGGGGGGGTGGCGGCACTGAGAGAATGATCTAAAAACGTAAACTGTATAGCCTACCTATATATGAATATCAACGCTTGAGCCATACTAGCTATAGCGTTCCTACTTATCTTTTAATAGGTATTAATTATTAGACGTGGTGCAGTAGTTTTGTCCGGTGGTATTACAAAGAGCTGGGCTAAAATATTTCAAATTCTTTCCTTTATTTAACACTTTATGCACTAATGTTAGGCGTGTGCAAATAGTACGTGCTCTAAGAAAATATGTATTAAGTGTGCGTGGCAACTGCTCATACGCTTCACCTTCGATCGTACAAGTTCAATTGTAGATGTTTTTTTTCGATTTCATTAGCACTTCAGATTAGCGGTGATCCAGAACGCCCATTAACGGCTAGCTTTCTTCATCTTCAAAAAAAGAAAGAAAAAAATTGCCAGCGCAATACATCATTAGGTGTTAACCCTCGGATGTTTACAAGACACAGTTTTCTTCAGAGTTTTCTTCCTGGCCGCGAGTGTTGCCTAAAAATATGTATTTGCCATAAGTAGTTTATGAGATACAGCTACATGAACACATCTCAACGTAGCATCAAGCTTTTGCAACATTTGTCCAGTGAAACTTACTACTGCTACTCACCTACAGAAGGCCATCGAGGCCTACGTCGGTGAGACGCCTCGTCTCTACAAAGGCACCTACAGAATCGTAGCTGCAAAAGGCCCATCTGTAGACTCACCAACCTGCCGAAGCATGGGACGACAATTATTCAGATGATCCGATTTATTGTTATCACCCGCGAACAAAGTTAGAGCGGTGATAATGTTTTCGTTGAAGATTTAAGTATATATATTTGTATATTTATTTGTCTGTCCACCCAGTAAGTGGTCGAAGGAGTTGAGCAATCTTCAAAGCTAGAGGACCCGCGCTGTCATAAAATGACAGGGAAGAATTTATGATGACTTTCTTCATTGATCATACTTTCGTTATTACAACTGCTAACCTAAGCACCCTGAGAAGAGCGTTTACGGCTTCACAGCCGCTCAGTGTCGAAACTTTTTTTCTCTGAACAACCAAGTGTTTGCCTGCCAATTTGTCTTGGTAGCAACTCAAACAGGTGCGAACAGATCATGAAATTTGCAGGAATACTTGGAACTGTTACAATGAGCAAATAACCAATCGGTGAGTCCGTTTGTTTGTCTCTATGTTTGTTTTAATGTTTCTCAGAACATAACTCAAAAAGCTAAGGATTAATCTCCAAGAAAATAACAGAAACTGATAGTAATGGCAAGAGGCACAATTTATTTATCATCATATATTTCTCAACGGGTGGAGGATGTTCTTGGATTAATATTATTACAGCTTATATAATAAAATGACATGCACAGTCATTTCTTAATAATATTACAGCTATGAATTTACAATCTAACCAACAAGTTTCTGTACAATCACACACCAAACTAGTTCACCGAACTAGCACCTTAATAGTAAATACCATACGAATACCCTTCCATGAGCAGAAATTTGTATATGTTTCCTGCTAATATTACAGCTTGTTTCATTAAAGTAAGGTATGTACATTTATTTATCCCTGAGGGGAGATCTGCATGGCTTAACACTATTTCACCTGATTAACTTTATACGGTACTATTATTATAATACTGTGTTTAACTTCTGTAACCGCTACTCGGCATTCCAACAGAAATGATCGTGTAGTATTCAAATGCAACATAATTTGTCGCGTGGCCACGTGCGCTACTACGGGCAAGGAAACAAGGCGCAAAGCATTAAATTAAGAAGAGGAGAAGACAGAACGGAGATATTATAGGAGTTCTGCAGAATAGGTTGGTGACCTCGATCAGCAGCCCACCTCGCAGAAGCGAAAGGGAAATATGGAAGGCCTACCTACTGTAGCTTTACAAAACTAACCTCGTCAGCAGGAACTGCGGCCAGATGCAACATCTCCTGCGGAAAAGGCACTCGGGACAGCCCTTGGGTTTGCGAGGCCCAAATATATTATGGATAAGACGGTACTATTACATGTAATATCATCCAATAGGTATGGTGGTACCATGCAGCAGAAACATTCAAATTGATGTATTTCTCCCAGTAGGAAGGCTTTCATCTATTGAAACTACCTCAGTATGGGATTAACACACAAGGTCCAATTCAACACGTGATAATAATGATTGTAATTAAAATTAGGGCTCCCGCAGTTTTAGAACATATCGCTTTGTTGCAAGGACGGTAGCTACAACAGAAATTCTAGAGTATATGGTTAATAATATATGTTCCTTGCATACAAGTAGCACTCATTGGGAAACTAGTGTAACAATAAGATCTTAGAGACCACACGGGGTAGTTGAGTATAACTCCATATAATCACGAAGCAAGTAGAAGTACAATTCTATCTTACATGTAACCTACCAGGTAGCCAGGCCACTTGCGAGTGTTTACATGGGTCACATTTCCCATCAGGATAAACCACAATGTGATTAATGAAGACATTCACTAGCATCCATGTACAGAGTGATATTTGTTAAGACTAAATGAATTTATAAGTAGTTACCCAAGTACCATAAGTACTAGACTGCACAACTTACGTCCTACACATTGTTACATATGGCGGTACAGGGTTACTCCCGAAACTGGAGACAGGCGGGTTAATCGTTTAACCTGGTTCTTCGAGAATCCACTTTCCAAATGACCAAAATTTTGGTAATGATTATTAGTAAATCCTGGTTACAGGAACAATCTGAAATTTCGTTAACAATATCTTGTTGGCGGAGGTATGTGCTCTCAGTGTCCTCTGTCTGCTGCATGCAGTATAATAATTGGCGAAAAAAATAATCAGCTTAAATCATCAATAAACCTCCCACCGTCATTAAATCATTAAAGAGTCGCCAGATATCATTCTGCTTTCGTTTACAAAACATAACTTTGGGTAAGGTTCGCTTTATCACCGCCTGAACTAAGTAGTTTTGAAAAAACTTTTGGATTAAAGAAGCAAGAATTTGCATATTTAAGCACTTCTTTGCCTGTAAAATTATAGTTTGATAAACTTGTCTTGATATTTAATAATTTTTCTAACTTTATAGCTTAAGACAGACTCATACGTGCACATTGTTTATAAAATGTTTACCCAAGTTACAAATCATAGTTGTGTATCATGGTTGTGACCTTACGTAGTTGAACAATTCGTGTCATATTGTCCGATAATTGGAACATTTTTAACTGTTCTTTTATTATTCGAATGAAAAAAGCATCTAGGCCTATATACAAACAGCTCAATTTTATTCCCAAATTATATTTCAACAGCAATTGATCGGGGCTTTTCATAAATCTATGCTCAACCGGGGGGGGACATCGACGGCGTCAAAAATACAGCCAGCGGCATTCTGCCGTCGTTTGAATTAGCTATGTCAAGGCGAGTTCACATGAGCCACGTTTGCACAGCTTAAGCCTATCAGTGGTTCAGTGAAAATGTTGACAGGCTCGGTGGGCTTCACACTTCGCTGGGGATATGCACGGTACGTTGCTACTACGTAGAACGTTCTCCACACATCATATTTGCCGAATAACCATGGATTCGCAACGCAAATTGGTTGCAATTACGAGTGTACTTGTATCAACTAGCTACCTACATTTTTATCGATAATACCAGTGGACCAGTCCGTGAAAAAAGTCAGGCAATAATCGGTACGTTTGCTTAAAATAGGCCGGTGCGGAATCTTATCTTCTCTGACTTACTTCTTCATGTTCTTCATGGCTCCTTTGTCGTGGTACTCTCATCCTTCGGTCCTCTCTTCTCTGACTTGCCGCGTCCTCATTTTCCGCTCACGCCTATTAGCAGCTCTTATTCCCTTCTGTAACCTTTCTGCTCCACGTCTTTCTGGACACTGTGTCGCATAGACGCGTAATCTCTCTCCATTGGTAGCACGTCTTGGTTCTTGAGACTGTAGTAGTCTCGATTTTCTTTTACGTTCCCTATCCAGTCTCCTTCTTTCACGTGCGTCTTCTATAGTGAGATGCAGAAGTAAAATCTTGTGTGACACACTGCAATAAAGTTGAATGCAACCCCAGTCAGCTTATGTGCAATGTAAGCGTATCGTAGCCATAATATATTGTCTTTCTAACTAAAACATCTGCTTCATTGAAGTGCTGAAATTTTGGCCTATGAAGCGAATACTGCTCCGTCAAAGAAAGACAATAAGCGAGAAGAAATAATTGTCTACAGCCCCGTGACAAGTCATCACTTTTTGAGTGCTTCGCTGATCCTCTACTGACTTTATACGACGTGACATGGAAGAAAAAGTTGTAAAATTAGTCTTCAGAATCTGCAAATATCTTTGTTTCGATTTCAAGAAGTGTTTCAAGCAAGAAATGCATTCAGAAAAGGGGATAAGGATCCCACTTTCGCCATCTTCTGCAGCCTGGTCATTGATTTCCACGAAAACGCAATTTAATTACAAAATCTGTAACCTGGCCTATTTTTCACCTATTTCCTTAAGAAGCGGATACAAAATTAGTAAAAAAAAATACACGAAGCGTTTTTTTTATATATTATATACATTGTAGCAGACCCATACCTTAGCGCTGGTTGTAAATGGTAACATAAGTTAAAGCTGTGACGCCATGGCTGTAGCGTGATTAGTGTTTTACCGTAAAATTGTAGGATATTTTGGAACAAGTTCGCTTCTCTTTCGTTAATGGAGACCGTCGATGTGTTTATATATGAAAACACTGTTTTATGGCCAAATTATATATCAAAAAGCAATTCATTTTAGCGTTGCTCCAAGTGATGCTCCCCTGAAGATCGCGTCGACGGTATCAAAAATACAATACGCCGCTGCCTGCCGTTGCACACTCTAGCTCAGTCAGTCGTCAGAGTAGCGGCGTCGTTCGTTGGCCGACGGGCTGTGACAGCAACGTAAGTTGCTAATTTGAACTCGCCTTTAAACGGACCGAAACTCTCTGGTGTGAACCCGCCTTTATTCACGAGGAAACAACAAGTTTTCTGACACTTTGTACTACGCACGGGAAACTAGAGATGATAGTGTGAACGCGGCTTGTTGTCATTTCA
The DNA here is from genome assembly GCA_001587735.2 of Parhyale hawaiensis. NCBI lineage: Eukaryota > Metazoa > Arthropoda > Malacostraca > Amphipoda > Hyalidae > Parhyale > Parhyale hawaiensis. Next base: position 12,978,879 of record LQNS02277717.1, read on the forward strand.
CACAGCAGTTTTGACTCACATGAACAAAAGCATGCCGACCAAAACGAGCATCCTTTGCAGAGAGGATGCCGAAAACAGGACGAAGGATACCTACCTAAAGGAGAAGAGATGCCTCAAGAAGAATGCCTGAACCAAGGTGCCATAACGAGAGAAGGATACCTAAAGGAGAGGTTGATGCTTAAATCAGGATGCTCAACTTCAAAAAGATGCGTAAAGGAGAGGAGGATGCCTAAAGAAGTAAGCCTGAAGCAGCATAACTATAAAGAATGATATCGAGAGGAGGATGTCCAAAGTTAGACACCCAAGCACGGAGACGATCGCGTGAGCGAATAGCAGGTCGGCAGAAAAAGAAATGTGCTGGCGACCGAAAAAATTACTTTTTACTAGGAGATGGCAAATCATCTCTAAAACGGAACTTACGGTTGTTCTAAGGGTCAGTTCACACGTCCATCATTGTAACGCGTTCACTCCCGAAAATAAAGAGGAGCCGTGAGTCAACTTCAGCTGTCGCCATCCACACGTAGAAGCGACCTTTATTCAAATGAATGGCGCCTTGCGTTCATTTATGATCTCGTTTCTTTACATTTTCGTTTAAATTACGCGTCGGTTTGAAGTTACATTCGTATCCCATGATCTTATAGCCTGAATTTGATAGGAACAGCCTATTTTTAAAATATTTATAGGCCTGATAAACAGATAAAATTCGAACCAGCACGCAGTAATACGCTTCCTTTTCAACTCAAAGATGGCGTCTGTGTTCTTAGTACAACATATTTGTCGACTTGTTCATGATTTGAAAACGCTATAGAGGATTAATAAAGCATTTATAGGTTCAGTTTACTAACTTGAATGACGCGGCGCGTTGAAAAAAACCGACGTTCTTCATCCTTCACTCTACCGCATTTGCTGCTGCCGCTTCCATCAAATCAACGCTCCGCGGCCATCTGTTTGACTGAACGCGTTACGTTGAGGGACATGTGAACTGACCGTTACAATAGCAAGTTTCGTTGTCGTCACAGCCTGTCGGAGCACAAACGACGCCGCTACTCTGACGAGTGACAGAGTTAGAACCAAGCTACGGAGAATGCTGCAGGTTCTATTTTTGACACCTCTAGACGAACTTCGTTTGATGAAACGCCTGAATCAATTTCTCCTGAAGTATAATTTTGAGACAAACCAGTGTTGTTTTTGTATATAAACACTTCATGAGCCTCGAACAACGAAATAGCATCGAAAAATGGTCTAAATACCTCACAGTAAACACGTATCAAACCACAGCCATGCACGACGACACAGCTTTTAACTTAAAGGTCAATATTTTACAAACCGAGCCCAACTATAAATGAGTAGCACGTGCCGCAATGTAAAAAAATTCTATAGATACTGAAACAGATGACCACTCTGCATTTTTTACCAGCAAAAAAAAAAAAAAAAAAAACTTCAACAGGCAAATCTCATTGTTTCCATGCATATCTAATATGCAAATCTAATATATCAAAACCACTTTCTTCAGACGCTTTGCAAAGCGAACTTAACCTAACCTTTCTTTATTTTGTAAACGGAAGAAGCTAGATATCTAAAGAAACTTTACTGGTAATGGGAACTGAGTTGATTATTATGTTTCTGCCGTTTTATTGGAGTTCATGGAGAACTTAAATATACTGAACCTTTCATATTGCCTCAACAAATTATCACACGCTGCTATTATGGCCATGACACACGTGAGTCAAAAGAACGACTTTCGTCATCTTTCGTCCGAAGGCGTTGATGTGCCCATTTAATTAACTAGCGCACACTTGCAAAACATTTTGAGTTATAAAAATCCCTCAAGATATGATGAGATGCCCGAAAGTCAACTAACGGTACTTGCGGAGCAAACTGAACGGTTGGTTAACATTTTACACCATTTCTTGGCAAACTCAAAGCTGTGTTTACGAGAGTTCAACATTACGTTCGAACGATAAGCCGAGGAAACTCGTTCTATTGACTATCGTGTGCCATGGCCTTTTTCACCACCTGTCAGCGACAGGCTGCACCTAAACTGCTTTTATTATGAAGCCATACCGAAGTTAGTTCAATCTCGTACTTCTCAAACCTTTTAGCGTTACTAACAAGTAAAATTACAGCAGCACAAAAACAAAACTCCTCGCGGACACCGACATCCCACGGCATAGCACAACGTCAGGCGACAGCGATTTGACAAGCTCATAACCGACATTGTCCCCCCCTCCCCCCACACAAAATCACTCACACACCACGCTGGTGCTTATACTGCCCAGACATAAATTCTCGACAATTTTTCCCCATATGTTCGTGAGCATCGGATAACTGCCTATGATTTTCCGCTAGGAAACGCGCTCTAACAATGGCACATATTTTCAACCACATCCCAAAAGGTGAAACTTGCTATTACAGGAACAGAAAAAGCGTGCGATTCGCTCTGTGTTCTCAGAGAAAATGCCCACCTTTCCCTCACCCGATTCGAAAAAAGATACTTAGAACATGTGAGCAATTCCGCCGTAGAAAGAACACAATATTTTATATTTCTGCGAGAGCCCGTGCAGTTGACAGAGACAATCTTGCATCAGACTGCCCCTGCACAACAGGCTCGGGCCATCGAAATACATAAGAATTTCTTCGAGCGACCGTCGATCGTTTCTTTAGCAAGAGTCTATTTCGCTAACAACGCGAAACCTCGTAGCGGCGGCGGCGGCGCTGCTTCAGGCTCTCGATTTCACTTCGGTAAAATGGAACAGTTTTGCTAAAGGTAAATTGCTTCTCCAGGTCGCCCTGCGCCGGCTATTGAGGGCAAGCAAAAACGGATGATTAATTCGACTCGGGTTCGACAAACGGCATCGGCTTGCAAATGATGCCATGCACCGCGTCCCTCAGGAGCCAAAATTCTCCGGAATGGATTACGGCGGGAACGTTAAACGAGGCAGCGGCACCACGGTCACTCGTTACCGTAATGAGGCGCGTCGAATGCGACGCTAAAAGTAAAAAAGCCGAGCGCCAGGAATTTGTTAAAATTGTAGCGTTCTCGATGGAGTGAAAAATGGCCAAGTTAGAGTGCAACTAAATTGAGTGTTGCTGGGCATAGGTATATGGAATGCGCACTGCACCACCTATTCAATTAATGTTTTATAAGTGTAAATATAAACTGTGTTCGGAGATCTTTTGCAGATTGCTTTATACGCTATGTTGGGGAAAAAATTGCAAAAAAAAATGAAATTCAACCAGTAAAAGCCTTTGAAAAATGCATGCCGTTTTTGCTACAAAAAGAATTTTAAAATATAATTATTGTTCATCTGCTTTTTCCAGGATTAACGAATATAGAGTAAAATCAGTGTTCCTACTTCTTTTGCAATAGTTAGTTTATGAAATAACGGCAAGAAAAAGGAAATTAACATTGGAAGAAAAAAACAATATAGTACAGAAAATCGCTCAAGGAATGTCCACGCTCGATATTTCCAAAGATCTCGGCAGAGATCACCGCACAATCAAGATAATTGCTGAATTTGGCTTTCAACCCAAAAAAAAATGAAACCAGAATGAATTTAGGACATCGAAACCAAGAGACTTGACCAGAATCAAACGCCAAGTGATGAAAACTCCAACTGTATCCAGCAAAAGCATTTTTGATGCCTGCGGAATCGAAAATGTTCCAAGAACTACAAGATGCAAAGTCCTTCAGAAATTTGCAAAGCTAAAAAGTCGGATCACTGGGCAGTTTTTATCAAATAAACACAAGGAAGCTCGGCTGGCATGGGTAGCACCTCGTGCCTATTGTGCTCTTTATCTATGTGTAAGCTGCAGAAGCATAAAGAGCACAATAGGCACGAGGTGCTACCCATTAGGTCCCAAAATATCTGTGCTAGAACGTGAAACGTAGCCAGTTCGACGAACCATTTGCAGGATGGTACCTCATACATACTTTGTGAGTCAGTGCCTCAAGTGACTTTTAACTAAGGGGTCGCATTCACTTTTAACGTGCATTTTAATTCAGAATTTCAACTACAAATATACCTAATAGATTTCTAAACAACTTATTCGAATCTGATCGTATTTATACTTACTATTATATTCATTACAATAGTAAGTTTAAATACGATCAGATTACAATAAATTGTTGAGAAATTATTATATTTGTAGTTAAAATTTTCAATTCACTATAAGATGTTTTAGGAAAGAAAAAACAAGTGGTATGATAAACGTGCTCCATCTATCTGCTCTGAGCAAAATAAGCTAATCCATTTAGCTTTAACTTGCCCAGAACTTGGTGTCTTTAAATTTAATCATCGGCGTCCATTGTTGGCATCTACTATCTACGTATTTGTATCTCCTGCTGATAGACACATTTACAGTTTACTCGTGTTTCAGGTCACTATGTTAACTGGGAAAGACATTTTAAAAGTTTTATCGATTTGCCGTCAGACCCACTTGGGATTTCCGGCGGGCAGTCAAGTATAGTGTGGTCTGTGTTAGAGCTAATCGGCTCAGACTATCTCGCTCAAGGTGAGAGAATCGAAAACACGTCCACCCATTAAAGCAAAACATGGATTTGTCACTCAGAGGTTTACAAAAAGTGAAAAAAATAATTGAATGATGTAAATTAGCAATATAGGTCATTACCTTAAGTACTTGTAATGCAGAACAACAACAACTTACCACAATTAGTGGGCAATATTCAGTTAATATTGTTGGCTTCGACATCTCGCTGGGGTCGACTGCAAAGTTCAGTTATTGCGAAGGGAGCAATAAGCCAGCTGTTCTCGCAGGGGGTATTGCAAAGGCGATTCTGCTCTTAGTTTTCGACAAGGAGAGACAATCACTGTGGTGTTTTGTGCACTTCACGGGCATAGCAAATTGATTTTCTGATTGCATCTGTCCTGTTTGGAGAGAGCGAGAACAATCGATATGATTTTTGTTTTAGAACGTCAAGATGTTAATGAAAGACTTCTTTGTTCGAATTTAACAGAGACTGTACAATTACGGGAGACTTTCATGGTAACCAGCTGTTAGCGTTTGCGAGCACTGTGGAGATAATTCGGTTCTAGTTTGTTCTTTGGTTATAAAAAGTAAAACAACGTCGTAACGAAAAAACATGTTTTGCAAACGTTTCAGATTACACAATATCCATCATCAGTGTAATTAGTGTAACCAGTTGCATCTTTGAGAAACATGTTTTTTAGTTACGGCATTGGTTTTTTGGTTAGTCACCGAGTGCGACCTGATCCGGAGGTAACCATAACATAGAAGACTACACAAGTTCTGTGCATAACGCCACATTGACATCGTCCGTACATAACGATGTTTCAAGATAAGGCATTGTATCACTGCGCTATTTCTTAATTTCTATGCTTCAGCGAGTGCAGGAAAGAGACAAGCTTTTGTTTTAAAAAATTCCGAGCAGATCGAACTGTTTTCCTCGGTAGTTAGAGCTCAACAAGCAAGAAGTCTCAGCAAGAAAGTTAAGGAGAGTTGGCGCATCCATGGGAGTTAATGGAGAGGTCAGGAGCAGGTGGATTAAGGTACATGCCCTTTGGAAAGCACAGAAACAGAAAAAAAAGAGTATTTACACTGCCTGCTGCGATTTAGAAACTAGAAATTAACCTTAGAAAGAATAGCGAGCCAGAGGACTTTCCGCTAAGTATAATTTTACTGAAATATATAGAAATTTAGTAATATTCTTAAATATTATGCTTCTATAGTGATTGTTATCACATTTACATACACTTGCTCTATGTGTTTCTATGTCTCGTATCACGAATTGCTCACTATGACGATAAGGAATAGGAGGAAATTCGAACCTCATAGCGACTGCCAATCAAATTTCTTCCTACTGCTTGGAGCCCTGTTCAACATCTCCTTACCTTCTAGTGCTTTGAGTTACGTGTTTAATGTATCGTTGAGTCTTATTCGTAAAATTTTCTTATTGCTTTTTGGTTTTCATCTTCAGCCTAGACTCATGAAGAAATGACATTATAATAATAAAATTTATTGAGACACAAACATTTTTTAAAATTCCGGGCAAGAGAGTGCAATACATAACTGTTGTGTTGTGATTTAAACCTTGAAATGCAAGACCCTTGTAGCTGCATAGTTACTTAGACGAAAAGCCTACCTAAAACGGCCCCAGTGAATGGCCGAAACGTTGGATTTTACTAAGCATGTGCAGATTTTGATTCCAGAATTATTCTTTTAGATTAGATTAGATAGGCGGCAGTAGAAGAACCAATAGGCCCATTCCCAAAGAGACACCGGAACTTATGTATTTCTGGAAAAGTGGACAAGTGAAATGAATACCGATTTGAAGTACCTGATATTTAAGATAGTAACGTACGACAATTTCTTACTTTACGGGTATTGCATCAGTTCCCTTAAAATATTCGGAATAAATACAACTAGAATGTCTCACGCAGTAAGACCATAACCCCCGGCAGGGGCCAATTCATCGCCGTTATTTTTTTACAACCAGCTACTTCTAGTTTTTGTTGTTCACATCTTAGTCAACGCACCTGACTCCCTACAAAAAATTATGAACATTGCTCAAATCCTTCTGCCTCTTTTCGGGTGGATTGAGTTACAAATTCAACGCCGTCGTTTTTGATGGCCAGTTAACTCAAAATTCTTGTTACTTCTACATCTCAGACAACCCACCTGACTGCCCAAAAAAATTATCATGACTCAACTCCTTCTGCCTCATTTTGGGTGGACAGTAAACAAAATTCATCGTAAATTCATGGGAGCTAACAATAGTTTTTTGGCATGAGTCACATCTAGGTGAGCCCACCAAACTCTCTGCAAAACAGTATGAAGATTGCTCAACTTCTTCTGCCACTTTTTAAGTGAAGAGACAAATATACATATATACTTCTTATATTTTCAACGGAAACATTATCACTTCTCTCACTTCGTTCGCTGGTGAGGAATCTTGATACACATTAACTTGTTGGCCGTCAACTGCAGTGCGACGACGCCTTTACTCTTCTGTAGATATGAGCTGCAGGCGACAGCGTTTCTTTGCTGCTGATTACCGAACATAAAGCCGAGACCAGGGATTAATTATCTCGGAGTAAACTAATTAATTGTGAACGAAGCCAGACAAGTTTGTTTGGTCAACCTAGGCTGCAGTCAAAGTCGCAGCAGTCGCCGAAATAAAAATGTCAAATAAAAATAACAGCTACCAGGCAGAACTGAACCCCGCAGCACACGTCAAAATTAATATATGAAAGCGATAGTGAAAGTGAAAACACAAGTGAAAAGCGTAACAACTGCTGCATCAAACACAGGTATACTGTTAGCTTCGCTCTGTTACGCTCGCTGCACACAAGACTAAGAACTCAGGAACGTTGCACGTTCCTGGAACAAAAGTTTGCGCGACTGGGCTGAAGCTTAATGCGTTGACACGTGGCGCCTTATATTATATTGCGTTGTGGATTGAAACTCACTCAAGATTAAGAGCGATATTTGAAACTGTGTAATTAGCCCTTTCTGTATTGGAATAACTGTAGGGGTAGCTCTTATTTTAAGCAATTTTTGGACAGTATAATATTGGACAAGCTCTTATTTTGAGCAATATTTTGACAGTATAGTATTGGACAAGCTGCGCCCATTGCAACATTATTTACAGAAAGAGAAAAGAGAAACGTTCCAGTGTTCCTACTATCATGTGCAGCGGGCTTCAGTTGGAGCACAGCAACAGTACCAGTTGCACTAGAAGCTAAAACCACAATTTAGCTGCTGGACGGTGCAGCGGCGTCCTAAAATTTTCTTTGGGTAAGTTTAACTTTGTGCTAGAGCTGGGGTTGGGTTTGAGGTGGGGAAGGTTCAAATCTCACCCACAACAGCAACAGCATGCCATGTGTGTCTGAGTTCTGCGCTAGTGGTGCCGGGATCGAGCGTTCGAGCCTGCCGAGCGATCTGTGTGGCATCTGGAGAGCTAGTCGGCAATTGCTTAGTATGCGGAGCTGGGTGAGGCACCTGCCTGACAAAGAATAGGAGGGTAGGATGGGTCGGGTTGTTGAACCTTCCGTTTCAGCGCCATTGTTCTTAGTAACCCGTGGTTGATTGCAGCCGTACTTACTCTTCTGGGGCACGCTGGACTATATCTGCAGTAGGAACCAGTGCATGTGGGTTTCCCAGTGGAGGGTACAGTCAAAGTTGACTTTACCTTTCCCCAGTTTGTTGCTATCTATCCTTCACTACCTAAAGGAATAGAGGAGAAAATTTGTCCTCTAAACAGCAGGGTCATTGCGTTGCCTACCTTTGAAACAACAGTACTGATGATGTCTCAAAAACCTCCAAGTGACAGCAAGCCTAGACGCTGGATTTTATTTCCTTTTCCAAAGAATATTTGTTTTCTCTGAGCTCGTGAAGCGGAAATTATATAAAAGCTCAGCTAAGGTCTAAGGAAAAGGAAAAGATATTCCTGACTGTAGAACCATGAAGAAGAAGGAATGAAATGGAGCTTCGTTGCAGTAATTTTTGCTGCCGTCTTACAATGACGGGGTGGGCACTAGTAAATAATAATCTCTTTTTAATAAGAACTCACTCACTGCTACGATATTAGGTAATTTAGGTTCATATATATATATATATATATATATATATATACTGTGATTCAGTTAAGTCATCATATTACATTAGCTATGGGCTACAATGATAATATAAACAAAACACAGAAAGAAATGATATGATCAGAAATGGCCCATGCATGCCTGCAGGCAACAACAAATAACATCTGAACATCTGAACGGCAGCAGGTAAGAATTAACACGGTTTACTATCGCTCCATCTGACGTCACAGCTGAGAAGGAGTGAGCGGGGCTTTCGATGCTACTTGCGTCTGGCCGGCGGTGTGGGTTAAATTGTTTTGTAGTTCAGCCATGGGAATAGCGGTGTTAAAACAAAGCTATTTGTAAATATTTTGCCTCTTTGTCTCAAGTACAAATTTTTTAAGAATACCACCCTCTGTAAGGTCCCCAAATATATAAAAAAAGGCATATATACATATGCTTGTTCCACCCAATATTTTTATGACGTAACCTATTAACGCAGAAGGTAATTTTTTTACGGAACTAGAGCATTATTAATGCAGTCAGAAAAAATGGACAATATTGCACAATCTACTTAGATGTCACACTTTAAGATCGTCACATACACTTCATAGATTAAAGGATAAAACCAGTTGACAGAAACACATTTCATCATAAATGTAGAAACGCTGGTACACATGAGTGGGGGATGAGAGGGGTTGCGGTAGAAAGGATTGGCGCCGTCCTCCCCTCAAGCAGAAGCGAAAGAAGTTCGGCCAAGTGGTCTGCGAGCAAATATTTTCTGGCAAATCGATAGCTGAGCGCTCGGTGCTCTGCATCTTTGGTTCGCTTTTGTCTCGAACGTCAAGAGCCATTGATTGCAGTCACGGCACAGTCCAGCCTGGGGTCGGATGCACAAACGCCTTGTAAACTTACGGTATCGTAAACTGCACAGTTCCTTGATGTACCTACATCGAGGCTCAGATTTGGTCACTTTCTCATACTGTATCTTCACAAAGTTATGATCAGACAGGTTTGAACCTATATCTAATGCATACCTAAATAACAGACATACCCATATGCTAAATTGGAAGGAAATAATGCAAAACTTCAGCAGTTACATGGTGGCTGTGCAGTTACAATGCTTGTAACTTTGCAAGGCGTTTGAGCATCCGGCCCCAGGCTGGATCGGACATAGGAAACTCATCTAAGTCTTTTGAGAATTTTTTTGGGGACTTTGGTGTAGCAAAGCACCCGGCCTCACTTACGCAGGGATAAACATTGTGGAATATAACGGGAATTGAGAATGTCATCTCAAAGAGCGACTGTCCTCGCCAGCGGTAGCTATAGAGCTGGGACGTGTTGCAATCATACCTTCGGTGTCACCGGTGCTACACCGGTCTCCAATGCGACACAGGTTGGGTAACACCGACGGCAACCCTCCAAAATTGTAGGGTTATGAGCTAAGCAATACTGCCTTTGCTTACAAACATTGACATTAAAACTCAACAACTGGTATTACAAAATGTATGTCTGCTTATATATTGCTTAAATTCTAGCATTTGCAGCACTTTTGCGTAGTTTTCTCAACTTTTTATTTCAAAATACAACCAAAACAAGGCTCGGCCAGAAATGTTGATGCTCGAGCTTTCCGCAAATTCCGCAACACTTTTTGGCAACACTTTTTGGAGGTACTGAGATCTGAGGTCACACTGTGAGGGTAACACCAGCGTCTGACTGCAACACGCCCCAGAACAGTGACGGCGGTGGTTGTCAGTTGTCCTCAAATTTAAATTTAAAACAAATTTTTGTTTCATAAAATGGGCAGAGTTTCGTACGACGATGCGATTTCTGCGAGAAAATTTGCGTAAGGTTGATTAACATGCCTTCCGTGTAACTAGCAAAGGTTAGATAAGCCAGGATAGGTATGTTAAAAAATGCCTATATCCGAGCAGCTTGCAAGAAATACTGCAATATCTCTAAAGTAGTGTGTAGTGTAGCGAGATACACATTTTTTGAGGGTAACCTACCCTCGCGGCTTCCCTCGAGCGTGAGCTTCCGGTTTATAACGGCCAATGCACTACCAGTGTAGCGGGGGTCTGGGGGGCCTAAACCGGATGTGGGCGGGGCCTGGGAAACCGGAAGTAGGTGGAGCCGGAACCTACTCTTAAAAAGTGTGCATCTCGCTACACTACATACTACTCTCTAACATTTGCGTGGATGGTGAAATTCGTGCTTCACCATAAAATATTAACCAAAATAGGGGCGTACAGTTCCTTAAAATGAAGTTGGTGTGACGTTAAAAAATTACCAAAATTTACGGACTTTCTGCCAGAAAAAATCTGCGAACTTCATGTTTTGATTGTGTAGCGGTGAGAAATCATACTTACTTTCATCCTCAACTATAAAAATATTTCTTTATTTACATTATTAGTGACAAAGCAACCAGCTTACGAGGACTCAAACTAATACTGCTAGTTAATGCAGGCAATTACTGAAGCAATTTAATCTAAATTCGCCTCTTCAGTTTAGCTCTTAATATCGCCGAGTATTAAGACACTTTGTAGTTAAGGGAAATCTATGGCATCCTCTTAAGGCGAGTGCCGAGCTGCAGACATAGTCTGCAATATTTACATTAAATTAACGGAGCAAATAATTCTACGGAGCGACAGG
>LQNS02277717.1:13004974-13015498 GCA_001587735.2 Parhyale hawaiensis
ACTTAACCAAACCTAACCTTACTTAACCAAACCTAACCTTACTTAACCAAACCTAACCTTACTTAACCAAACCTAACCTTACTTAACCAAACCTAACCTTACTTAACCAAACCTAACCTTACTTAACCTAACCTAATCTAACCTAATCTAACCTAACCTTACCTAACCTTACCTAACCTAATCTTACCTAGCCTAATCTTACCCAGTCTAATCTTACCTAGCCTAATCTTACCTAGCCTAATCTTACCTAACCTAATATTACATAGCTTAATCTTACCTAACCTAACCTAATCTTACCTAACGTAACCTAAATTTACCTAATCCAACCCTAATTTCTCTTTTATGGGATTGCTCTGTATTTTCTCCTGTAGAAAAACAATGGTAACTTCAAAGCTATATATCTCGAAAACTAAGCATTTGAGACAAATCATTATTCATGTTAATTGTCTTAAATTTACCCAATTTACATACTGAACACAATAAAAATCATGTATAAGTGAAAGTAAATAATACCGAATAAAATGTTCTTAAAAATCATTTTTACGTATACTGTGCAAGTTTCAAAACAATCTGACCATGAATAAAGAAAATAGACTGGCTCGTCTAAATTGAAGAATTGCCAAGTAAGCATTACAAGATATGAAGATCGATATGGTATGTGTGATACGCATAAAATGAACTTCACTTCTTTTCTTCGAAACTGGCTGAAAATTTTGTAAAGAGTGAGCGTAAGAAGATAGCTATGGTTGAAATTCCTTCCTACAAAATTCAGAGCTTCTTGCAAGTTAGAGCTTCCGCTGATACCAAGGAGCTCCTCGGCTAATACCAAGCTCCTTGGCTAGTACTGAAGAAGCGTAACGTGCAGACACAACGGATGAACGGTTGGAGGGATGGAGCTTTAAGCAGAATTATAATATACTGTAGATAAGGGAACTAACGCCTCAGCGTGGAGCGCACAGAAGTAAATGAAGGGAGGCTCAATAAGAACGTAAATAATACTACTGCTTCTCCCAGCGTGCTCTGAAAATGTCTCAAAGAGCGTATTGGAAATGTAGCAACTATACGATGATGAACTAAGTTCACAACTACTATATTTTTAACTAAAAGATCCTCTACACGTCATGAGGAAGTCTGTCTGAGGACTAGAACTCAGAACCAACAGTGAATTATTTTTTTTACAGCATAATCCTCAAGTCTAAATTACGAAAATAAATGATAGTAGCCTAGTACAATGACATTATTTTTAATAATTCTGGCACCAATTTTTACAACATTGGATTAAGGTATATGAATTCATAGCAAATCTGTTCCACTTGAGTTTCGGCTGTCTCAAATGTGATCGGTGTGTGATTACAACTTGAATTGAATGCTCAATTGAGTTCCGGACAACACGAAATTGTTCGGAATAGATAGCTTGCTCAAAATAAGGGAACCAAGTATCTCTAAAGTTTGGGAAGGTTTGATTGGGTGCCAAAACGAAGCCATTGAGGCTTGACTTGTCCAAACTTTCAGGCAGGTGCCCTGGCTCTAACCCGTTGGATTCAGTTTCAAGCACAGACGCCGGATCAGTTGCCCGTGGGACTTTCAGAAACTAAATCTTGTTCCGTAAAATGGAGCTTTCAGTAGACACAACGTAACCGCGTTGCTTCTAACAATTGCAATGCGATTTCAAATGGCAAAGCCAAAGCTTCTGTCTGGAGTTTCGGACAAGTCTAATCGAGTGGGCTTGGCTTAAACCGACGTTTAGGACTCCATCGAACGCAGCCTTTGCGAAAAAGAAAAAAAGAAAAAAAGACATCTCACGCACAGTGGACGGCTGTTCATGAAAACTTGAAATCGCGAGAACGGAATAAATACAGATAGGAGATCGAGAAAAGTAGAATGATAGGCTCCTTTCACTCGAGGTCACCGGTGACAGTCACTAGTTGCCTACCGTTATTGAGCAATGTTATTAATTAAACTTTTCGTACTTAGTCACTTCGGTTACCCAGTTGTGCAACAGCATTTTGCAGTTATCCGATAAGAAACAAGTGACCGTCACAGAAAGTTGCGTCACCGACTGTTGGGTATAGTTTTGCATGATAGCATTCACGCGGAGTCACTCAGTGAAGCAACATTCTCGTCACTGCGTGCGCTACCAGCTGCCAGTGCTTAACCGCTGTCTTCTTGTAAGTTGTTTTACGTTGTTACCAATAAAATGGAAAATATTAACACTGAAAACGTTATCTATGAAGTGGAGAAATGCCCTGTACTGTGGGATTCATCCTTTAATGTATAGAGCAACAAAAATAAATGTTGAATGCGTGGAGTGCAGTTATCCTGCACTTCATTGCAAGCGTCGAAGAAAATCTCCATCTGAAAAAAATGAATTAGATAAGTAAAGGAAATAAATTTTCATATTCAATTTATTCATCAGTAGGAAGAATTTTGCATCCGTTAATTTTCTTGGCATGTATGGAATCAATTGCAGTGACTGCCACTAGTCACGAAGATTTCACACGATGTCACGTGTGACCTCGTGTGAAAGGAGCCATAGCAGTGAGTGAAAGAAACGGCACTCAGGAAAAAACTTCATATCTAAACTGATGAGTAACTGGCTGTAGCAATATTACACAAGTTAGTGTACGCTTCTTGAGCCCTGCATAGACCTTCTAAATGACGAAGAGGAAGGGATATATGTAGTATATCGACAGAAAAGTGAAACCCATACGCCAGGGTGTTCCCACATTGAATCAGTAGTAACCTAGACGTAGCATCGCGATTCAAGAGTGAAGCATTATACTATATATATACGCTTTACATCAGTAGGAAATGTTATCTCTGCATTCCCGCCGGAGAGTCTCAGTTGGCTCAGTGCGCTACTACTAGCGGGGAAATCAAGCACAAAGCATCTCCCAGAGACAAAAGAAACGAAAAGAGAAGGAGACAGAGGAAAGTAAACACTCGTGCGGAGGGTCCTCGCTTTGCCTCCCACCACACACGAGAATAGATGAGAGTTCATGAGATGGGTCGCTTACCACCATTCGGCAGCCCACCTCGCGGAACAGAAGGGGACGTATAGAGAACCTCTAGAGAACTGCGGGCAGTTCTATCCTCTACGGAGGAGGCACTCGGGACAGCTCTTGGGTACGGTCCAATCATCCTTGTTACGTCATATCCTTAACTGATTGTATTGATAAAACTAGAACACCTCGTGGTGTAAGACCATCACCCGCGCTGGGGGCAAATTTGATGGTCACCTAATCTTAATATTTTCTTATATGGATGCTTTGTCCAACAATGTCAACGCGCTGCGCCCCATGTATTAGATCCTTCATAATAACATAACAAAAACACAAAAACGGAACGCCTAGTGGCTTAACGCAATCTGCCGCGGTGGAAGAAAATTAAACGCCGTCATTTTTTATGGCCAGCTAGGCCTAGTTTTCTGGCATGGGTCACATCTAGGTCAACCCACCAAACTCCCTGCAAAAAAAGTATGAGTGTTACTCAACATGTTCGACCACTTATTGGGTGGCTAGACAAATATAATATACATATATAATATACTTTAATCGTCAACGAAGCCATTATCCCCTCTCTCACTCGTTTGCGGGAGATGATAACAATATGCTGAATCGAGGTGAGCGTGGGCTAAGAAGACACTTCCCACTTTTGAAAAATTTTTATTCAAGTTATAAGTCTATCATGCGAAAAATATAAGCACACAAAAGGCAGCACGCAAACGTAAGTAATTACTTACTTTCACAAAAATAAATTACGTTCACACAAGCTCTATATAAAATTAAAGAAGATGCCATTTTCAATGGCGCGTTCATTAAAAATAAAAGAAATATCAGGAGTACGCATCACGGTATTGCTATTTTTCACGACATCGCCTTCTGAACTGCAGACTACCAAATCACTGAGAAAATACTTTTTCTATAGGCATGTCATTGATAAATTGGAATTTAAAATATACGGTAATGAAGAGCGCCTGAACTTATTGATAATTGTCTAATTTTTAACAGGTTTATCTTTTTATGTTAAATTTCCAAAATACTAGCCTGTGCTAGGTACATGAACAAACCCGTTTCAAACGGATTGATCTACTTGAGGTCATGCCACAGTTTTTGTTACCGAACTTTTAATACATAAAATAAAATCTGAAAACCAAATGCTCTTACGCAGATGAAGTACTCTCCTGTTGACAACATTATTACGACATCATTATTTTCATTAAATAAGCTAGTTCAAGCCTATAAGGACCAACTAAAGGATTTGAGGTTCGTACGAATGAATAGTACGATCAAGACGTTCTTTAGGGACGACTGTTGCGTTGATAGGGTTAAGTCTCCCTAATCACACCATAGGTATTCCAAAAGAGGAAAGAACATACCGTAGGTTGATAGCAACGTACGATGGTATTCCCGCACAGCATCAACAAGCGTAGGAATAACAGACTGGGACTGAACAACTTAAGAAGATTGGAACGAAGAATCATCAGTAAGAGAATGAAATAGGAAGGAAGCAAACTGGACATGGATGAAAGACGTTTCAAAGGCCTGGCAAAGGCTAAGCTAAGCTAGGAGGAAACTCTAGGGCTCTGCTCCCCATATTACAAGATGGGTGAACTTAACTAGAAAAAAACCCCTTTGGCTTGTGACCCATTCTCTGCCCACCTCTTCCCTACACCCGAGGGCTCTCTCGCTAGCGAAACAAAGGAATGCATGCAGTTTGGCTTCGAGGGTTGAAATAACCATTGTCTTCTTTACCACAACTAGCTCTAATGACCGTAAAAATTCTTGGCTTCCAAAACATGAGTGATGGAGTTATGATGTTAGGTTGCCTTACCTAGACGGCGGTATCGAACAAATCATATAGGCCTCATGGTTGGGAGGTCTTGCTTCTTCCACTCTCCAGTCTTTACCTTACTTAAGCACTTCAGTTTTAGTGTAGATCATATTCATCTTGTTTCAGTTGCTAAATGTTGTGCGATGAGCACGAGGGAATCTCACTGGAACAGACATAGGAGCTCTATCATAGAAGAAGTAAGATACCGAAATTAGTGTAGCTCTGATAAAGTAAGGACAATAAATATTGTGTCTCATAACGTCGGAACTAGTCTCACGAGTGGCAACAACTAGAGTTTGTCCGGACACACACAGCCCGCCAAGGCATGTATAATCAGCCTATCGGCAAATGCGAAAACACAGACGCACGCACTGAAAGAGGTAGGACACCCATCCAGACTGAGGCCAAAGATGATGTGTGGCTGAAAGACACCCGCTCGGGTCGACAAATCCTCTGGGCATGGACCATCCCCACAGCAGACAAATACGGAAACACAGACAACACACCATACCGTTCCCAGTACATGCCATGCTTCCGATTACGCTACAGAGGCTGTAACATCGCGCAGGTTGGACTGGCTCCAAAACAGGAATGTTATCTAATTTTCTGTCTCTCGGTCCGACCCAGAAGGAGCGACCAACTTGTTATCAGTTAGACTAAGTCCAGTGTACGAATGCAAAAGGCGATCATCCAATATAAAGGCTCTAGCACAGTCCTGGCGCGTCTATGCCTTACAACTCGTATACCATCAATGAACATTTGCCCCTCATATCGTCATGCAGGCAGGCAACGGCATCCATACGAACTGCATCAATGCATCTCATCCCCCGCAGATGGCACTTTCCTGTCGACTGTACCATCAACTTTATTTGCTTGTGACCTTGGGGTTCTCGACTGCATAGGAAAATAGAAAGGAAAGATCATCAGCACAGTCGTGCGTTTTTCTCATGTAGTGGGCAGGAAACCAAGTTCTTGCAGTTTTTTTTTTAATTTTGAAATGTTGAGACAGGCAAGAACATTGGTTCCACTGTAATTCATACACATCCAAGTCGAGTTAGAATTGCTACTTTGAATCCTAATTCGGCTTCTGTTTATCTCATCTCGAGTGTATTTTAAATTTCGGAAGTTCAAGGAAATTTCACTGAGTACTTTGTGTCAGATTTGCAATATAGAAATAGTTAATTTCCCTCGAGAAAATATTACATTCGCATATCTGTATTTGGGTTCTTGTACGGTGTCTCCACTTTGCTGCTGCTCGGACATAATTTAAGTTTATTTTGGGATTAAAATTTATTATGCACGATGTCAGTGCGGTGGAGGAAAGTGAAAACGCTGTCGGAGGCGATCTGAATCCAGACTACGATTCCCAGTGGCTCATCGAAGACACCATAGCTCTACAAAATACCATAAAAGAAATAAAAAGTAACAGAAGCCTAGGGCTGGATGCTCCTCTTCATTATTATTATTATTAAACCCGCAGTAGCAGCAGACTAGAGGTTCTGACATTTACTCTGGAGGCCGCAGGTTCAAACCTCCCTACTTAAGAGGTAAGTTCTTCGCGGAGCTTGACGTGACCAGCCAGCACCCGGTCTGCGTACTGCTTAGGGTTTACTGACCTTTGCCAGCAATGGGGAGGGCCGGGGCCGCAGATTGCTGCATGCATGGAGCCTTCCACCACTGGCGCCATAGCTCTAGCCGATCTGTGGTCGACTGTAGCCGTATACTCTTCAGGGCCAGTAGGCCAATATCTGCAGCACAAACCAGTGCGTGTGAGTTTCCCAGTTCGGGGTGCGGTCTAGCCGACTGTACCTTTATATGATTAGTTTAACCACCTTATTTACCAGTCCAATCCGTACAGTAATGCTTGTAGGCCAGGAGGTTTGAGTAGGAATATCCTATCTCGATATTGGCACTCTTCTGCCACGGGGAACGTTCGCTTAGTGCGCCACTACTGGAGGAGAAACCAGGCGCGGAGTGTCTTAAGAGACAAAAAGAAAAGAGAAGGAGACACAAGAAAAACACTCATTCGGAGGGTCCCTTCCTTGGCCCTTCACACGAGAGCAAATAGGAGCCCATCGATGAGTCTGTTACCATCATTTGGCTACCCACCTCACGGAGCAGTATATAGAACCTACCTAATCATACAAAACTAACTTCGTCGGCAGGAGCTGCGGCCAGCTGCAATATTTGCGGAATAGGCACTTGGAACGACCCTTGGATATGTGAGGCCATTATAAATTCTGACAGGGATAGGGCGTAGCGATAGCAATTTATCTGGCAAGTGACAGCGCCGTCTAAGCAACAAGAGAGGAGATGGTTGAAACCCGAGGGCTTACGGAATCAATTATAACAAGCTGATATTTCTTATATTATTTTCAAAAGCGCTCTGACGATTTCATCAATAAACTATAATTTTTTACGATAGTGGTATCCCCATGAACTATTCTCAGGAAGACATTTTCAGCTTCCTGATAGTCCTCTTAGTAATGAGCCGTGGGTGTTGTGTTAACCGAATCGTAAGCTCCTGAACTGAGGTTACAAGAAATCAATTCTAGCTCTATACAAATAAATATAAACATAAATACTTATAACGATACGCAAATCATATACGTTTAATAGCGAGAAACTTAGGGCTGCATTCGGCATGTTAGACCAAGCGCCAAATTTAAACCTTCGAAGCTTGGATTATTATCATTAGATTCAGTGTTTAACCACCCTAGACGCAGCGAGGCGATTCAAGGGTGAAGCTCAACTGAAAACAATATTACGCTTTTTATCAGTAGGAATATTTTATCTCGCCATTTCTGCCGGGAAAACTCGGTTGGCTCAATGCGCTACTACTTGCGAGAAAAAGGCGCAAAGAATAGAAAGACACTCGAGTGGACGGCCCCTTTTTTGGCCTTTCACTCGAGAGAGACCAGAGGTGTTCCACGTACTAGGTCGGCTATCTCGATCCACAGCCCACCCCACGAAATAGAAAGGGAAAAGTAGAGAGCAGGAACTGCGGCAAGCTGCAACATCTCCTGCGGAAAATGCACTCGGGAACCTTGGGTGCGTGATGCCCAAATATATTGTGGCAGAGATAGGGCCCGCCGGAATATACCCCTGAGGGCTTCGAAGCTTAGATTGTCCGAAACTTCACTCAGAAGTGTTGGCTTTGCCTCATTCACTTCTGTTGCAAGTGTTGCAAGTAACACCATCACGTTCAAAAGGCAGAGAAACTATAGTTTACGGAGCAATATTGATTTTCTAGGTGTCTCAAGTGTAACGGATTAAGGGTCAATACCTGGAGCTCAATTCGCCGGGTCGAAGCCAGCGCACCTGTCTGCAGTTTCGGACAAGTCAAGACTTGAGTGCTTGATTCCGGAGCCCAATCGAATGGTAAATTACAATGTCGAGAGAAACCTACGTGGAAGCTACACATGAGGAAGTTTCCACGCTGAATCAGCGATCTTGGAAACAAGAAGCAGGGAGATCATCAGCAAGAATGGGGAAAAGAAGGGAAGCGAAGTCGGCACGAAAGAAAGTCGTCCCAAATGAGAACTGAGCCTAAAGTACACTGTAAAAAAAATTCAGCGTTTCAACGGGTAGAAACTAGAAAAACGTCTGTAGTTTTCTCCGTTTTGTAAATCCACCTAAAGTGTCCGTCGTTTCGCTGGAAGAGTCTGTACTTTACATTGGTCACAGAAAGAATATTACGTTCCGTTTAATTACGGAGATTAATGCATTGTTTCTGTAGTATCACCGGGAAGTGTCTGTTGATAGGCGTGTTACCAGAAAGTTTTCCTCGTGTCCGTCAGATTCCAGGTCTAGAAGTTCTATGTTAGAGTCTTTAGTCAATTTGCTTGAACTTCCCGAGCCATTAACTGTTAGAGAGTTTACAATACCAACTATAGAGAGCACTCTGAGTGCGCATACTTCCGCCAAGCAAGGCAACGGTAACGAAAAATTCAAATTGGTTCTGAAACCATAATTTTCTTTGTATCAACACCAAACTCTAATCATTCGTGCCTTTCAATAGTTACTAACTGTTTCTGCAATTTTCGTAAAGATCTGATCACAACGTTGGCAAAAAATTGTGTGCTGGATACACATGACCCTCTTTTGACCACAAAGTATGCAGATTTTTGATTGCTCGATTGACTAGGGCGCTGCCTTCACGGTTTAAAGGGCGTAGGTTCGAATCCAGCCCAGACACCTTGCTTTTTCAAAAGAACCTCAAACAACGGAATGAAATTTCACAATCTTGTATTCTACCGGGAAGTTGTTTTTGTTTCTGTTACAGAAAAGAATCCGCTCATTGACGGAACCTTTAAATACTTCCTGGTACGACTATACAGAAAGTTGGAAAGTGTCCGGCGAATGGGCTGCCGGACACTTTCTGTCATTTCACGTATTTTTTTTTACAGTGTAAGCTATGGGAAATAGAGAATTAAAAAAAAAAGTTCTAAGAAATAAGAGTATTATTAGCAATTTGAAATTTAATCCTGCAGTTCCCTAACCAAACTTGGCTTGTCGTAGGAAGAAGATTGCTTGAAACGCCAAGAAAAGTTGGCACTGGTGATGCTTCCGGTGGAAATTTCGGTCTTTGCACTGCCAAAATTTTCCTGGGACACGTCCGAAATTTTAGTACGCAGGTCCTTCCAAAATTACGATGGCTTTTCCGAAAAATATCTTTTGGCCCCTGGAACTTCTCTGTGACCGTATAACACTCTTAACCGCTGGATACCCCTTAAGAGCGGCTTCCCACCGGTGAAAGTTTACACCATGCACACCATTATTAGTATTTTTCGGTATGGTCGATATTATTTTCATTATCATTCATCATTACAACGACCAATACTTTTTGTAACACGTGCGGTGCTACAGCAAATAGTAAGTTACGTAGATTTAATTTGGCGCGAAGGCTTGGTTACTCTTAATACACATATCCAGTTCCAGTGTTGCAAATAGTCAAGTTTCGCTTACAGTAACACGTTCAAATTAATCAAAAAGTTCAGCAAACGTTCTAGATCGTAAGCAACGAACAAAAAAAGGCATAGCACAAGATTCAATCATCGTACATAATAACAACAACACATTTGTTAGTCCCGTTCACAGTCAAGTCGAGACTCGAACTAAGGACTGTCGACTACAGTAAACGCTCCAGCTCAATACAAATTATATTTAAATACAATGCTGAAGAAGCGTCCCATGAGTAAAATTTCGAAAATCTCTAAATATTACTTCTTGGTTTCCCTTTCAGGGAGGCCCCCACCGCCTGATATTACATCAGCATTATTCTCTCCCGACCATTCTTCTAACGATGAAAAACTCCCGGGTGAGACTATTCTAAGTTGCTTTTTTATTCTCCCATCAACTATCTGTCTCTTAAGTTGCTCCATATCTTCTTTGATATTTCTTGAGTTGTCTTCGTAATTGCTAAAGTCGGTGTGAATCTCCGATTCCTGATCCTCCTCTTGGATGCTTCGAGGAATTTCTGGCTCCTCCAACCTCTCCTCTAAAGCAGCCCTTCGCTGGATTAAAGGTGTTTCCCCTGGTCCAGGTAATGACGCCAAACTTTTCTTGTTTTCATTTCCTCTGGCTATTAAGAGAGCCACGCCTTTAATATCCTCCTTTTTATTGGCTGTGTACTCGAGCAACACGTCACTGTTGTCTTCCTTGGGCAAATAGTGTTGGAAGTTCTGAATT